>CABEGB010000280.1:0-494219 GCA_901521435.1 Crematogaster levior | reverse complement strand
TTCGGGCGGATTTTATCGCGCGCGAACAAGAATAAAGTGATGATTATCGCGTGGGCACGTTTTTTTCTTCCTTTTTTCCCTACTTCCGTTCGATAAAACGTCAAGCAACGTTGATCTTCGTTCCCAACGTTCTCCTAATTTTTCGTTATTTGTTGAGTAATCCGACGAATATTTGTCGGGATTGAAAAGAGAATGTTTTTTGGAAGCAGTTTTGCTTTTTTCTTCTAGGTGTCGTACGCGAGACCGAGCAGCGAGGCGATCAAAGGCGCGAATCTGTACGTGAGCGGCTTGCCGAAAAATATGGCGCAGCAGGATCTGGAGAATCTCTTCAGCCCTTACGGCAGAATTATCACGTCGCGGATATTGTGCGACAACATCACCGGTGAGTCTACGCAAATTCGTCGTAATTTTCGCGAGCTTTCCGTCACGATAATATTATTCCGACCGAATGAAACTTCCGACCGACTTGTCAATTTTTCCGACAACGCGAAACGAATTATCCATAAATGAGATAATTCGTCATTTGTAACATTTTCTCATGCAGTTTTTTTCCAATCGATTTATCTAATTTATTTTTATTTGCACTGAAACAAATATGTCGCAATATGATGAAATCGATGTGCGAGAGAGAATTTATTTAAGACAGCGACAAAATTGGAAAAATCTTCGGTAGCTTTAAGTAAAACTTGATCCAGATCAGGTGCATAGGCCATGGGGTTTAGAGTCCGTTTGTAGGGTGGGTCGGTGTGCGCCATGAACAATAACGACAAAAGTGCGAGTAAGAGTAGCTCGTTGATAATGATATAAATATTCTGTTGAGCGAGCGAGATCGTATCAGTTTCACTTGGTTATGTTTTCTTTCGCCTGTTACACACTCTTCCACACGTTTCCTCATTCGAAGAGCACGAAGAACGATTTCACGAGTATACAGCTTCGCTTATACACGCAACTTTGTTCTCGAGGGGAACTATATACCGACGACGAATACGATGACAGCTCGAAGAAGTGTCGCGCAAGTGTCTCTCGCTTTTAGTTCGACTACGAACCTGCCCGAGTTGAATTTCGTTTGCGTCTTTGGTTTATTTACTGCAAATGCTCCTCCCTGGCCAGCCCAGTTGCACGCACAAAAGCCTCATGGCCTCCACCTCGATCTTAATTTTGTATCTCCTCACCGTGCTCACTTTTCACTTCCATCCCTTCATTCCGACACCCTCGTCACTGCATCTTGTTACGCGTTATCAGTCATAATTATCCGTTCCATTGATCCCGACCAGGCTTGCTTCATTTTTCCTCGAGATTTTACGTTCGTCCAATGTCGCTTTCTCCTACATCCCGCAAAAGTGAACACGTGCGATAATACGCCGAATTTTTTCCCTTTTGGCGCTCACGCTTCTTATATGATTAAGGAGATCTGAAATAGCGTAATTTACACGAAGTTCGCTCGCCCCTTGTATACGTGTTTTCGTCCCAGTTAATTTATTTTCTTCAGAGCAATATTATTTCCTGGTTATCGTGCAAAAACGCGGAAGCAACGAATATCAATTCAGCAACGATGATTGAAACAACAAGTATTTTAATATAGTTGAAACAAAATAAAAGGAATTTGTTTATTTTATTAATAATTTTTACACAGTTTCTTATTTCTAATTTTTAAACCTTTTTGGTTTCACAATGCATAATTTTATATTTTTTTATATTATTTACATATGTACAAAGAAATTATTGCAGCATTCTACTGTATTATTCTACTGTATTATTAAATGTGTAAAAATAGTTTGCTTAGGTTCTTGCGTAGATCGAAAATCAAATAGTTTCGAATTATCTTACGGGAAATTCTGTAGATGATATTAAACTTTTTGATTTTTGATCACGTCGCAGATGACTTCTTATTTTTTTTAAAGATTCGAACGCTGACAAATATGAGACTCGTTGCTTTGACTTTGCTTTTGTTGTGTTCTTTCTTTTACTTCGTCTTATCGCGCAACCACGTTTTATCATCCCCGAAACCACTGACGTATCACAGGGGCGAGCGAATCGCGTGTGCTGCCAGTTGGATTTTAACGAGATATGATTTTTTCCGTTTCTGTTTAGTACGACAGTTTGTGACCGGCGGCGGAGACAATTTGCCCGGTACGTAAATCACAAATCTCTTTTCTTTTCCCTCATTATATCCTCTAGTTAAAATGAAAAGCAGCCGTTTCTTTCGATCTGTGATGCGCGCGCGTCTGTCGTCTGCACGACCTCGGGTTTTTTTTTTTCACGTGCGGCCATATATACCTCGTCAATGTCATCGCCATCGTTGTTAAATAAAATACAACGCGGCGGTACGAAGGCTGGTTTTCCCTCGCAGTGTAATCGAGTGTCGCTCGGAATCGAAAATCGATTTGTGCCGAGTAAACTTCCGATAACATCCGTTCATGTCTGTCTGTTAATGGCGATGTTTCGTTAAAATTAATTTGCACCTCCGGCGAACAGCGAAAGAAATTTTGTGTCCGATATACATTGCAGACGATTTGGCTTCACGAAAGTGATGCGCAAGATCAAAAGTCGGTAAAATATTACGATTTAATGTTCGTGAGACATTTTTGCATTTTTAACATTTTTTGTCTCGACTGCGACTTAGCAAAAATTCGAAATTGATAAGAATTTATTTTTGAATGATAGGACGAATGTAAGGACAGAAGACGAGAAACGAATTATTGCATCTCTGCTTCATCGTGCAATGACAGATGATGTGCGCATCCAGTGTTTTCCCGAGCGCCATTTTTGTTTCTTTACGCTTTTTGTCATTCGTTATGATTATGATTTGCTATTATGATCTTTTAATTATATCGACATGTGTCCGCGATCGAAAAACTATACTCTGCTCTATCACTCTCTCTCTCTCTCTCTCTCTCTCTGTTTTTCTTTTTATCACTTTTCTTTATCTCTTCTTACTTTCTCACTCTCTCTCTCTCTCTCTCTCTTTTTGTGTTCGTGTTTACTCGTTATCAATCGACGCTAGACCGCGAATAATGAATCTATGGCAAAGTAGAGAGAATCAAAAGAAAGACAAAAAGACGTCTACCCGACAAGGTATCGTCGGTGTGTTTGTAAAGAAACGAATTTGCGCGCACCGAACCACTCGCTTTGTCTCTGTGTAAATAAAAAAAAATAACGTTTAATAAAATAACGTTAATAACGTTTCTCGAGTCATGTTTTTACATCGTTTACGAGAGCTAAGCGATTTGTTGCTGCTCTCGATGATGATCTGAAACCACAGTGCACCGCAATATGTGAAATGTGAATTGTTGTTCTGCACACATTTTACAACCTAAGTGCAACGGAGTGATAACTCGACACGTTATCAGGATCGTGCAGATTAACTGATCGAGAAAGTTTGTTAAAGAAGACTCATTAGTAATAATATCGTGTAATAAGGAAGCATAGATGTCGACAATAAGACGACGTTGCGGTAAGAATACGCAGGTAACGATCGCGGCGCAAAATTGAAAGTCCTCCGGATTGATTTTGAGCCGTCGTTTTCGCCGTTTTGTCCTTTCGCGACGTCAGCTAGAGAGAGAAACGGAAAAAAGAAAAAAGTACGGGACTCCAGAGATCGATCGGAAGCGTCCGGCGCGATCATTTCGGCGAACGTTTGCGTCGGCAGCAATAACCAGATGCGATCTTGTGTGTTCCGCCGTTTTTCTCGGCACCTCCTCGGCAGGCCTGTCGAAGGGCGTCGGCTTCATAAGGTTCGACCAGCGCGTCGAGGCCGAGCGAGCGATCCAAGAGCTGAACGGCACCATACCGAAGGGCTCGTCCGAGCCGATCACCGTCAAGTTCGCCAACAATCCCAGCAACAACAACAAGGCGATACCGCCGTTGGCCGCTTATCTCGCACCACAGGCCACGCGACGCTTCGGCGGGCCAATCCACCATCCGACCGGCCGCTTCAGGTACATTCCACTGTCGCCACTATCCAGGTACCTACTCGCCTCTACTCGCTCTACCCAAGGATTTTCACTATCTTTCTAACTCTTCGTCTCTGCTCTGTCTCTCTCTCTCTCTTTCTTCCTCCTTCCGCTTTATTCTCACGGCTTCCGTTAGACATTTCTGTTGGAGACTGTTGCGCGGAACGATTTGTCGCGTTTGTTAACGCTGATGCTGATGTGTCTCGAATGTACGTCCAACACGGACGTACGCGGATCGAACACCGCGACTGATCGATCGCACATGGTTTTCCCTTTTCTCTCCTTTCACTTCTGTTTCTCTATTGATTTGTCTGATAATTCCTTAGTTATACAATTGATTTATTTTATGTTATAATATTTATCTATTTATCCATGGATCCCTCCTTATTCGTCCATCTATCTATCCAATTATCCATTTTTCTTTCTAAAAACTGTCTCTAACTATCTAGTATATACTATTCTTCCTTCTATTTTCTCTCTTTTGACACACACACACAAACACACACAACAAACACCGCGTAAACATGAATACTCGATTAGATCGATCGATCGTTCATATATAAATATATGAGACTTTGCTATTCTAATGATATCTTAGTACAACAAAACAGTAGTTTTTTTATTTTTAATCTGAGAAAAAATAACTTTATTATTGCGGCTTGAAAAATCTCACATAGATAACGTATTTTTATAAAAAGTAGAAAGTACTTTATAAAAGATAGTAAGAAAGTACTTTATAAAAAATATACATTGACAGTAATTAGTTTCTTAAAATAAATAAAACACATATATTCTTCGATCTGATTATTTATGTTGATCGATCGGTCGATCTCAGACAGTTTATCTTTTATTACTATCCACATTCGAAGTTATTCGGCACAAAGCTCCTCCTTCTACACCATCCGATTCTAATTCAGACTATGTATGCACTAACGTGTTTGTCTTTTTATTTTAAATTGTGACTGTGCACGCTCTGTTATCTTCGGGAATTATGGCTTTGTGTTAACTTACATGATACGATATTTTTCATATTCTCACTTAATTACAAGAGGGCAACGATCAGTGATGTCGTTTAATAAGAGAATAGCTTCGTCGAAAATAATATTTGACTTTCGTACTCTTTATGCTGGATTATTCACTTGAAAAATATAGATACGTATTATTCTTCCTTTTCAGAACCGTTTATAACGGTAACGTGAGCGTATAAAGATTTGCGGAAGATGTAAAGTGTTTTGGAGCGCGAACAATCCACTGAGAATCCGCGTTAGCTCTGTTTAGAAAGGTTCTTTCCGTGTCGCAATCGATACAGTCTCTATTAAACTTACATATCGATGAAACAACCTGTCGAGGTCGATCGAAGGGGGCTCCATGACCTTACCAAATAATAGATCTGTGCTCGATAGCATCCATGTAACTTCGCGTATAATAAAAAAAAAAGAGAAGAAAATGTTGGCTGGCGCTCCTTTATTTGCACTCGTCGCTACTTTTATTGTTTACGTGGGCTTAATTTTTACACTATTTTCCCCCTTTTCGGTTCTCATATTCTTTAAGGCCAGCGATCAGTAAATTTCATGAGGTAGATGTGTACGATTTATACCATGACCACTGAATCGAATATAGAGAAACGATTCATAAGTCTAATTTTTGAAAACATAAACTGATCTTTGACCATTCTCGAGAACACGGAGGAGCAAAATTACACAATTCCCCTTACATTCTATATCGATGTCTGTCGTCACGTTCGTCGCAATAAACATTTTGACAAATTATTAAATGTATTATGAAATGTATTAGAAATCTTTATAATCATTTAGACGTTTGACGACAAATATCGGAATTAACAACTATCGACATTTACAACTTATCATCTTTCTTTCGTTTCGAGCCTCCCGTATAATGCATAAGTCACGATGCTCGCTATCGAGAGCGATATCTATTTACGTAGTATACGTATATTCGCAAATTTTTCGGTTTAGTACGTAGGATACGATACACGCACTATACAGCTTCATCGCACGTGTCAGAAACTGTTCACATGCCTAGATTCGAGATACAGAGCTAATTCTCCAAAAACTCGTTACAGATATCGATCATTTCGGTTGTTTCCAATAAATACAAAGCTGCTCTTTGTTTTGTTTTATTTCTCATTTTCATTTTTTTTTCCAGCTGAGTGAAAAGTTAGCCTGTACATTCAGTTAATCAGACCGTCAATGTTAAACAAAATTTGAGATGACTTGAAACTGTCGTCGGTTATAGATTTGAGTAAAATAATTAACCTATCTCCTACAGTTTTGCAATATTTACAAAATAAATGTAATTGTACTAACGTAGATTATACTAACAGAATGCTTTTTTAAAAATCTTTCATATCCGAATTTCTTTTGATACTTTTTTTTTTTAATTGCAGTATAACTAAAAAAATTCGTAAATGCTTAAGAATTCTAACGATATCGAGTTTATCGTGTTATTTTGATCGTTTAGAATTAGAAAATAGTCTAAATGCTTATCCTATTACAACAATAATCCCTTGACTTCCTTTCTAACAGAGAACCGAACTAGGTCTTATCTAGAAAGATAAATTCCATGTCAATTATTTACTTTGGAAATCTCCTAAATTTTTGTGTCTGCATATTATTTAAATAAATTCTCCCTAACATAAATATTATTTAAATTATCATAAATTATATATAAAAATGCGGAAATAATCATTACTAGATAACTGTACATTATCTTTTTCGATCGAAATATTAATGTTGACATTAATATTAACAGGACATGGATATCGAACTTCGCTTCTCTAAATTCCGCATTGCATTCCCCCCATTACATCCCGTTTGGGGTAACAGTGCACCGCTATGTAGAGGGTAGAAAATGAAATGTACAGGGAGCGCCCGACTTATCCCCCGACTTTGGCTCGATCCCGGAGTATCTCTCTTCTTACGTTGTTCTTTTTGTGTTTTGTTTTAGCACTGGCAAGGCCATGCTTGCCATTAACAAAGGCTTACAGAGGTCAGTATTTTTTTCGTTACTACCGCTACGTTTTCCAGTCCTAATTTTTGTTACTTCTTCCGTTGTGTGGCTTCATTCATTCTCTCTTTCTCTCTCTCATACACACTTTTCCTTCGACTCGTTACGAATTCGATATCACAAAATGATTTTGTTATTAAACAATTTCAAAATAATGAAAGTTATTGTTTACAATTTTTACTGGAATTTTTAAGTGATCTTTGTTTGGGTTTTAACGTGAATATTTTTTTAAGATATAAAATATATTTACCACTGGTTTTTGTAAGCGCAATTTCGTAACGGGGTCCCACTATTCTCTCGCATTTTTCATCATTTTTGCATTTCCACATCTTTTTGCTTCAAATTTTTATTTGATTGAGTTGTACAAACACATTGGTAGATATTTTGACGTCACGTTTTCTTGGGTTTTGCCTCCTTAGTTCCTTGTTCTTCCACATATTTACATAGCGCTATCTATCCATCTAATAAATGATTAAATCGCCGTAATATTCGCTACCGTAGTACTTGCAACGATTGCTTATAGAATACTTTAGAGTTTTGTTGTTTTTATTACGCAATGTGCGTGATAAAACGGCTGTTTCGAAAAAGAAAAAAAACAATTATATCAGTTTTGCACTGATTTCTCTTTAGTAATAATGAAAAGATTGAAATTTACATTATGTTTTATTGCAATATTGTTTTGAGAAAATTTTATTTACAAACTTTGGATATAAAATATTTTTAAATATTTAGCTTATACGTATTCTCTGTAAACTAAAATTACAAAAAAACGACGGCTACCCTTGAGGGTATTTATTTTACATACGAATACTTCTTATACGTAGAGAGAAACCGGATGCAGATATTCTTGTGTATATATGCTTGATGAACAATGAGACGGAGTCAACGTGATGTTATTCCTTTCGTTTTTCCTCGTTCCTTATATAGATTCCATCGTTTCTTTTTTACCCTTCATACACACGTACACACATACACATAACACACGGAATTTAATCACAAGCGGTCATATAAGCCACCCGACGCACATGTCTTTTTTGCGTACACACGTAAAAAAAAAATATATATAGATATATATATATATATATTTACGACACGTATCACACATTTACTTTACGCGGTGTAACGTACAACGTACGTGACGAACGCATACGTAATTACTGTGGCCTCGGCATTATACTGAGTACTCACCGAGATGTGCCCTGTTTTAACGCGGCTTGTGACGTCAAGTAGGTACGTAGATACTTTTACAAGTGTAAATACCCCTCTCACTTGTGTAAATGCCCTCGTATGGGACGTGTACTTTTTATTCCATATTATGAAATTTTATCTGTTTGACAAAAAATAATTATGTCGTACATTTAGGAATTAACGTTAACGTCTACCATGGAAAGCGCCATCTCAGGAGATTGGCTTGCGTTTTAAGAAACACGTTCTGTACCTATGCGACCCTCTCGTGCATGTGAATGCATAAATGTTGAAGCAATAATGTACCTTTGTCCAATTTCGCTTTTCTTCTGGATATGTGTCATATCCTTATGGAGAATGCATGGCCCGAAAGAAACATTTTAATTACGTTTAAGGAATCGTTATCCGGATAACGCGTATTTGTAAATTTTCTCTACAAAATGCGAACAAGTGACATTTCTTCATTACGCCTTATGTGATAATGTCACTTTTTCTTTCTCCTTTGATCATTATTTAGTCATCTCATAACTTATAATTCTGAAGGAGCGTTACTATTTATCCATCCCCCCTTTGTGTACTCTTTCGTTTGTGATTCACTTTTTTTTTATTTCAAAGTTTACAAAGTATAAATATACACAGAAGAATTTATGATTACGCGTATGAGTACTTTAATTAGAATATGTATTAAAAATATGAATATTGTTAACAAAATTTGTTGAATTCGGAATAAACTCTACTGTGACACATCCTATGTGTGCATTTAAATTTATGCAATCAAAATAAAATAATGTTTTTCGTATGTATAAAATCTGGAAAATGTTAATTTTTCTATTAAATATACATATATATTTATTTTAAAAATTTCCAGTGATAACACACTGAGATAAATACTTGTATATTTTATGTGTAACGCATGTTCTAGTATATATTTATAAACGAAGTTTGCACGCTGTTCTCATTTTCATACATCACTTATGCCACCATCATTATTTTTTACAACATTCACGTAGTACCAAGTTGATCCTCGCGATGGTCCTATGTATTTTTCCACTTTTTTCATGTCAATGTCATATGTGGATGTTCGCGGAAGTGCCATCTGTGTAAAGAAAAAGATCGATTACATATCACGTGAAATAAATGTTCACACCAGTATGTATATATTCTCATCTTTACACGTTTAATTTCATTGGGATTGCGATTTACTGTGCGAGTAGCGTATAATGTAAAATCTTACATAGTTTTATACCCTTTTTTACACTCAGAGAAAAGAAACATCAGCAAGTGTTTAATTCTGAACTGAACGGTGCTCAAGCGTTTCTTCGTGAAACATAAATGACAATACAGGATAAAAGCGCGATATTATACTTATAAAGATTTAAAAAAGACGCGTCATTGTTGAAATGTTTCTTACAATCTTAAAGAAATGAAAAAAATTATAATCCCTAATGATCTATAAATTATTAATACGATTATGTGGACTTGTGATTAAGGAATACATTTTCGTATTTTATTCGATTAGAAATTACACGTACGCGAATTGACGTTTCAACCATCGATCCGATGCACGTTTCAGCATCGTTCGTCTCACTCGTCGCTTCCGCGGCCGTCATTACCAGCCGCCATCGGGCGACGATGTCCGTTTAATGACCGGTCCGGTCACCGTGTTCCAGGTACAGTCCACTGGCGGGTGACCTTCTCGCGAATTCGATGCTGCCCGGTAATACGATGAACGGCGCCGGCTGGTGCATCTTCGTGTACAACCTAGCTCCCGAGACCGAGGAGAATGTGCTCTGGCAACTGTTCGGGCCGTTCGGCGCCGTCCAATCGGTCAAGGTCATACGCGACCTGCAGACGAACAAATGCAAAGGCTTCGGGTTCGTGACGATGACCAATTACGAGGAGGCGGTGGTGGCCATACAGAGTCTGAACGGCTACACCCTGGGCAACCGCGTGCTCCAGGTCAGCTTCAAGACGAATAAGAGCAAGGCGGCGTAGGACGAGCAACAGGCAGCAGCGGCGGCGGTGGCTGCGGCTGCGGCCGCGGCGGCGGACGCGGCGGCGGTAGCGGCGCCCTATCATCATCATCGTCGTCATCGGCTGCTACGTACCGCGGCGGTAGTACAGCTGCCGGTACCGGTGCCGGCGGGTCACCTTTACAACAAGCGGGGACCTGGTCAGGTGCCGGGCGGCATTGGTAATAATAACATCAATAGTCACATCGGGGTCGGCGGCACCGGCGGCGGCATCCTTCATGGAGGAGTCAAGGGCCAACGGCAGCCGTTCCTTCAACGCCTACCTTCGCGCATACACGATCTCACTCGAGCGATCGAGATGGCCGTCTCGGGAGCGGCGAATACGGCAACGCATCAACAGCAACAACAACAGCAGCGTCAGCACGCGCAAGCCAAGCAGACCTCCCTGAAGAGTAAACCCAACAACAACCGTCAGGCCGGCAGCAAGAAGCAGAGCGAGAAAGTGTAGTTACGAGGAGTGTGTGAGAGAGAAAGAGGAAGAGAGAAAACTGAGCGCATGTGTGCTTGCTGTGTTCGTGTGTGCGTGCGTGTATGCGTGCGTGCGAGTGAGAGAGAGAACGCATGAAGACAGAAGAGGAAAGAAGGCCGCGCGAGAGATAATTAGAAAGAAATAGGTTGGATCGTTCGACTGTCCGATATGTAATCGTGGACTGTGCGTGTGGAAAGCTCGAAGGAAAATAACGGGGACGGGGTACAAAAAGATGCGATATTAATGAGCCCTCTCGTGTCCTCTCATTCCCTTTCTTTTCCTCGCTGCGCTCTTCCTCTTTCGAGTTTCTGCGTTCTTGTGTTCGGTCGTGGTCGAAGATGAGGAGAAGAACGGAGAAGACATCCTTGGCGTCTCACACAAAACCGTACAAAATTTGACAAGGAGGACGATAGATCGAAGCGTGTTTTTGCCTTCGACTCGCGTTCCTCTACATGCTACAAAATGCCGATAGGAAGTTTCACATTTCTAGTTATAAAGGCATAAATTTTCCTGACGCGTGAGGATGTGATAGGAAAACAAGAGATTAAAAAAGGATGAGCCAAGTCGGAGTTTGTATTAGGTCTTAGTGTATTAGGATTCGTACAGTGACCTGCCCGTGGGTCCTGTATATACATATTGCCAATTTATATGTATGTGTACGCGAAAACATGCTTGTGGACAAAGTGGTGTCCGCATGATCCGCGTGAACAAGACGACAGAACGGGGAATGCTCGAAGCTCGAAAAAGAAAGGCGTAGAAACCCGAGGTATGAAGGCGAGGAAGAAAGGTGGAGAGAAGGAGAGAGCGAGAGAGAGAGAGAAAAAGGACTTTCCCTTCGATTAGCATTTGACGATGCGTCGAGAGCCTCCGCCGGGCATTTCGGCTGATCTTTATTTTTTTTCTACTTACTGTACATCCAT
This sequence comes from Crematogaster levior, assembly GCA_901521435.1. Classification (NCBI taxonomy): domain Eukaryota; kingdom Metazoa; phylum Arthropoda; class Insecta; order Hymenoptera; family Formicidae; genus Crematogaster; species Crematogaster levior. The sequence continues at coordinate 482,632 of CABEGB010000280.1, read as the reverse complement.
GACCGGGTTAGTCACGACGATATCGGGCTGTGAGACTGAATCACACACATACACACACCAGACACGTGATTAATATACACACATACACGTACACATACACTTGCACGTACAAGTAGAACGATCACCAAAACGCGCGGTTAAGAACGGCGGGCTGGAAGAGAACATATTTCGGGATGCACTTACACGAGAAAAAAAAACTCGTCGAAATGCAAGAGAAAGAGAATGGATGGGTGGGAGAGAAAGGAAAAGAATGAAAGAGGAAGCAAGAGAGAGACAGAAGGAAGATAGAGGGGAGTATAAAAGAATGAAACCTCAGAGAAACACTCACACACAGTGCTTAGTAGTAGGTGGTTATACATACTCGTTTTATGTATAAGTTTTAGAGTATTAGCGTCGTGTGGATGAGAACGGGAGAGAAACAGATAGGGAGTACGGTAGAGGGTACGAACAAAGTGCGAAGAGGGGAAGGAAAGGAGGTATCAGGGTAGGGTAAAAGGTAAGATCGATTTCGAGAGTTTAAGAATGCAAAGCAAGCGCGCGAGGGGAACGTATGGTAATCAGGAAGAAGGGAGAAATCCATATTGTGGGGCAGGGCTCGCACTCTCACGTGTTCATACGATCGCACGGAGGAGATTTTAATGTGCGGACACACGATGTGTACCTTTAACGTAACCCCGTAAGTTTAATTAGGATGTTACCGTTTGACGAGCATCGGCGTATTTATTCTCGGGCGAGGCGGCTCCCCGGAGGATCGGCGATTCTCGGGGCTCGGTATAGTTAGAAAGAGTGAGAAAGAGAGAAAGCACGGCCTGAGGGATCGCGAAGCGATCTAAACGCGTATTATAATAGCCATTATACTTCGTGCTAGTCAGTACTCAGGTGGTACCATTGCCGCGCATACGTGCCGATGATACGCACGTATATAATGTGTCTCTTTCATTTTCTTTTTTGTCTTTTTTTTATTTTTTTTTTTATACGAGACGTACTTATTATAGGTAGTAAAAATGTGCTTTCGCAGGATCGGAGATTCTCTGTCTCTCGACAGTTCCCCGCGAGAATGCACCGTCCGAGAGGATATATTTTACGAGATGTTACGTTGCTCCGCCATCGTCAAATCTCTTTTACAGTCCCCTGAGAGATTTTGTAAGTACGGGGAATAAGGATAAGAGAAGAACGGGTTTTTGTCTGATGAAAAAAAATCGAAGACTTTAATCTTTGCATATACATATAAATATATTTACACTTCACAATACGGGAGACGTCGGATAGTAAGATCGCTCAAGCATCACTGATCGATTCGTTTGGACGCTTTTTCTCGTTGATTACATGTTTACTGGAAATATTCCTGAACATTGAGGATTACATCGATACCACGAGAGCAAATGGTGATGCGGAAGGAGGAAAACGGATGCTGTCTAACATCCGTCATTTTTTTATCCTTGGTATCATGAAACCTTGATATTGCTCTCGTTTCAAGCTATCGATATACGATTAACGGAAAAAATTATACACTTTATACTAAAAATTATACAGATTTAACGCGAAACTGAGTCTCTTTAGAACTTGAAATTCTAAGAGAGGAAGCTTCTCTCGTTTCTGCATGTACTTCGAGGACGGTGCATGTTCGACCGGTATGTGATACGGATTAATGACAAGATTGATTAACATTCAATCTCAGGTCAGATTAAAGAATCACGCATCTAGTCTACGTGCAAGCTGCCGCGTCGTCGGTGCGGTTTTGCGCGTAAAGGAAGATAAAGAAAAGACAAGTATCAGTGGTGAGAAGTCAAAGGCGGACGCGACGATGAGCGCGGCTAAGTGAAACGACGCGAGGCAGGCGAGCCAGATTCCTCACGCTTCGCGTGATTATCGTTGCCATCTTTTCTAATGACGACGAATTCGATTCGGTTCGATTGAGACCATTGATTGTATCATAGTCGTGCTCTTCTCCGCAGTTGCGAGCAGCTTGCCGCTTTGGTGGAGTCGTTATCCCAAGGAGACTTTATACGACCGCAATTCAAGGAGGAGACTCCGCTGTTGTAAGTAATTCAGAAATCACTTTCCGAAGGTGATTCTCTTTGAGATTGCGCGCGGAGATCACGTTACCAAAATAATTTCCTGCTTCTGTCACTTCTCTCAAGTGATCTTTCACACAAGTGCGGCTAGCGGTCCTTGATCCGCGATCGCAAACTCCTCTGGGATGACTTCTAAACCGAGAACGATCGATGGATCTCCGAATTGGCGCGAGGCGAGCATGAGGACGCGTACTTAATTGTGAGTGAAGCGATACTCGGTTAAGGGTTAGATTTAGTCAAGGAAACCAAAAAAAAAACATTAAAATATGTATGTTGTCCTATTTATGTGTACCTTTTTGTGTCTAGTCCGGGAGTTGCGAGGAGACGCGCGAGGGCGGAGGATACTGTTCTTCGCGACTCCCACGAGCATTGTGGATTTTCTTTTTCTAAGACATTACTTTATTTATTCAGAGTCGCCGCCGATTCGCGCGCGAATCCTTGCTCGATGAAGAACGCGGAGTTTCGGCGAGGCACCAGGATCTCGAACTTAGTGCAAATTAAGGCGTCGACGGGCATAAAAAAAACGTCGCATAAGCGCAACTCGCTGATCGGAGGGTGTTCGAAGAACGATTGGTCTCCCCCTTCATCGCTCGTGACTATATCTGAGCATTATTATTATTATTACGAATGTTGCAATACAACGCAATACGCTCGTACGCGTAGACACGTACGAGGCATTTCCCTCGATTGATTCGCAATTGAGCCAAACGGTGATTTTTATTCACAATTGAGATGTATATGTCGCGTGCTTGTCGCGCGAGTACCGATAGAAATATTAATAGATCGTTATTGATAAAGAGTTAATGGCGCACCGACGCCACTTGCCGCGGAAAAAAATGAGTCCGCAGCTTGACAGCTGTAATTTTACGCGGATACGTGAAAGATGAATCGTATCTCGATGCATCCTCTCGGTATTAGCGAGATATCCGTTTTTTTTTTTCGGAACGTTTTCTCTCACATTACACACATGCGAATATACATTTGCCATTATAATAATTATTCTTCTCCTTCTCGCTATTATTGCCGTATTATTATGATTATACTTATTATTCTCTGATTACTATTATTAATGCCATCGTCCATCGTCTCATTATTATTATTAATTAATTATCATTATTATTATTACTTATGATCGTGTATATTTTCTGTGTCTCTCGTCTAGTAGTTACGTGTAACCTCTAACACCTCATTACTTATTCTCGTATAATAATATACTAGAGAAGAATATAAAGAAGTACTTTACTCACTCTTCACTTTGCTCACTTAACATCGCTCTACTGTCGCCACTTTCTGCCAATCGCTCTATAACTATTACGTTGCTACTACCGCTACTGCTATGTTACCACCACTACTACCACTACTTACTACTACCGACTATTTATTTATTTATTTAATTATTAAATAACATAACAATTTATTATGTTTTATTTAAGGATTAAACTGATTTGTGTTTGGTTCAAACGTCGTTTGTTTTATTTCTATTAAAATTGTTTCAGTTGCCATTCACCCAGCATCCTGACTCTCTCTCCACGATCTCATCGTTAATTCGTCCTTCCTCTCGATCTATCCACCCTCCCTCATCGACATTCCACGATCTCTTCCTGACATTCCACGAGTTACAGACTGATGTAATAGCGATGTAAGAAATTGCGAGTCGCTCGACCTCGATGCACGAGGCACCACTCATGGATCCTGGTTCGTAGCGTCTTTATTATTTATAATTATTATTAATTATATATAAGTCGCGAACACCGCCATAGATGCGACCGAGTTGTGCGTGAGTCACGAATTGCTCGTTTTAATTATTAAAAGGCGATCTCATTAACGCCAGGTTATCCGCAGAGGATGTTATCGTGCGTATTTCACAGTTTTGGAGGAAAGAAGATTTATTTTCAGCGTACATTCCGTTGGCGGCGTTCACGATGAGGCGTAGAATGGTTTAGAAATTACTATGCGTAATTCGAGTTTTAAGCTAGCCCTTAATATTCCATTTATCACTCTTGAAGCTTATATTATGTACATTCCAAAGAAAGTCGTAATCGACTTTCGTCGTAGAGAGATGACTTGATACAAAATGAGAAAGAAAATCGAGTCGAATTGGGTGATCTCGACTTTCTGTCGAAAGTAAATATAATTTCGTTACACAAAGACTGTACACGCAAAGTCGATTCTTCGCGAGGACAATAGTCCTTCGAGAGACAAACCTCCGCTAACTAACGTTGATTCGACATCCGATCAGATACGATCATCGAATCACTTCTGCCGTTTCAAGGGACTTAAGATCGTTGATCGACGATTTACGGATCTTTGTTCAAGCGATTCACATCGGGTGAGAGAAAATCGAACTTCCGGGAGTCTAGCAGGATGTCTAATCACTTGCGTATCTTCCGCGATAACGGGTGATTCGGAAGGTAAGCAAAGTGATTTAACATTCGATTGAACACTCGTTGATCCTTGAAGTCCGAGAGGCATCTTTCTGGGTTCGATCCCGATCGAATGTTTCGAAGGGAGTCGCGTCGCTCGAGACGCGAAGGTAGACGTAGATGTAAAATAATAACGAGGCACGGAAGCGAAAAAGAGAGACGTGAGTGACGATTCAAGGTTGAAGAAGGAAAGGGCGACCGAGCGATTAAAGAGTGATGCGAGCCCTACCCCACCCTTAGGGGGTGCTGACTCGCTCGCAACGATTTGTCGACCGAATTAATGTAGGCGAAAGGATAAAGAGAGAGAGAGAGGCGAGTTTGAAAGAGCGAGAATGAGAAAAAAGTGCGAAAATGAGAGAAAGAGAGGGAGAGAAAGGAAGAATGAGCACGCTAATCTACTTAAATATAATATTACATACGATTATTATATATACGTTAGATATACATTATGTGTATTGTATTTATGTCTCAATAATCGTTGTTAGTTATATCGCTATGATGATGATGATAATGAGTATGATAATTACCGATGACTTCGGAGAAGGGGAAGGAACGTAATACGTGGAAACTAGACACGCATACACACGATACATATACTACCACGCACGCAGCCGCGCGAGCCTGGCCTGTGCGATCTGCGAAGTTATCGTCCTTGTGTCGCGCGATTCGAGAGGACTCTTTTTCTTCTTTAATTAAAAATTAATTTAGATTCTATTTATATATCTCACATATCAAATTTTTCGAGAAGCAAACGTATTTTATTAAATTTAACCTGCGACAAAGCGGCCTCTTTTCCGTCGCGAAGACTGCGTTTCCCTATGCCGGGCGCGGAGTGGAATAACTACGAGTAAATAATAGCATTTAACATACACGTACTCCTCGTGCATCTCAAATGCGATTCGCTTGAATCTCTCCGATGTATTCGACGCAACTCGCCGATCGCACAGGCGCGCCCGTGGGACGCGAGGTCTTTCCCGATGGCAGGATTCCAAAGCATCCTGCGCAACATCTCGAAAGAGATACGAGAGCAAGATACCTCGAAGTAGATCGGTACATTCGCGGTTTCTAACTGATTTCTGCGATGGACGAACGATATTACATTTATTAAACGATTTACATTTAACCATTAGTCGCATTATCGATATTATTGTACTACTAACTAGCGCTCGTACCCTCTTATACTCGTAAAAAAATGAAAGAGAGAAAGAAAGGGAGAGAAAGAGAGAGAGAAAGTTAAAAAAAAGGAAGGGCAGAGATTGCGGAGAAACGGGGAAACGCGTGCTGGAAAAGGTCAAACGCGGCTCAATCTGTCGGACGACGATCGGCGCGCGATGATGGGAATTGAGTATTGTTGCGGGAAGGGCGGAAGTAGCGTCGCGGGTTCTCAACGACGTTATTATTAGGTCGTTCTCGCGGCACTGTATTTTGAGCGTGTAAGATTAGCCTCCGCGAATCCGTGAATTTCATCTGGATACACGCGAGTGTGTCTTGTATCTCCCGATCGACTTTGGAAGTAGACTCGAGGTACGGTATCGCGGGGATGTCCTATTGTGCTCGTTGGTCAGCGAAGTAGTCGGGATGTACTCGTCGTCGATGAGGGATTCCCGAGGATCATCATCATTATCCTCGTTGTGACTTCGACGACGGGTCCTCTCGGGATAGCGCGGAGAAAACGGTATTCTCAACAGGGCGACGCGAGGGATGAGAGGGGGCTCGGCCGGATGGAAGCCGACCGGAAAAGTCGGAGGTACGATGACAAGACGAAACGGTGGTGTCGAACACCAAGTCACTTTTTTGCGTGCTCGAGAAAGCTCGGACGTTCCATTAATTTCCTTGAGAATCGTCATGCTCGTTGACACGTCGCGAGAAATATACGGACTTTTTTAAATAATGGTATAAATTATTCCTCACTCGCGTTCAGGTCGCCTTGGAAATATTAGCAATGTGTACGGTTGGTAAAAGAAATCCGCTTAATTCCCCCTCTTCACTTGTAATATTTACTTTAGAGATTATATTTTGAAGGCTTGCCGCACCGATTACTCACATATTATCATCCTTATCGATTTTCCGATAAGGATTTCCATTGCTGATATTTCTCGATATATAAATTTGGAGATCGATCGACGAAAAGTGCGCGCGCGATGTTTATTCGCCTCGCATCTGTGCAATATAAAGCTCCATAGGTCTCGGCCGAGGCGCAGCTCCGGGAAAATCCAAAAGTGGTGCTGTAGTCAAAAAAAAAAGAAAGAAAAAAAAAGAAAACGTTATCTTTTCTCGTGGACTGGCGCCTCGCCGAAAACGAGCCGATTGTACGTAACAATTTGAAACAAAGAGGAAGCTAACTATAATTAAGTGCAATCATAACATAGTCATTGACATTGACGAAATTAATTGTTCGGAGCTGGGAATGAAATTTCGAATGACAACGAAACCGACTTCGTTTCCTTTTTTTCGCAATACTGATATAATCGGTCAAAAGGATTCCAGCAAAATGGGATCGTTTTGCGAACGGTCTCGCTGAAAATTCGTGGCGTAATTTTTCGTAATTTTCAACTCGATTCCCCGAGAACTCTCGCGGATGCAATTGGCGTCCGCGAATAACGATGACCCGCCCGAAAATGTTCAGCGGAACCGTTCTCGAATACGTCGAAGCAGCGTCGCTGTATGCTAAAGTACGCACAATCGTCGCCAGTATGTGGCGGCGGTTTGTTTGTTAGTTGTAAATCACGAGATTTTGTCCATAAATCATTGTCATTAATCGCATCGTCATCTATGGCAATCGTGGCATTCATCTTAGGATCGTTTCGGTTTCGCTTTAAAGACTCATTCGTCGATTCGCTGACACACGTTGATCATCTCATATCGCATCGTTATGTATTGCCATCGAAATGCCACGATCTGTTTCATCAAATCGTTCACTATCACGCATAAATTCATGCGATCATTCGTAATCATTATTCCATTTCATACATTAAATGCGGCATAATAAATTTATTACAAGACTCACAGTCATTGATTCATTCATCCCATCGTCATCATTCATCATTGATCGCCGTCTCCCTGTTACGGAGGAAAACAGGTGTAGCATGTAGGAAAAATCCTTGATAAGAGACATCGTCCGATCTGCAATCGTGTCATCATTACGTCGTCATCAATGACCGAATAAACATCGCCCGCTCCAAGCTTTTTTTCCGATCCGAACCCTCTCGTCGCTCGATAATTTTCATCGTCCGGAGAATGGGAGTTACATTCACGAACTTTAATTGTCATCGTTGCAGATTCCGCGAGTGCCCTTGCATGCATTTTTCTAATCACCTGTGACTCCCTTCATTTTCATTTTTAATATTAAAAAATTTTCGAATAATTGCGCAACTGCGCGCGCGTTGTAATCGCGCGTTGATAACTGCATCTTCTTTTGAAATTAATCATTAACTTCTCTCGGATCTTGGTTAATTTTCTTATGCGAGTCAAATGTAAAATTTTGTGTTGACAAATATTTTTAATTTTAAACAATTCGATTTTACAATAGTCTTCGCAAAGTGGATGCAAGTGGCATTTGCGGCGTTAACGTATTTATGAAAGGGGTAGGTAATGAAATTTCGTGATGCGAAACGGGTGGGATATCATTTTTGCGCGGATTCGGGTGCGCACGCATGCACGCACCACGCATGCATTTCCGGCGTGCATGAATGCGGTATCGTGCGCGGAACGGAAACAGTGATCGTGGGGAAAACAGCAAAAGCAACTCTAGCTCACCGTAGGCCTAACTAAAGAAAAAAATGAAAAGTATTTATATACTGTCTAAACTAACTAATTAAAAAAAAATGCAGACAAGAAAGTGGGAGAGAGAGAGAGAGAGAAAGGGGATAGTGTGCAAATAGGAAAAAGAGAGAATCAGAGCGAATGTGAAAGAGCGAAAGAGTGAGAGAATGAAATAGAAAATATTTAAAGTACTCGAGAAATTACTCCGAGGCGAGCCACAACGATCCAAAAAAATAATAATAATAACTGGTAACTACTCTGTAACAAAAAAAGGTGAAATAGGGACAGAGATTAGGTGGACAAGGGAGGAAAAATACTTGAGTTCAGGAAACGAAAGACAGGGCATGGTGAATGGGAAGAGAGAGGGGAAGAGAAACAGTGAAATAATCTATAATCTTCTGTACATGTTTTGATTATTCTAATTATTAATTATCATAACTTATAATAACTAATTAATTAATTAAATTAATTGATATCTATGAAACTATATTTAAACGAAACAAAAAAAACGTGGTAGCTAGTCTGTCAATGGGTGTATAAATATTTAATTATGATAACTCTATAGTGATACTTAAAAAAAAAAAACAGAACAAAAAGATAACTGCGCGAGGATGAACGAGAGAGCGGAAAAAAGAGGGAATTTTTAGAGAACGATTGACGTGGTCTTGGGAGAAGAGAGCAAGCGAACGAGAGAGTAAAAGCGAAAGAGCGAAAGGAAGCATGAGAGGAGCGAGAATGTGCACACTTACACACACACACACACTCACTCACACACATGCACACGCACGCAAACACACACACACACATAAAAATGTTCAAGTACACAGTATAAGAGAGTATAAATGTAATTATTAAACTAACGGGAAAAAAAAAACAAAAAACGACGGAAAGTCAAGCGCGCGAATACAAACACGAACAATTTTGAGATAAACAATGATAACGGTTTTCTAACGGGTGTCCCGAAGATTTTCGTTGTACGTTTAATGGAACAGATTTCGCAATTAATCGCGGGGGGGAGAGGGAGAGAGGAAGGGAGGGAAGGGATGGAGAGGAGAAGGGTAGAGTTCTTCCGGTCTATAATCTTCTACTCGAAAGCAAATCGGGTCCTCCTCGTGTGGCCAGGGTGCGAAAAACATTTTTTTAATTTTTGCGCGTTTCTGCGAGCTAAATTGATCGTCGTTGATTGATTGTCACTGTAACAGTCATGATTTGCCGCGTGCATTCCGCTTTGAATGAAAGAACAGTCATTTTGCTGCGGTCTGATCTCGGGAAATCTGGCGTGATCGTCTCGTTGGTAAATCAATTGACGATCGATCAATCTCATCGAGAAAAAAGCTCGCATGTGCAAATAACGTAGGCAGTTACAATCAGCTGATATGTGGCAAGATACGTGCCACATTGCGTCTTAATCGCGCGACCATCTCGTTTAATTACACGTTAGGCGCGATGCAATCGGTCGTTCTCTTCTTTCCGAATCACGATGGCGCCGAGAGACTCGCTCGCTCATCGATAAGACTGTTACCGAATCTCGCAACGACCGACGTTCGTAATTTCGCGTTTTTAATTAAGCTACTCAAATTAAGCGTCTTCGTGCGACTAGAGGAAGTTACTTGTATTTCGATGCGCGCACATGCGTGGCGATACGTTAGCGAGAAATCTCGCGTTTTACGTCACGAAGCACGAAGGTAGTTTCTCGAAGCTGCCCTTCGAGGGGAAAGCTGGAAAAGGAAGTTTTGTACTCTATATTTCCTCCTGATATCCTGGTCTCGGCCGACTTTGCTCGCAGGGAGGAACACGTTCGGAAACTCCGACGAATATCGGGAGAGGAAGATTTCTTTTTCCAACTACCCTCGAAACTTTTTTTTGTTGGACAAAACGAAGTTTACCGCGTCCAGAATGATTGAAGAAAACCGTGCACGATCGCTCTGTCTCCTAAACCAGGCTGATCGAGATTGGTCCAGACTGGTTTGGTTTGGGACCAGCTTGTCTTAGTCACTCCAATCGTATGCAGTCGCGAGAGATGAGGCCTACTGAAAACAGGACGTTTACTAGTGTCAACGCGAGAATTAGAAGCCAATTGAAGATGATCTTCCTTCCCGAGTGTTTTTATGAGCATCTTGAGGAAGCCCAGCAGCGATCCTTTGTTCCCTATCGACGTATGATGACGCGAATTAAACACGATGACTATTCGAATTCATTTCGGTACGATAGGCGATAAGCTAGGGCAGGCATTTAGGTGTACTATTAAATGTATACGGAACTTCATCTCAGAAGAGTATGCGAAAAAAAATTGTCCTCGATAATCTTCGCTTTCATTCTCGACACGCTGGGTGAAATTAATATTTGCATACTCCCCCTCATATACACACACACACACATACACCAATCGTTTGCGCAAATCTTTTCAGGATTTGCAGTCTAGCAACTCTTTTCTGACGCATCATTCGCTCATTTCTCAAATTTACGACGAAAGTACAACGGATATTATTTTTCACTCGCAGCGTGTCGTGAATCAGAGTTCATAAAGAAAGAGTAGTTCCGAAAGAACGTTATAATTCGTAATAATCGTGTAGAAGATAAAAAAACAAGAGCTTTACTACTTACAATTACTTTTTTCCGAATTCACTGTTTTACTATCGCGAGAGCGAAGTGTAGACAGAAAGAGAGTATTACGAAAGTCAAGATTCATTAGGGAGGGTGGGGCGAGAGGGATGAAGAGTTGGATTTAGATTTTCGACGGAGTATTTGCGGAGATGCTTATTGTATAAGTAAAATCAGAGGCCAATATCGATCGTTCCATTGAAACATTCCATCCGAATCTTGAGGGTTTTCGCGCGATACGAAAGACTACCTTCTCTCGTCCACCATCTCATATTCCGTTCTTGTAGTCCACCGTGAGTATCTTCGAGGATTGGAATTGTTGTAACTTAACTTGCTTTTATTTAGCACCATTGGGACTTGAATAGTTTTATCGTTGCTGTCGAAATGAGATTTATTTCTTGCACATAAAGCAATGAAAATACAAGTTATACTGTTACGTAATATTATTTCGAGTAAAACAAATTTAAAAAATAATGACAGCAGAAAACTTTTCCAATGCACACGATCTACTTGAATTAAAAGACGCGTCTAAATAGTTCTCGAAATATTTTATTTAAATTTTTCCGAAACTAAAACACTAATCTGCATGTATACTTACAGTGTCTCGTATTATTCGTTATACGCGAATAATTTTGGACAAAGATGGACAAGAATGTTTTTATACATTCCCGCACATTCCACAGCGCGTTAACCCTCTAACGTATAAAAGTCGCGAGAAATATTATATATATATGTATTTATATATATATATTTTATTATATATATATATATATATTTTATATATATATATATATATATATATATATATATATACATATATATACACGCGCTTTTGATTATCGAGTTCAAAAGTTATATAATATATTATCGTATCGCCAAAAATATATATCCCTTTGTAGCAAAGGGCGCACATATTCAACATATTCGAATGGAATCTGATGGAATATCATTGTTATTAAAGCAAAGAGGTTCTGTTTTATTTCTGACATATAGAGAAAGATATTATCTGGAAGAACAGTACAATCGCGGAGATTTTATCTTGAAACGTAACAAAATTCTGTAACTTTAATATTGATTCTAGATAAATGTTGGGCAGTTACTTGATCAAAAATCGAAACGAGTATTAATCTGTTCAATGAGTTACTCCATTCATTCATTAATTTATATTGCATAATTAAGACATATTATATATATATATATATATATATATATATATATATATATATATATACATGATATTTATAACTATGTATTTCTCATTTTTAGCGACTATTAATCCTAGAATGCTAATGTATGATACCCTCTTTTAACGGTGTCCTGTCAGTTTAGTGTTAAACAGATTGCTGGTGCAAGGTTCTGTTTAGCACATCGCAAAGCGATGTCGGCAGCGTTCTAGGGCTAAAGTCGACTTTTCGTCGCGCAAATTATGTTTTGAGAAGAATAATCGTCCAAATAAGCGAACTAATAGTTTACCAGACGTTAAGAGATCGCTCACATGATCGATATTTTCCGATCTATGCATTGTCGAGTCGTCGTTGCTTTTTGTAGCGCGACGGCTTTCTCCTATTACTATATTATGACTACCAGCAATTTTACCATTACGATATTATAACGTTGTATGTATAAGTGTTCATATAAAGATTATTGTCAGGCAGGCAACGCAGTGCAATACTTGTATTTGGATATTTCCAGTCGTGAGATAGGCAGTCATTAAACGGACGAGTCATGTCATAAGAAAAGGCAAAAGCGAGTGAGAAGGAAGGAAAGAGCGTACGAATGAATAATGAAAAGCACTATAAGTTAGCGTTAAGTGCATTAATCAGGAAAAAGAGGCGAGAAAGAGAAAGAAAATAGAGATTTCCGTTTTCGTTGAGTTTTAGAAAAAAAATTAATGATCGAAGCGCACAGTAAAATATCATTTCCTTTCGGTCGCACGATCCTGCGAGTGAAAGTGAAATAGCGTAAGACTATTTCTCGCCTCGTTCGAAGAATTCGAGATAAAGATCTGTCCGTATTTTACCCATATTTTAACGATAATCGTAACTGTAAATAGAACGAATGATCTGTTTATGCCACTTTGGACGAAATATATACGATTCCTTGAATAACTTATATTTCTGTGCTATCTGATTACTTTCGTTCTCGTTAAAAAGTATCAAGTTATCGATGAGATATCGAGAATCTAGGAGCTCCAATCACGCACACCGCTTGATACGCGATATAATTTCCACGATTTGTTTCATAATTTTGTTAACCGACGAGTAATATATGTAGATGGATACAATCGAGGAATGGATGGAAAACATAAACACGCACACTTTGAGATATGAAGATATGTTTCATCCAAATATTTCTTTCAATTTAATAATGATACTGTCTTTTTCTTTAATTACCAATCAACGAAAAATAGTGAATGCCAAATTATGATATAGAAAAATGCATGAGAGAATTAACTTCGATTTGTAGCTCATCATCTGTTTTTTAAAATTGTTTTATAACTCAAGTATTTTTTTTAATATACTAATTATGGGATAATGATATTTGTTGAGATTTAATCTTGAAGTTTCTTACGGAATAAATTTTTACGGAGAATAATTTTTTAATATTTTAAAATAACGCTACGACAAACTTGTATTTTGAAAATTTTTTGCAAATTGTGATTTTGTTTCGTTTAATTATCGGTCAACTAAAGGGAAAGATGAGAAAATGTGGAAAGTTAATCACGCACACGAACGAGTCATAAATGGATGGTTACGAGAGAAATTATAATGTGATTAGTGTTAAGACTTTTTTTAACGGCTCGTTTATCAGATCATCTGATCAATTTGCGTGTACGATTATCTGCGAGATTAATCCTCAATTGATTATAAAGAGAATGATGTGCGATATATTCTTATTCCAATATTAAATATACATATATAAAATCACTCGTTCTTTAAAAATAATTTTTTTAAAATAATGAATTTATTATATTTATTATTAGAACACATATCTGGACAATTCTCAGATCATAATGATCAATATGAGCAAGCCCGTATTATCAGTTGAGGATTAATTAATTAATCACGCACACAATCATACAAAAACTATGAATTCTCGATACACTCGCTCATCAATCCCACATGTTCGTCTAATTGCCCTATGTGATTAATTATTAGCTCCAGAAAGTGCGCAAGAAAGTTATTGATCATCAACCCGTGTATTGGTATAATTGCGGTTATGTGATAAAAAATGTATAAGTGGAGTATAAGTGAGGCATCCTGGAGAAAAGAACAATACTAAAATTTCTTAAAGAAATTCAGAATTTTTGTCTCAATCTTTTCATTTAAAATATCGATAATTTACATTTTCTGTTTTTAATATTTATAGTAATTATAACATATATATATAGTAATATACATATAAAATTGACACTAATTTATTCAAACATTTTAAGCAGTATTAAAGTAATTCATCGACATAAAATATCAATTTCTTTTTTTATACACACATATATATCTATGTATACTTTTTATTGGCAATAGTGTTTTGTTTGATCGATTTGACCTAACAAATCATTCGACGTTGGCGATGTTAATTAGTCGATTTAGGGAAAAAGGTGATTTTTTTCTATTTTTACGCGTCTGCGAGGGAGAAGGATCGCCGCTGGATCTGGTACGCTATCATTGGAATAAGTGATAAATTGATGCAACGTGTGCAGCGAAAAAGGCGAGGCGCTTAACGTTGTAGATGCCGTAAGCGAAAGTACGCGGATCTAAATAAAGTGATGTATTTTATGACGGGTTTATACGGTATTAATAGCGATATTTACTGTAACCGAATAATAAAAGCGGTATTAAGGAGGAGAAACCATGCGCGATAGCTATACATTATAATAAGGATAACGATAACGCTAAGATATTACGCGACCTGCATTTGTTAATGCGAAAGGAGAACAACGTGGAAACGAATATGACGAGCAAAGATATCGGACTGCTAACGCGAGGAGCTCGAATATCGAATAGCTTTCGATATATTCGGAATTGCTTCAAACGTTATGTAAGAAAATTACCGTGAAAATCGTAGTGGCCGTTCAACCTTTTCACACAGCTGTGAGATCACCTCACCGTTATTTCTTTACTTTTCTTAGAAAGTCAACGTTTGCTATCACATTGTGAAGATTGTGATCGCTTTTACCGGCGTAATTCAAGATAAATTCAAGGATAAAAATAAAAGACTAAAAAATATTGTCGCGGAAATTGAATTTAATTAAACTCTCTTCTTCTTTTATGTAACCCCTAAACACATATTTTGAAGATTTTATTCTGTAATTAAATAGCAGGTCGCACGCGAATGTGTAAATCGATTAGTATTATTCAATGCTTTGGAGGAAGAAGGGAAGAGATTATATCTTCGCGAGAGGAATTTTGCGCGAATCCTTAATGCTTCCAATCTAATCGGATAATTCGCACCAAGGACTGCATAAAACTCCAAGTGATAATAATAGCGATAGTATCGCGAAGACCTAAGCATTTCCATTTTCGCGATACTCGTTGCTTAACGATGGTACGATTTAAAAAAAAAAAGCGTAGCGATTAATAGTCGAATCGAAGGGATAAAGGAAGAGTAAGGGAGTTAGGCTAATTAGGAGGTTGTTGCATTAATTCAAAATCAATTTTGAAGCGGCGACCATCGTGATAAGTATAATATACTTGTCGAAACAGTCGACGTTCGGTGAAGTTATTTAGTGCGTAATGACAAGCGAGGAGAATAAATAAATTTTTGATAATCGGAATGTAAGAGAAACACCCGTTGACGATCAGTGCTGACTCTCAAAAATAGATTTTACTCCTTAGGCCTCGCGGGAAGTGCACGAATGAGGGGATCAACTCGATAGAATTCGGGACGGGAAAACGATTGGCTCGTCGAGCATGTCTGACCATACACCAAACTTTACTAGTGCGAACAGCTTTACTACGTCACAGGGCTCAATAAGAAGAAGAAAAGCATTAGGATGTTGACGTAAAAAAGTGTGTTCTGTATGTCGCGCGAGAAATTTTATTCGCGCGGACTTAAGGAAAGCGCGTTTTTTCGTTATTAATTCTATATAGCTCGTATAGCATTCGGCGATGCGGTGTTTTCGAACTCGCCGAACTCGGCGAAATCATTGTTCTCTTCGCGAATACTGATTGTCGCGCACGGTGTTCAAGGCATTGCGAACTTACGGAGACGGTTTAACTCTCGATAACTCTCGAAGATTGAAGATTGTAATATTAAATTTGAGTAAAATTCGCAATTAATTACATAATCAATCTCTAATGAGAGTTGCTGTTCCGGCAACGCCCGAATTAATTGCGGGTTAAACATGGAGTTTCCGAATTGTTAAACATGGAGTTTCCGTGAGCGCCGATGGAGATCGCTAGTATATATTATATATATACACATACGTGCTTTATTTGTATATATATATTGTATATATAATTAAGACGCCGTCGTGAGGGGAGGATGCACGGCGGTGCGGACGTATCGAAACGGAACAATATATGATAAGAGGAAGACTAGAGGAGGATAACGCGGAAGAGTTTCGCCTTTCCCAACGTATCTTTCCGGACGATTTTTTTCCGTCGGAATTCGGATTCGAAAACCTGCACCCTGAAGCAAGCCCTGTGGGGGGGGCTGGTCCGATGCCCGCCGATGACACCTCGTTGAGACCCATCATCGACGGGCATCGACGCCGCAAAACCGCATATCGTGTAACATTAAACGACAAAGACGAGAGAAAAAGAATCTCTAGGATGTTTTTTAACCTCTTAAGGAGTAGGGGTTAAGGAGTACGGGGCCTGGACCGAAAAAGGGGGCCCCAGAGAAATATTTTCCCTCGTTACACCTTCGGGGATCTTAGTTTACCTGTGCAATCGCGGAAACGGTTTTTCCGTTACGTATAGCCATGCGTAGAGAGAGAAAGATTAAAATTGAGAATGAAGAAGAGAGAGTGAGAGGAAGAAAGCGAGAAAGACATTATCATATTTATTCTCGACAGAACTCTGTATACACATACTTATTGATGTTATTATCGTTCTTATTATTGCTATTATTATCATCATGCTATTACGTATATTATTATTAGTGAACGAAGCGCGATATTACGCGTCTCGAATATTATTATCAGATTATTGCGTATATCTTATTATATCGTGCGAAATAACGCTCGGGAGGCGACGAGATGTCTCGCGCGTTGCTGTTGCTGTCCGAGATGGGACCAGACCAAGCAACGATCACAAGCGAACAAATGCGAACGAATGTGTGGCCCATTCGTTTGATATGCCGAAAAGAGATGAAACTCGTTACCATGCCTATTCAAGCGAACTCGTTCGTGCTCTTTGCTTGATTTCGATCCGGCCTGAACGACGATTATGTTAACGTGATCGAGCATCCGCGAGACGTCACGTCGCTTCGCGTCGCGTCGCCATTCATTTGCCACCGAAAGATATATTATATAATGATTTCATTATTTCCGTAGATGTATATTGTAGGATCGCGCGGCAGGATAAACCATGTGCACCGTGACTTCACCGTGACTTCACAGCTGGACTCGTTAAATATAACGTTTCCCTCGAACGAAACGCGGCGCATCATTGACCGCCGCGTTGACGATTGTCGATACTTTTTAAGGGGTTAATCGGGATACCGACGACATTTAAACGCAGAAAGCTTCCTACGGCACACATAACTATACATACACGTAAGACAAGTGCGTAAAAGTTAGGGATGTTACATACCGTATAGATCTTTGTTTTCTAAAATCGCGCGGGTATGAATCTCGAATGAAAAAAATTAAAAAATCTTCTACTTGTTCGAACCAACTTTGCGGAATCCGCAGCTATCGGGCCCATTAGCTTTCGATTTCACTCTCCGATTCCATTCGCGGTGTAACATCCACGAGGCAGGACGAATCGGCTGCACTTGAAAAAAGACGGGACACATATACACACATGTCTAGGATATACATACGTAATACTTGCATACGTACATACATACGGGAAAGCGGGAAAATAGTCACGCACACAAAGAAACAGAAGCGAAACACACATACAGACGTAAAGACGGCAATTAAAAACACTACATTCTTCGAAACACGTGCGCGTCACCACCACATTGTTGATATAAATTGCGATCCATAATATGATTATTACTATTTACGATATAATTATTATCTTGCATTGTCTAGTCATACGTTATTATTGTATAACTAACGATATTAATTATTAATTAATCTGTACTACCTAGTCGCATTTATGTGTTGCATAAAGAGAAAAAAAAGAAAACTACGAAAATTCCGAAAGCAAAAGAGACCGTGCGAGCGAGAGAACGAGAGAGAAAAGAAAAAGTGAGTGAGTGTAAAAAGAGAACGAAAGGGAAGTGATTCAGATAATGAGGATTTGCGCGGTGGCAACAACGACGAATACAATATGAGGCGCTGAAAATTTAATTTCCTCCTTTGCAATGAAAAAGAAAGTGAGATCAATGTAAACGGTGACTACAGAAGAAATAAATGGTTCCCTTCCGACATAAGTGGTTTATTATTAATTCATGAAAAAAGAAAAAAAAAGAAACACTCGATTCAAATTTTTTCGAAACTGGACTTACGTTTTCAGCGCTTCACACATCCCCGTGCGAGGGTGTGGAATGAAATAAAAAAAGGGAGAACGAGAGGGAGAGTGAGCTAATGTGATGAAAGTGTGTGAGAGAAAGGGCGAGGATTTCTCCTCCGCGGACATAAACCACTGATAAGTCGATAACGATCGAGTTGTAGCGATCGGATTTGTGATACGGCAAGGGGGGAGGAAGAGGAAAAGGGAAAAGAATCTTCGGTCGCGATTCTTTCGTCTCCGAATTCGTGATTTTGCTCGCGATCGGAACAGACGAGAATTGCGAAAAAACGGTTGGCTAGCTGGAGTCGCTCGGCGTTTTAACGAGAGAAGACTGACGATTGTAATGCGGTACAATGCGCGCGCGAATTTTTAGACTTTTAGGCGAATCATTGTCGAAGCGACTACAAGACAGCTAACGGCAGAATGTGTAAAACCTTGTGTGTCTATGATACCAGAAATCGATCAGAGATCTCGATCCGAGAAATATGTAGCCAATCAGCTTGCAGTTTCATGGAAAAGAGGCAATTTTATTGACTGAACACTTGTCCTTGATCAAGATCTCGGACCGATTTTTGGGAATACAAGGCTTAACTGATCGAAAGCGTAATCAGATTGAAAATGAAGAATTAGCGATTTGATTTAATCACGGTGGTACGAATGGAAAAAGAGTGTTGTCATTGTTGGAACGAACGAAGATTTGAAAATGATAGAGAGAGAAAAGAGTAATTAAATTGCAAGAAGAAAATCTCTCGAGAATTGACAAGAATTGCAAAAACTGACGGTGTCTTTTCCTTAATTCGTATCCCCAATTGTTTCTTCTGTATCGATTTGCCGCGCGCGACGATACAACGATGATCTATCGAGCGAAATGCGCGCGATAAAGAAAACGTAGGGATAGATCGCTACGTCTCGATCGATCGAGTTGTCTGCGAAATGATTAAGGAAGGCGCAAAGCGGTAACACCAGCAATCTAATCGGATGGTGATTTTAATAGTAAGAGAGTAGTGAGAGAGAGAGAGAGAGAACACGAGAAAAAAAAGCGTAATTATTGTCATGAAACACGCGCGCGCGCGTCGCGAAGCTTTCCGTAACGCGCCCGTGCGTGCAGGTATAGTAGTAACAAAAGAAAGGAAAAAAAAAGAGAAAAAATGAAGAACAAAACGAGTATTAAATATATGCGGGGGCCGTGGAGAGGAGGGAACTTCCTTTTATTCCGTGCAAAAAAAGAGAAAAAAAAGGAAAAAGAAAACACCCGACGGGCGTTCTCCACCGCTTTCCGCGACGCCCGTCGGCATCCCATCGTCTCGAAAAAAAAGAAGAGATAAATTCAAGGCAGAAGTAAAACGCGCGCGATATAAAGATATATAAATATATATATATATTATATATATGTGAGAAATATGATTATATACATATACATATACATTATACACATATACGCGGTTCGCTCTCGGTTTTCATCCGAACGCAGCATCCCTGCATCCCGCAAGAGACATCTCCTCTTTACGTGCGTCGCCCCCCTTCTCTCCTTCTGTGCAATCGAAGCTCCCATCCTCTGCCTTCCTGCTTTCCTCCCTCCCTCCCCCCCCACCCGAGGAGAGCTCACGGGCCCTCCCCATATTGCAATATTTGTACTTTTCCATGTTGAAACCTCGATATATAATAAATTATATTAAGAAACTTCGATCGCCTGTCATCTCTCGCATGAATGTTACCTATTGATTGCGCCTCAAGAAATTTTCTTTTTTTTTCTTTAACTGTTATATATGCTTTATATAATACGAAATAAGAAACGGAGGATAAATATAATAATAATGAAAAGTCATATGTCGTATTCCTAGGTTTCTTTTATTTGATAATTACTCGTATTTTTTCTGATAAAAGTAAATATTAATGCTCCAATTGTCTTAGTTTATTATAAACCATGTTTTTACAATAATTAAAATGGCAGCGTTTCATGATTGAAATGTCACATCGTTCATTGAATTATGTCCATTTATGACTCTCAAGAAAAAAAATTAAAGTCATGGAGAATGGTTTCACTGTTGACATTTATTAAAACACCTGTTTTTGCAAAGATTATTTTTTTTTCTTCGGAGCGAATTCTAAACCCCTTATGTAGGTCTTCTTTATTTGATATTTTTCTGCAAAATAATAAGTAACAAAGTTACAGAGAGTTTCCATGATTGCAAAATATTAATAGATATTAAAGTCAAAGCCACTCACCTGTTAGTAATTTGTACACATATAAAATTTGATTCCCTTGAACAAGAACGCTAGGTGTCTTTTTGCCAGGATCGTCAGTAATTGTCGCGCTCGCGCCAATGCTCTGACATTCTTTGCTGAATTCTTTCGGATTGATCCCGAACGTTTCCAGGTTGTTCACCAACGTTACCTATATAATTTGCATGATGTCGTCAGAATAACGAATGATTCCTGTATAATTTTTTTCCAAACTGCCACTTTACCTTCTTTCCGCCTGACCGCACTGTCACTCTCATGTCGATCGGTTCCAATTTTCCCGTGTGCAATAAAGTATTTCCCGCGAGAGTAACCTCGTGCATGTGCGTCATGCGTCCAATAAATTTGTTTATCCCATCCTCCATCGTCACCGTCTCCTGATGAACTTTAGTTCGCATGATTCCCGCCAATTGGGGATTCAGCTTTAACATCCTGCAAAAATTAACCGCTGTCAATGTAGAAAAAGGTGTAAAGTCTAGTGTTTTACATGAAGTGTGTCGTCATTTTACTTTCCACTTTGCAGGTTCTCCGCCTTCACGTACTCAGTAAAACACTTCCTGATGTCGGCTCTTTTCATTACATCACCTTTTCTGCAATCATTCGATGTAAAGTGAATATATTACGCACGTTTATATATTACAATGATGTAACATTTAGCGACTTTTACCATCACTGCATAGAAAATCGTCTCTTCTGTAATTACATTGCGTCGCGATAAAACGTCACTCAGCAAGTGCTATGCCTATCGTACTTACTCGTAGCCGAATTTTGATAGAACTGGTAGAACGTCGGCGGTCACTCGATAACATTCTGATACAACAGCACTGTTTGAAACTACTGGTTCAGCGACAATTGGTTCTTCGGTAACGACTAATTTTTTCACAAGTGGATGATCAAACTTAAATAAATGACAAAATCTCTTGTAACTGCTTGATATCCTAATCAAAGAGCTTATTTCCAAAAAGTTTTTAAATTCCACTTTTCATATTCTAAGAAGACAACTTGAAAAGTTACATTATAAAAAAAAAACAAATTACCTTAATGGACAGCAATGTTTCAACGCCTTTTGTAATGGATGTATTGATTATTCCTTTAGCCTTCATTTCTGCTAGAAAAACCGACAGCTTTTTGTACCGAGATTTCTTTACATCAATATTTTTACCCGGCGGACATGCAGCTAATAAGTGATTTTTGAAAAAGTTGGACGACAGCATCGGCAAATCGCTGGATTTCACCGTTGTTTTGCATGCTTTCAAGAAACAATATTCCAGTAATCTGTCCATCTCTTGGATCGGATCAACTACTTCTGGTTCAACTACATTTGAAATTTGTACATTTTCAGTTTCTACATCTTCTTCTATATGTTCCTAAATAACATAAAAGCGATCAATTTGACTTTGTCTATTTTTTTTTTTAGAAAAACAAGCATGTCTCCGGTGTGTCTACCTTAGAAATGACTTCATCTCTGACTTCATCGGTTGAATTCTCATTCAGGTCTAATTCATCTAGCTTAACTGATGGAATTTCAGCTTGATCTGCGATTGTCTCCTGATTAATCGATTCGACATCTTCCAACACGTTTACAGGACTGTCGACATTTGGTAAACCCAAATCAGGCCTCAGGGGTGGTTTGCCTAATTGACACAACGTGTCACCGATGACGTGAAAAACCTCTATGCACTTTCCATGTCCAGCTGCCATATACATGTCTTCGCTGGAAAGCGCAGTTACACCGACTGCGACTGCAGCCTGCAGAAGGAACACTCTTTTTCTCTCGTCAACGTTTTCACATACAATTAAATGGCGAGATGATAAAGGTCCAAACCTTGTTCTCCTCAGTGTTAATCAATACTGGAGTACCCTTCGGCAGTTTACCAAAGCTGTATAGAGTCACCGGCTCTTTCAGAATCAAGCCAGGTAACATGAGATCTGCACCGCCCAGCAATTTGGACACGACCGGCATGTGCGTGGTAAAGGCGTTTAACAAATACGGATGATGCCATAACGTATAAATTGTGGGAAAGAGTATAGTGTCGTAAGAATCCAGTTGAAAGAACATTGGTATCTTGGCGACGCAATATACTTTGCCTACATGCCCACTGTGGGTTACTATCTTCATAATGCTGATGGATTCCTTCTTGGGCAGCAACGACTGAATCTCTTCGTCCGACAGACTCGGATATGCTGCCAATACCTCCTCGCATAATTTTTTCCTGAAAGAGATAATTGACAGCGATAATTGAATATATTTTAAATCAAACATATTCAAGTAAATTGAGATGTTTTAATTATTATCGTTGAGCTTGCAAATTTTCTCTTATCTTTCATCATTATCGAAGTAAAAGATGTTCGCGAAAAAAAAAACATTGGTTTGACAGACGAGTATACGCGGGATATAACCTGAAGCGAATGAAGGATTATCAAAACGCCCGGAAAATTCCACGAACCTCTCAGTTCCTTTCAGCTGATAATTGGTCTTGACTCTGAACGGCTTAATAAACATATTGAACGGGCGAAATCGCCGATTGGCGAGCGCACGACACTTCAAACTTAACCTAACCTCTATCTGCCGTATGGCGCTGTATCCTTATTTATCCCCGTTGATAAATCCCGGCACAGCACGACGTTCCGCGAAAGTAGAAGCGCTGCCAACATCACGGACATCGACGGCGGCGAAGCTTCTTTCCGATGAGAGTACTTATAGAGATAGAGCGACAATCTCGATTTCGATTACAGCGATTCGATTTCTTTCTGCATTATATTTTTTTACGCTTGAAATTAATAACATTTGAGAAAGAAATTGAGGGAAGGAAGGGGAAAGAAAGATCAAAAATACAAGCGAAAGATTTCATCGTATCGCATCGCTCTATTTGCTTCTCTTTCTCTCTTTCTACCTCACATACACACTGAAGCCTAAACATTGCAGAAATAAATAGGACTCTTGGACTTTGGTCAAACTCCAATTGACTTAATCGGCGTTTAATTCAGTCGGCAGAATCGCTTAAGCAAATGTCCAACAGTATCAATCGCTCCTAAATTCTCTTCGTCCACACGTTTAAGCAAGCAAAAATCAATATAATTCTACCCATAATAATAAAACGGTGCAGATATCGCTCAATAAGTTGATCACCAGTTGAATTAATCAAAAGAGCTATCTAGTTTCGGGCGCAGAAAGTGCAAGCAAGTGCAGCTGACAGAAGAAACAACCCTCTCCTCCCCCGCTCAACGATCGCGCGTATGCCTCTCGCGGCACGTGTGAATAGTACGTACGAAGTGTGTGCCGCGAGGTCGACATAACCTCAAAGCGCGTCGTTATGCGTGATCGAGCCGCTTGGGGCGGCCCGCGAGCATTTTGAGGTCGTCGCGACGGGATCGCGCGCGCACGTCGTCGCCGCTCGTGTTCAGCTGTGAGAAAACGGGAAGGCATGGCGATCGCCAGTGTCTTCCGGCGGCTGGACGTCGCGAGGTTCTCTGGAGTTAGAGTGAGTTTCCCCGCCACTCTTGTCGTCTCGCCTTTTCGAGCGCGACCGTCACGCGACCGATCTATCCCGTTTGCGATTCCCGTTCTCTTTTATGGCGCGATCTCTGCCTCTCCTTCTCCTTTCCTCCCTCGAGATCGCGATCGCGCGCACCACTGTGCGTTATTGTTGGTATTTTTACATAATACTCTTTCATAACTTTATCATTGTGCGACGCATTATTTTTAGTTTTATGTAGGCAACGCGTATGCTCCGACGAAAATGCAATGCGTATTCGTTGAAGATCCGTGTTTGCTCTTTATCCCATTCAATTTTTTGCTTATCACTAACTGATAAATAATTTATTTCAATGCCCTGTCCGCCTTCAAAGTTCTTGAGATACCTTGAATTTGAATTGATTTTCTTATTTTAATTAGCTTTTACGTAAATAATTTTTATAATTCGATAACTCTGTTATATAAAAAAAGCGCTGTAGTATTCATAATAATTACGTAATTACTAGATACGATTTATTATATTATTTGAATATAACTTATGTTGAGATACGTGCCGCATGATATAATTAATGATATAATTAATTATATCTGAATACAATTTGTATTAAATTGTATTTTCTTTTTATTACTTACAAAACTACATACCTTTCTATAATAATAATAATGAAATTTGTTTAGATATTTATGTAGTTTAATTAATGTGGTGTTGTAGTTTTATTAATTATAGTTTATTAATCAGACATACTTGTGTTTTAAATTGTGATTTAAAAATAAAAACAAATAAAGTTTTTATAATAAATATGGAGATTCTTTATATTTTATATTTAGAAAATTTCGCTCTCGTAATATGTTTTAAATAACATAGGTTTATTTTTTGTTTGCAGCATTTAAGTACAAAACCAAAATTTGGTTTACTTTTCGATATTGATGGTGTCATAATACGTGGAAAACAAATACTGCCGCCCGTAAAAGAATCTTTCAAACGGCTTCAAGGGGATAATGGAAAATTTCGCGTTCCCATGCTATTCGTCACTAATAGTGGAAATTCACTGCGTAGTCAGAAAGCAGCAGACCTGTCGAAGTGGATAGGCGTCGAAGTCACGGAATCACAAGTTGTCCTGGCTCACTCACCACTACAAATGTTCGACTATCTTCATGATAAACAGGTTCTCATCTCAGGTCAAGGTCCAATAAAGGATATAGCCCGAGAATTGGGTTTCAAGAAGACGACGACTATAGAGGAACTAGTGAAAAAC
The DNA here is from genome assembly GCA_901521435.1 of Crematogaster levior. Taxonomy (NCBI): domain Eukaryota; kingdom Metazoa; phylum Arthropoda; class Insecta; order Hymenoptera; family Formicidae; genus Crematogaster; species Crematogaster levior. Next base: position 457,168 of record CABEGB010000280.1, on the reverse strand, counting down.
TTTCCATGCTTAGATTACATCAACGTGAAGAAAAGAAACCCAATTTGTGGTCCAATTGATCCAAATTTCCCGCAAATCGAGGGAATCTTGCTCTTGAGCGAACCGATAAATTGGGAAACATCATTGCAATTAATGGTAGATCTTTTACTTACCAACGGGATGCCCACAGGATTGCCTGCTGCTATTCCATATCCACATATTCCAGTGTTGGCATGCAATATGGATTTGCTTTGGGCGTCGGAGGCATCGATTCCGCGATATGGCCACGGTGCTTTCTTATTATGTCTTGAGAGCTTGTACAAGAAAGTGACGGGTAAAGACATGACATACGCTGCTCTAGTCGGAAAACCTAGTGAAATTACATATTATCATGCCAATCAAATGCTCGTAAATCACGCCAGAAGCATTGGCATTGATAATATCGACACGATTTATGCCATTGGGTGTGTATCGAATAGAAACATTTGTTAAATGCGTTAATAGATTTTGTTTATATTAGATTATGTTATAAAATATATAAAATAATTTGCATACGATTTTTACAGCGACAATATTAATACTGATATTTTCGGCGCGAACCTGTACGACAAGTATTTATCTCGCTACGAGTCTGGAGAGGGTTCTAAGTTCCGCAGCCTTGAGAAACTCCTTGGGAAGAACATGAGGGATCCTAGCGCGAAGGCCTGCATTAGCATTTTAGTGGAGACTGGCGTGCACCAGCGAGATTCCAAGTTTATACCCGAACACAGTCCCAGGGATTTCTTGCCTGTTGACGATGGCCTGTGTAAGCCGGCATTTATCGTGAAGGATGTCGGGCAAGCTATCAATCTTGCGTTTAAAGAAGAGAAGTTTGAATAAGTTAGCGCATATTAGATAGGGATATTTATATCCTATCCTCATATTGTCGGAGAGAGAAAGAGAGAGAGAGAGAGAGAGAGAGAAAGAGAGAGAGAGAGAGAGAGAGAGAGAGAATGTGCAAGATAACGTGAGTATTATAGCAAATAATCTTTTAGAAAGTGTTAGCCTTCATCATAGATGATGCTTCGCCGCGAGAGAAAATGCGAGCAGGAGAGGCTATATTGTGAAAGTGTATTTAGTTTGTTCTTTTTTCAATATGTTTGATTTTTTAACTGCCTACTTAATAAAAAAAATTTTAACGCGTTATCACGAACTGTACGAATTAAAGAAAAGAATTACGTGAATTACGAAATAAATGTAGATTAATTTATATTGTAGATAGAACTATGAAAAAGAGGATATTGTCATATTATTGTACATACATATTGAAATTATAAACACACATGTATGTGTGTATATATGTATAAAAAAGATTTTTATTATGAATTTTAGTTACAATTATGACTATTGAAATAAAATTTTGTTCAGACAACAATCTGGTACGCAGCTTCAGGCATAATTTTACAGCTTTAACATTGAAATTTAACATTGAAATTTTATTAGAGGACTTGATACATTGTGCACCATCTTAACAATGTAAGCATGTATAAATAATTATATCGTAATTGTACGATAAACTAAGCTGAACATATTTTGTTCATAAGTCGCACTGTGTTCTACGCCTCTCTTAGTCGAAAGCAATGCAAGATATGCAAAGTGATACGTATAGGCTCATATATAAATAAATAATAGGTAATAATTCCGATTGCTCTTAAAATTCGCAGCTGACATACATTGTGTTCTGTGTGAACATATATGTAATAGACTATACTTCATAATATATACGTATACATATAGTCAGGTCTAGTCTTGAAATGCAGTTTGTTAACGAAGTTATGCAAGTAAATAAAAAAAAGTAAAGGAAGATTTTTTGTTATAATAGATGAAGATTAAGAGAAATTCTTGCCTTTGATCGTGAAAATAAAATAAATGAATTCGAAACAATTGACGAGAATTTATTCTGTGACATTACATTGTTAATTTTTGAAAGGACTGGTATATATAAAATTTGTGAAAGATTGTTTTAAAGAATCGTAAGATTCTTAATTCCGCTTCTCAATTTTGAAGATCTGAAGTATAACTCTACAGAGTAAATTCCTGTCCATTCTTTTCGATTCGTTTATCTCTTTTTGTATTGAATATTTAGAAATGTAGATAATACTTTAGAAACGAATTATTCAACGATTAATAACGATTTTGCTAAAACTAATCGATTCTAAACTGAAATACTTATCCTTAAAGTGCCATTCATGCGATACTGAGACATCTTATGTATATAAAAGTTGCATGAATTGACGATAAGCTAATCCGAAGGCTAATGTGAAAGCGCACATTTATATTTTCTACTTGCTTTCATATTGTGCAATTTTGACACAACGATAAAATCAAATGTAATCACCAACAACGCGTTAATGTCCGTCGGGACAAAGACTGACCAGTTAAATAGAGTTTAAATGAGTATCGTGAACAAACCGGCTTATCATTCATTCGTGACAATGAGGTATCGTGCAATGGTCAAAGTGCTGCAAGGCTCACATGCCAATAAAAGTTCTGCCTTTGTCGTCAGCATCACTTAATTATTGATGAAAAAAGAGATACACTGTACTAAATATATAAACATATACATATACATACACATTATATATATACATAGGTATATATATATATTTATACAATTAAATATGCCTTTGTCGTCAGCATCATTAATTATTGAAAAAAAGAGATAAACTTTTATAAGTTTTTACATATATATATATATATAATATTATTTACATATTTCTTACATTCATACATACACATGCATAATACATATTTTAGAAAGAATATGGTGTATCTCTTTTATATTCAAAACAGTTGTTATGTGTGTAGAAAGTATCGTGTTTTATCGAAGGCAATATCAAATACTATATCTTCTAAATATCAAATGTAGAATTTTCATGATGTAGTTTCTGTGACTTTTGTGGAGCAAATTAGAATTTATTTTAATAAATCGCAGGTTTGTTTATTTCTCCCACCGTCTTTGTAACCCCTCAAGGAAATCTCGCGAAATATTGTTTTAAACGTATGTCAAATTTTTGTATTTATTCAAAATATCCATCGTGTGCAATGCCTACCTTGTACGACACGCAATTTGCACGCTAACCTTGTTAGCAGCGTATAATTATTCATGCCACAGACAACATGAAGGCTGGATCTCATGACCCTTGAGCTGAGCCATCAAACGTTCGATTAAATAATTCGATTGCAATCAATTTGGCAACGATTCGGGCGGCATATGTAAGTCCGTTCTCCAACCATGAAAATTAAAAACCGTAACGATTAATATACATTAATAATATATGAATATATTAATATATGAAACTTTAAATCATATTCTTGCAGCTTAGAAGTAAGAATGAGAAATGATGCTCATATAAATTAAAGTATTTAACATTATATGTTTTGCTAGGTGTTTCTTAATTAATTTACATTCACACATATACGCATATAGAAAATATTCTAGAAAATGTTTTTTAAGAAATTATTTTTTTAGAAATCGTAAAAGAACTTGACAATATTTAATTAATAAATAATTTTACGAATAATAGAACTATTTAATATTAACTATTTAATATTAACTTTTAGTCATACAATTCTATTTATTAATGTTCTATTTATTAATTCTATTTATTAATTCATGTAAAATTGAAGATCATAAGATTTATGTTTGAGAAATATGTGATCCACGAAGGACAGGTTTTTTTATTCAACAAGTTGGTCTGTTGGTTTAACTAATTAAAAACAAGTATATATGACCTACATTCTATTATTAACGGTTTCACGTACACAGGTTTTTAGATTAAAATTCTAGATTGAGAGCTACGCTGTGGAAATATATATTATAATATATTCTGTTGGACAGAACTGGCTTAACCGGCATGACCAGCTTAATTCTGATCATTGAGCCGATTAGTATTACTTTCTAAACTGTGAACACATCAACTCATCCTTAAGCAGCATACATTTAATCTACATGTCAATTGATCTTTCTTACATTTAAATTTTCACAGTTGCTGCATACATAGAAATAATTTTTGATTTACGTATTTTACGAATAATATTTAATTGCATAATTTAATTATTATTAATTTTTTAATTATATTTTTGTATTTACTGATAAGATAAAAAGAGCAAAATTCTTCGCGATTTAAAACTAGATTAATTTTATTCTCGATATTGCTCTATTTTAATGGCTTATTCCGCATTCAGTATCATATTTTCAAGATAAAATGAAGAACTTTATTCAATAGTCGCAATAAATAACAAATTCGTTTACGATTGGCAAACGAAGAGAAAGATATCGCTTTGAAATATTCAATGTGTTATACGCGTGCACAAATTTCGATCGAAAACTAAAACTGTATTGCGATAAATTTTTATAAGTCACGACTATACCGTTGTTCCTTTTTAATGCACACGTTGCATAAAAGAATTCTAATCTAGTGACTCTCATGTAATATATTTTTTAGCAGATACGACAGCTTGAACGTACGGCAATTCCACCGAGTGTGATGCTGGATTAGCAATTTAACAGCAAGGTCAATTACGTTAGCCCCAACTTATATATTAATAAGCTCGTAAATTAGACGAACGTCGCGATAAAAGGCGTAGGTTGCAACGCGCGTTTAAGATTAGAATTCGAAGCTTCGGTCCTTCTTCGTGTTCAGCTGCATCACTCTTCCGTCCCTTCCAATGAATAACTCAATTATTCATGATCCTTGCGAAACGAGGGACGTAAGAGAAAAAAATTAATATTGTTGGAGCGATAATTATACTTTCTCTCCTTCGATTTATCTTCATCCGACGAACAGATGTAACGCATCATTAAAACGCGAAAGTTTAGTTCTCACAAAGATTTCACTATCGTGTCTCCTTCCTTCGCCTTCTTTTGTCTAAAAAAACAGAAAGGAAGATTTCCGCACTCGATTTCCCGAGATTGATGGATAATGTGGGAAATGATCGTTGCGTCAGAAACAGTAAGCAAAGTACGCGCAGTGTTTTAATTAACGCGATATTATATATTTTTTTGTATATTAGATACACGTTATATATACAGTGTTTGATGTAGTAACGCCGGCAAGCCTGATTTGCCTCTTTCGCTATTTAATTCTCCTAAATTTAACTCGAACGAGCACCTCAGTTTTTGCCTTTCCTTTTTTTTTTTTTACTTTAACAGTAAGTAACGACTTGCGACAGACACGACAGAGACATGGGTCTTGCGTAATACAGTAATAACGGAGAACTCGTGTGTCATTAGACATGTGTTACAGTGCTCGCGTACAATAACACGCGGTTGTAATATGAGTCGCGTGTGCAAAAACGCCGTTTTTCACGCGTGTTTTTTGCCGGAAACCACCGTTTGATTATTACGGAAAATTATATATCTGCATAAAACTTTTCTTCTCGATTAGGAAAAATTATGCTTCGAAATGCATTTTTTTTTTCAATGCGCATTGCAATTCTTCTTTTACTTCTTTTTAATTGCAACTGTAATTCGCGGCATAGCATAATTTGTTTTACGAATTCATGCTGTTCTTGATATCCTTGAAACATTACGTTCACTTAAGAACATTATGTGTATGTCACATACGGTATTAGAGAATAATAGATTGCAATTATTGTTGACTTCATCAACAAGGTCAGTCTCCGTCCAAATGCAATTACTTGCCTACAAAGTGATTTTAAGAGTATTACCTTTATCGATTTAAGTACAAAAAATCTTATTCTCGCTGTGCATTTATTTCAAAATGCGGCGAGCTTACTTTAAACTATATAGGAGTAATGTTACGTTATAAATAAACGAATTTCAGAATCAAATAATCACAACATATGATTGAGTGAAATGGAAATGCAGGGTGATGCGCGGAGAAGGAGTCCGTAAATATTCTAATATCAATGTATAATAGAGATTTCGTATAATAGAGATGTAGTATAATAGAGATATTTCTATTAAAATAGAGAGTTTAAAATATAAATACAAACACACATTTCAAATTTTTACATTTGTCGTCTGAATGCAACTCTCACATCAGTGCCGAACGGGCTACTTTCACGCGTCATCCGGTACAAGTCATTCATTTCAGCGCATCTTTGATTCTAGCATCCGTCTAGCTTCGCGTCTCGAGGATTTCTAGCGGCGTAACATTCCATCGCCCTCTGCAGCCTTTCGAGGTATTCTTGCAGAGCGGCCTCCTGGTCCAACCCCCTCGCGTTGTCGGAACGCGCGATGGACCGCTTCTGCACGAGGGCGGAGAGCATCAGGGTCACCACTGGTAGCGTCATCCCCAGCAAGAAGGTCGGGGTCATGATATTTTTCAGACCGTGCTTCTTGAAGCCGCGATACAGCTCCGACCAGATGCCGCCTTCCTGCTCCTCCTGATGTTTGCCAAGCTTCCCATACAAATACGGTCGGATTTTACCAGTCGTGGCGATGTAGTTGTAATAGTGAGGATCATAGGACTGCGCGTATAACTGTGAATAATAGACGTCTTTGGGGGAGGGCGGGTGATCGGTATCGGGAAACCAGGCACTTGCATCCTCGTAGGGAACCGGTGGGTTGCTGACGATGGGCGGTCCTCGATGGAAACCTGGTGGTTTCGTGTAGATCACTTCCATCGGAGCCTTGGCTTTGAAAGGAACTGAGACGTTCGAGAAGGCGATTAATTTCAATCAAGAGGAAAAAAGTTATACAATTTCTTCGCGATGTATTAAGCGTATTCTATGATACTTATGTCTATTTTACACGACAAACATATGTTAGTGCTGACTAAGCATAAAACGCTATACGTCACTTTTGAAAAGGAAAGTTATCAATTGATCATTGTGTTTTTATAATGATATTAACATTTAAGAATAATTTTTTAACTGAGTTATGATAAATGATGATCGAAGATAATATCGGTATATTTAGATGTAGTTATGTAGATTTAATTCATAAATTCGCGGATGTATAATTTAATTTAAAAAAAAAGGATGAAATATTGAAGTGTTTATTCGGACTTTTTTTAATCTGTTAAAAACATGTGATATAACGTGCATTCTTGCGGCATCAAGTTAAAGGTCAGGGTCTATCAGATCAATGTTCATGCATCTTAAGACAAGTGTTTTTAGGTGTGAGGTAGAATAATTTGAATAATAATAACGACTTTGGTGTAAATAGAAGACCAGAAAAAAAAGTGAACGACAGATGTAAAAAGTCTACTGTCGTGAGGAGATAAAATTTTCTTACGTTTCGTAAAAAATTGTTATTTTCTCGCATTGAAAACTACGCGTTTCTTGTCAAAACTATCGGCATCATACCTCCGATTTCTACGTTTCTCACCTGCGATTGGTCCCTGGTACAATGCCGGTGCTATTCTGGGTTGCGCGAAGGAGAACGGTTTTCCACGTATCCTCCTCATTCTCTCTCGCCACATCGCCGGCGTTATTATTTCATTCCTAGTTTGGAAAGCAGGCACAAGTGGCATTGGTTGCAGCATTTTCTGTCCCAGGACGACTCCCGCGGGTGTTCTAATCATGGGCTGTATCACGGGTGGTTGTCCCACGTAGCCGTAAGCCTGGCTGGCAGGCGGCAACAGTTGTTGCCGTTGATCGGTCTGCGGCACTAGCTGTGGTACCAATTGGACCTGGTCCACTTGTGGTCCAGTCAACTGCACTTGTTGCTGGCTCACTTGAGGAACCAACAACTGTTGCTGTTGTTCAACGTGAGAAATCGGTTGAGGGTTGTGAGGCTCGATCGATTTTGATGATTCCTGATCGATAATCGCGTCCGAGGATCGCAATTGACTTGCCGGCGGATGTTGATTGCGAAGATAGTGATCGAGAGACAAGCGAGATTCCTCAGGTGTCTTGGAATTCAAGAACGTGTTTAGCGCGACTTGCGCATGACTGATCGGAGTGTTTCCGGAAGAGTCTTGGAATTGCCGAGCAGATGTATCCGATTGAACGGTCTGGATCGAAGACGAAATATCTGATTTGAGAAGATTATCGGTTTCCGCCACTTGATGCAAGTGCTCATCGTTTTCGGGCTCTACAACTGGATACAGTTTCTGGGGACGGGATGCGGGATTGAAGAGGTCGATCGAGTCTTCATTTTTCCTTGCAGATTTCTCGGAAAGATTGCTCTCCTCCGCGATGTACTCCGTGTACTCCGTGAATGGATTTCCCTCGTAGTTGAGCTGGCCGCTCGCCAGGTTGATCGCGAAGACGAGGATTGCGAATCTGATCATGATTCTGGAAAGAAAAGATAAATTTTAAAATGTCCGGCGGAAATCTTTAAGGTTTAAAAAGTAATCTCATATAATAGTACTTCATCGCCAAATTTGTCATACCAGGCATCCCTAATTGTTATTACATTTCAGCGAGACTTCGTTAGCGACAAAATTTCTCGTGACAAATTTCAACGATGGCATTCTCGGTCAAGAAAGTATTGCCGCTATTTTAGTTGAACGAGCGTGGGATTTTTAGCGTGCCGTAACGGGAGAGGGAAGAAATGGTGCTCGCGGGATGCAACTTCGCGAGTACATAATCACAATTGTCTGTAATACTCGCGTTCCTACTGCTTTTACTCGTCGCGGTAGAACGATGTAAGTGGAACGGTACGTGGAGAGAATGTCTCCTCGCGGCAATCTCGCCGAAGTCCTTTGCTATTATTTGCAGCGGCTATCATTTAGCAACAACGGATTCGACAGATGTGAGCAATCGAAGAGATAGATCGAGGACCGTAAACATGCATTATAATGCTACATGCATTCACAAATCGTTGACGGCGTGACACTTTCGTTTCGGTCACGATGCGAACAGCACCTAATAAAACGCACGGAAACGATTTCAATGACTTGCGAATATTTAATTAACCCGATCCAGCTTGACGTTCCATTTCCGAACATTTTATGAGACTCATAATATTTTTCTGTTAGTATGTTAAAAATTCTACCAGGTCATCAATACCGAAATTATAGAACTTTGGAATATTAACATAATATTACAGAAAAACCAAATGTTCTATAATGATATCTGGCGTAGATTCTTGAAGTAATAAATATTTAATTAGGCAATCAAGATATGGCGAACATTGAAAGTACTCACGCCTTAAAAGCGCGACCTCGAAATGGAAGGAGGAAAAAGTCGTTCCACGAGAGAGTGACAAACAACGTTAGTCACGTGCGTGCTGGCCCAAACCTCGAGGAGAGAGAGTATTTGGGCCTCGGTTTAAGCGACATACTCGAACGTATGTGATCGCTACGTCATGTTAGAGAGCGCGAAATGCGCTCTCTTACTCTTCCGTTCGATGCTTTTAATACTTAATGGAGGAAGTTAAAGACTCGACAAATCTTCTTCGATTTCTCTATTTCTCGCTCGATTTATCCTTTTATCTATCCTCGTTGACAAGAAGTTTGGCAGGAGTTATTCGTGACATCATTATATTGTGGAGAACTACCTACTTTTCCGAATCTGGACTTCCTGTCGCCTTAGCAACATGACAATTACAAGTTGTCGTGACAAATCCGCGTAATTGTTCGTTAAATCAGCCAAGTCATTATAGCGCATGTGCATGTAAAAAACTTTTAGTCATCTCATTCGATTCTACTTAATAACTGTTTGGACAACAGAAAAATCTAAAAAAATGTAAAAGACGTGGAGCCTACTCTTTAACACAAGAATTAATCTCTTAATTTTTCAGTACTAACACTAACGACTCAATTATGTTTTCTTTGTATTGCAATTCAAGGCTCTATCAAGATCTTGCAATCAAGGTCTGTTTTAATGCAATTCAAAATTCTACCAAGATCTTGCAATCAAAGTCTATTTTATTTATAATTTATTATTATCACGCATTAATATTTCAATTTTACTGTTACAAATAACGACAGGAGAAGACGGCTTTCTGTGCGAATATCTATTTGGAAATTGATTTCTGATGCAAATCATTCTGTAACTTTATGGCCATTCCTAGTGCGATTCCTGTTCTATCGGTTGTTTCGTAGCTTTCTAAAACCGTTAATATCATTGGGAATTCAGTGTACGACCGAAATTCAAAAGTGTACCCATATCTATTTAAATTATAGTGATTGACCTTAAATTCAGTGAGACATCTGTAAAACATATCGGTTCCATTCATTCACCCTACTTTTGGTCTAAGGTCAAGTCTGATTAAATAACACGGGGGCAAATAATATTTTGCTTATCAATAGCCACTCGCCAATACTTAATATTTACGTCTGACATTAAACGTAGTATTATATCTTTGATAGATTGAAACATTTAGCTTCATAAACATATCCATGCGTCTGATTAACTTAATTTATCATCGTGTTTGTAATTCAATGGATGACAAGAATATTGGCGCAAGAAGTGTCATTAAGTTATAAATAAAGTGAATATTAAGAGATACGCGTCGCATTGAGAAATAAAAAAAAATTGAACATTTTATGTAATGTATGTATATTTCCCGTAATGACTAGAATATTCCGATTGCAAAAAATTAATTTTGTTTTTAATTTTCAGATCTTTGATTAGAATTCTCACACGTAATATTATATAATACTTTGCCAGCTCGCTTCTAATTAACCACGCGTTATTGCGCAATTATAATCGTATTATGATCGTACTTTTTATCCCATTGTAATTACTAAATTAAAAGTTAATTTTCTTACATAATTCCTGCAATAAATTCGAGCGATTAGTCAGTTCAATTCCACTTCATTAGATTTATTTCTATATGGATATGCACTCGATTTATCTGGCACATTCTTGGCACATTCCATTCAGGAAAGATGATGTCACAATCACACGATTAATTGACGGTAGAGCGTGAATATTTTTTGCAGATTATGATTTGGTATTTTTTGGCGGAGCATCAATCACGAATCTTTTTAACAGAATTTCACGTGCTTTACGTGTGGTAGGTGTATATTTAATTTTTTAACTCACTGACATGCGTGTATAATGCTGAACAGAAGATTAAGTGTTTTCACAAATAATAAATGCAAAATACCCAAGTGTCTGATTTATCTGAGAGTTCCCGGGATTGATGCTCAATTTTCGCCCAAGGCGATGATTCGATCGGTCGATTAGCCCGCCGACCGTGGACTTGACCTGATCAGTTCACCGTCAGTCGAACGAACGTACCTTCGCCCTTCTTGAACGCGACCGCGCGCGAAGAGACGACGAGTCCCATCAGTTAGTGCAGCACCAGGAGTACTGAGATGCCGGGACCAATCGGTCGGAAAAGCCATTCACTCCACTCCAGGAGAGAACTCCCTACCTTGACACCTTGGCCGCGTCGGCAACTGCCGGTTTACCTTATAAATTACTTGGCCACTCGTCCATTTCGTTTTGTAGAAGGACCGGTTTCAATCGGGCCAAAACGAAGGAACCAGGAGACGAGTCATCGGATATCCCCAAAACATTCCAAGACCGGAATGGTCGGCCGGCCCATCCCGGAAAAAGATGCTGGCGAGAGCAGACGAGGAATTTGTATGGGCAATGATAAATTATCTACGTATTATCTAGATATGCAGATTATATATGTGAAGGCCACATACCTTCTCCACATACCGATCTTCCTTCTCTAGGCGATTAATTCCTCTTCAGGAGAAAGGAATTAATAAAATCGGAAGGGGAAGAAGAAAATGAAAATATTTCCAAGGTTGAAATGAAATTTTCCATTTTCTTCACCTGAAGATTAATTATTGAATTCTTTAATTGTTAGACTTTGATCCACTCTTCTGCAGATCTTGATAGAATTAAATTAAATTTTATTTTTACGAGATTAAGATGCATGGACCAATAATCTGTCACGCATCTTTCGATTATTATCACAAGTATCGGACTTGCATGATGAGTGTCGCGGCATTATTTTCGTAAAAGTAGAGTTCAGTCACTCATCGATCTTCATTCGAGATTCATCGATCAGGTTCTTCGAAACTGATTAGGTCTTCGTGATCAGATGGGTTCTCCGAGTCAATGGGACGTAATACGATAGTCGTGTCTTTGGATCGATTCGCTCTGACTGATGCATGGGAAGCTGGATGAGTGCAGTATGTCGCGAGATCCGGTCGACGACGGTGTCATGAATCGCACGATCGTTGCGCAAGGACAAAACGGTTGCAGACGAATTGTTTGTCGAAGGTCGCGAGTCGGATAACGGTCCTCTACGGTTAAAGACCTACTTAGGAGCTCGAACGCAATTCGCTTATTTGACCCCCCCTGGCGCCGAGCTCAGGCGGACCCGGTCGACCTGACGAGATTTGTTTAGCCTCCATAAGCGTTGCGAACGGGGACAGATGCGAATTATCATAACTGAGGGTGTCCTCGTACCGATGAGATATTTTGCAGCACCGGGACGAAATATTAACCGCGCATGCGAAATTTTTCGCAGCAAAGTGTCGAGAATATTGGTAAATTTGCGTATTCTGAAATTTCATCTAGATAATATACATGTCTTTGGATACATTTCCATGTCTTAATTCCAGAAATCCAGAAATTGAATTGTATCCTTCTGCAGAGATTGTAATCTAAAAATCATATAATGTGTATATAATGTACGGCACGATCTTTTAAAGAAGTCGAAAAAAGTCATTATATCGATATGACTGAAATTTATTTTGATAAAATTGCTTTGATTTCTCTTACATAATCAATAATTATTCAATTAATAATTGACGGAAGATCATACTGAAGATCTCACATTTTTCTAGAAAAATTCATATAATTGTCGAATAATTATATTCTGATGATAGAGACTAAGAGTCTTCCGTCGAACTAAACTTGAGAAAAAGATATAAACAACGAAATTATGTATACGATATAATGGAAATGAAACACGTTCTACAAATTTATATCTCAATTTTCAAACTCTTAAACCCTATCTGGCATCTATATAATCCCTATTATACACAGCTAAATTATACTAAATTATAGAGAAGATTCTTACATTTTTAAATTATACGCGTTGCTGAATAAGTATGTCTCATCGAAGATATAAAGGCATTCTTCTTTATCTTCTTTCTGCAAAATGGCAGCAGATAAAGACCGTTCTTTTTGTTTGAAGATGATTTCATTCCGCTTCGTGTTTCTTGTTTCTCTTTTTTTCTCACACGTGTGTAGCGTGTACCATTATTTATAATAATTAACAATCTGCAGAATATATGAGATCTAGTCTGCAGAGAATTTTTCAGCGTGCAAGAAATCGACAGCCTCTTCCTTCGCCCGAGGGTTAAAAGTGACTTGCCAGATGCATCCAGATGAATTGTTCCATGCAAGGGTGCGATCTGGAATACATATTATATAATGATTGATTAAGTGTACCAGGTCGAGGCGCGTTTGAAAGGCAGCCCGATAATGTCGAAAGGCAGCAAAAACAAATCGCTGAAGTTACCGTTCGTTAAACCCGCGATGTTCATCGTTGTGGCCGCGGCGCGCCGGTACTTGGACCAAAATGCAATCGTTCGCCTTTGAATGTTTGCCTAATGAGGTTTTGCTATACACTTCAGCATCACGCTATAGTCAAACAGAATTTATTCCAATCGGTCACCCAACATGGCGACTAACGCTAAATATACTAATCTGACCCTGGCTTTAATTTTTCCGTTGATTACTGGTCCGAGGTAAACTTCAGACAGGCGCACTTGAATGATACGTGTCTATTTATGTGAAGCAGCTGAAGAGAATATTATCGCGTTGTAAAACGAGACTTCGAACTTCAGGATCATATGTGTGTGTGTGTATGTGTGTGTGTGTGTGTGTGTGTGTGTGTGTGTGTGTGTGTGTGTGTGTGTGTGTGTGTGTGTGTGTGTGTGTGTGTGTGTACGTGTGTGACCTGGCATTCATTTACAATATCACTCTATCATCATATAAATATGTTCGCGATCTTTTAATCACTTATTTTTAATTTTTTTATTACACTACTTTTATCGTGTTTTTATCGTTACTACATGATGTGTATATTATATTAATTAAAATTATAATCGCATGTGTTACGAACTATCCCACATCATTCTTCACCGTCCACTTAAGTGCTAAAAACATCGCAATTAGTTACATATACGGCAATTAATGTAAGATTAGAATTTGAATCTCGATACGTTGTATATAAATCTAATCCCAACTATGTTAATATTAAATTGGCTCACTCAATTTAATATTATATAATATTAAATTGGAATTAGATTTAATATTAATATTAAATATAATTACAACCGATTAATATTAATATTAAAATTGACTCACACGTGTGCCAATTAAACTCGGAAAGTAAACGTTAATTCGATTCGGGATTTTCATTTGAAATGTAACCGATTTTGTTAAGTGGCAAATTTTGACTGGAAACTTTTAATGTGCGACCATGGTTTGGACCGTGGGCCAAAATTCGCCCTCCCTCGTTGATCGGGGGGAAAGTGCGAGAGACGCGTCTCTATTCTTTCCGAGTGGAATTTTGACGTGGGAGTATCACTGATGATTAATCGTCGGTGCAACGCGAATGCGTCTCGGTGCACTCGCACGCGAGCTGTTATGTAACGCCTTCTCCGATTTAGCCGGGATTTATCAAGTGTTGAAAGGAAACGGTGGCAGGGTCGTGAACTTCCCGACGATTATGTCGGCTTGAATGACGATGACCACGACAATTTTCGTTCGAATCGACCACTCCCTCGCACTTTCCACATTTGGAAAGTGTAAAGCGAAAGTATGTGATAGACATGCATTTCCGCCGGAAAAAAGCGAGAATCGGAGCACCGAGAGAACATTCGAAGCGAATGGAGCTGACTTGTTCAACTAATTCTTCGAACGATCTATTAAAGAGGACGTTTTCTTAAATTACTCTTCTTTTCTTCTAAATTACGTAAAAGCACGTAATTATAGGTGCTTCGTGTCTATATGCGAATATATCGTGGTCTCGAATACGTAATACGTATTAATACACGTAATAATACACAAGTTTTTATTAAATTAGATGTAATTTGAACGCAACTTCTGACCACCTCGTGCGTGACACGTTTTTATTAAGTTGACGTTTGTAATTTGTATTATATTTTATTCGCACGCTTTAAAGTTCATCTATCATTGAAATTGTCTTCGCATAAGTTAGCAAACAACTTATTCAGTCTCGATTACAGTGCTTGAAAAGAAGACGTAATAAAAGTTAACGATTCTTCGTATCATAAACAATTCTCATTAAGCACCAAAGGTCGCGGTGCTTTCGGTACATGCGTACCCAGCGGAACGTCCTTCCGCTCATTCTGCGTAACGTGACGTGAATTTGCGATATATGATATTTTCAACAAAACATTCACCAGAATTATCCTCTCGATAACTTGGCCAAGATACGTCGCAATTAAATTGTACGACAAAATCATCAAGGGCATCGGGCGAGATCAAGAAGTTGAGGTCAGACACTTCTTGGAAGTTCATCAAGTTTTAATGAGCTCAAAAAATAACACGTAATCAAAAACTGATTAAACTGAAAAGAAAGAAAAAAAAAAGATTGAAAGATTTCAATAACATTGACTTTTACACAGTTCTAACAGTTTGTTATTATCTTGTTTTATTATTTTGTGTATTAATACACAAAATGTTGGAGAATCTTCATTTAGTTTTGCGTTTTCAGTGCCAAGGCCGTAATAAACTTAATGCTTCCCCACTTCCATGCACCTGTGCCAATAGCTACCCGTTTTCCCCGCGCGTTCGGAGCGCACGTTCGATAGCACTCAGTGCACGTGTACCGCGCGCTCGTCCGGTGCATCCGCACCGAGCGCCGCGAATTTCTGTTCGCCGGAGATATTTCACAATGTTAGAGTACTTATTGCACTCGTTAAATTTTTGGCCAATTTTTCAAATGCATTAATTGGCTACAAAATAGAAAAACTCTAAAAAAAAAATTTCTCTATACCCAGCCAATTGATTTAAAAAGTTTTTCGTGCGACAAAAGAAATAGTATTTTTAGGATAACATTTCACTTGTTGTACGAATAAATTTTTCAAGCGTATTGATTGGCTACAAAATAGAAAAATTCTAAAAAAAGAACTCTATATCCTGCAGCCAATGGATTTAAATAGTTTTTCGTACGACAAAAGAAATAGTATTTTTAGGATAACATTTCACTTGTCGTAGAATAAATTTTTCAAGTGTATTGATTGGCTACAAAATAGAAAAATTCTAAAAAAGGAACTTCTCTATACCCTGCAGCCAATCAATTTAAAAAGTTTTTTGTACAACAAAAGAAATAGTATTTTTAGGATAACATTTCACTTGTCGTAGAATAAATTTTTCAAGTGCACCGATTGGCTACAAAGTTTCTAAAACCTCGAGAACTTCTCTATCCTACAGCCACTCGACACGTTTGAAAAATTTATCGTACGGAAAATGAAACAGTACTCGAAATCTTAGCGATATTTTGTCTTGTTATCTTCATTATTGAGATGTCACGCGTAAACACGATCACGCGTATCACGACGTGACATGAGTTATTATATCTATATAAGTTACATTTGTACGCGATATATTATGATATATCTTGGTGCTGTCGTAATCGCTTTTCATCGTTTCAGCGCAAGGTGAGCTGACGAGTGGCAAACGACACAATGACGGACTAGTCGTCGGTTACTTTTGGAGTCTGACGGCATGTTGATCGTCGTGACCAGTCGTGACGTACTGGCGCTAGTTATGCACGGCTCACATGCACGGCGACGTAGTGTTGTACACGGTGTGTACGATGATGAACCGTGATCGCGCGACCATGAAGGTACTTGAACGCGATTCAGTTCGACTCGGCAGTGTGAATCGCTCTCGGATCGCTTTCCTTTTGGAAAAGACGTACGCTGTACGCGAATATCGTTCATCGACATCTCAAATGGAACGTTTCAGAAACTATTCGAGTCGCGGCGCAGCTGAGAAATCCAATTTCCACGAGTTTCTCGCGGAAAGAGGTGCCGGATACTCTGTCAACGGCACGCAAGCGAGCGAGCGAGCGAGAGAGAGAGAGAGCGCAACACGTCGCTCTTTCAATACAAATTACAGCGTTAGCCGCGATGTCATTCTCTCACCGTGATCACTTTCACGGTGCGATGCATCGCGGGACGTAAGTCAGGGTGATCGTCGACCACTCTGCACTCCGGCCGTCACGTGTAATACCCACGCACGGGTTCGGTGCTACCACGAGCGCTGCGAATTCGCTCGCACGCACACTCGGGTCGGCTGGCCAGTCAGTCGGTCGGTCGGTCGGTCAGGCAACAAAGCCGGCCGCAGGAGCGCCAGTCAACAATCGAACACGCGTCAGCGAGCATCGTCGAAATGGAGATGCGCGTCGACGGCTGGACGACGACGACGACGACGACGACGGCGACGACGACGCCGATGACGCCGACGACGAAAGCTGTCGCGTCCACAGCCGATGACGACGACGAGCGTCGAGGATCGATCGCCGTCACGTGGGCCCGCTGCAAGGAGCTGCTTCTCGACTTTCACTTCAACTCCGACCGGATATTCTACCGGTGAGCGCGCGGAAGTGCGAAAATTCTCGCCTTCCCATTTCCCTTGTCTACCTTGCCTCCCTACGACCCTTCCCTGTTGTTCGCTACCGGAAGAGCCCGGATGCATAATAGCGCGCGCAACGAGAAGAAGGGGAACACCGCTCGATTTCATTGCTCTCGATTCCCGACCTGTACGGCGCACGGGAATGGATTGCTATTGTTCGTATACCGCGCGTTATACGCGCCTGCATGCACGTCTATTTGGCAGGTATCGAATTTAGAAGTTCGAGTTTAGCCCTCCGCTTTCCGTCGCGCCGTATACTCTACACTCGTGACACATTTCGCGCTCTGTCTTTCTCTTTCTCCGCCACTCCGTCTGAGCAGCTCGAACCTGATCCGGGTCGAATCGGATGTGTTAATGTGATTTTTCTCAACTGCGGAAAAGAACGCGGACTCGGAAACGCTTGGATGCACGTGATGCGTCAGGTCCGGTCGTTGGCCTCGCTGCGTTTTAAGCTAATTTCTCTTTCGTGCGCACTGAACAACGCGACAAAACAGATATATTGTTTTATGAAGATACATGACGCGTAAATCGTAACATCTGAGTTTTTTCTTTCTGCATTTTACCACATCTTTTTCTTTCCGATTGAATCGGAACAATTATATAATAGAAGCTCTATGGAGGGAGAAAAGAGGGATCGAGTGAGCAGAAAGTAAAAAAAAAAAACAGAAGAGTCCTCTTCTTTTTACGTTCAATCGCACGTAGACGTATCGTATGATAATGGCGGGAAGATGTTTTGAAAATCATTGAAAATAGAGATCGTCGCCGGATCGAGGGGCGGCAAGATTCACATGAATAACGAATGACGCTCGCTCATGGATAAGTCAGCCAGATAAAAGCCTAGAATGTCTCATGTGTTGGCTCCTGCATCTAGAATGTAGAATGAAGAAAAGCTTAGACTTTACGTTATTGTATATTTTCACAAAATAATACAATGTATCTATTTTGTCTAGTCATGTTTTTATGGCATTACTCAAGTTGTCGCATTGTTCAGTGCATTTTCCTCTTCGAGACTAAAAAGACAAAGAAGTTAACTTATATAAAACCGTGTGTATCACCCAAAATTAAGCCAACGGCACACGATACTATTTTGTCTACTGGTTTGACTTAAGAGAGGCAATTAGGATTAAGCTTTAAGTCACCTGATCTAAAATTCTGCATCTTTATTGGCTTTCGTGAGAAAACTAGTGGGCAAAATAGTGTGCCGTTGGCTTCAGTCGCATATTTTAGAATACAATTCACGTAACGATGTTACATCGCCGATATCTGTTTCTTATATTTATACTTCTGTCAGCTTTGTTTTCCGCTCACAGTGGCTCGACGGGAAGTAAAAGATAATGATCGCGAGATAAATTGGAGAGACTGGGAGAGACCTTGAGAAAGTTCAAGGACGCGCTCGCACTTTCTCGGAAGGCCTTTCCTGCGGAAACCTTTGTTAATTCCCTTAATTTATAATCTGCCTCGGCGCACGTGGCTCGCTCTGTCTGTCTATAATAAATGCGACAACTCGCAGATCTTCGTTAATCTTTCATCGGTACGCTTCGTCTGGCGATGATTCTCACCCGTGTTGTCGCATGCATCGGGAGACCGTCTTTGAGACGGAGAAAATTCACCTTAGCCCTCATGAAGGATTCATTTGAAACTTTGATAAGATGCAAGGATAGGCGATAGAAATGAATGCTCAAAACTTCAGGGTAGGTCATCGACCTAAATAAAGAGTAATCAATCGATGAAAATCAACACGGGATTACAGAGGGGTCATGTTCATGACGGTGGTCATTAGTGAATATTATTGGTTATGAGCGACAGATATCATCAGAAAAGAGTTATGATATAGAATTCGATCTGCTGAACATTATTTCGTCGAGAAAATCGCACGTTATCGACCTTACAAAAAAGATATTCAGTTACAAATAGTAAATGTGACCGTATTACATAACATAATGCTGAGCAGATATTTCTCCAGAAAAAATTTTTTGCTATAATCGGATATTGGATCTTTTATCTAAATAACATGAATGCAATAGTTTTCCGACTGAGATTCTCTTTCTATGATCAAAAAACTGAGAACCCTGTGGCGGGGGTGAACTGAGAACCCGCCGCGGTGAATCCACCTTAATTTCACGCGACAGAAAGATCCCCTACGCGCGCATAATTATATGTCATTATCAAAAATAAACACAAACATAGCGTGAGATAGCTCCTTCGTGAGATAAGCGTGCCACCGCGCTTACTCTTCGTCGATCCGTTGTAAACTGGAGGAAGAGAAAAGTAGCACGCGATAGAGATGTGCCCGGTGCGTGATACGAAAATGCAAAATAATAGTATTTGCATTTTAATACGCACGGTCACGTGCATGTTTTGTCTCAAAGGGCTATCTCTCACGAATACAACACCAGCTACGTTATCGAACGGTCAGGTGCGATCCCGGAACGCTTATCCTTATCATTATCGGAGTTGCCATTCGAAAGAGAGTCGGAAAGACAAAGAAAAAATTGGGTCCGAGTCTGTCGAGGTCTTAAAAAAAAAGATATTTTTTTATACGATTCGCGATAATTCTTATCACGTATTGTGATGTTGTTTGATGTGCTTTGCTATTTAAAGGAGAAATTATTTCGATTTGATACCGTTGCGGCTATCGAGGCTCTTAATTGTGCTCTCATCTCATTGTTCGTCTTACGACGCTGTGAAGCTATTTCTCGAGTGACACACGTTGAGATAATCAACGTCTCAAACAGGTTAAGTAGATGACGAGATATGAACTGGAGTTAGCAGGAGTTTCAGCTAATTGCGATCGCAGTGTCGCAGTGTTGCACGATTTATCATCAATCGAGCAAATTCCACGAGAATATATGTTACGGAAATGGCCTTGTGCAACTCGCCTGGTGGAAAAAATGACTTCAGCAAATTCTTCGATTCTTTCAAAAAAAATTTGGACTCTTGAAGTCTGAAGAAAGCTAACGTTACTCTCGAATTTCCGGTAAGAACAGCACCGAACGATAAAATGCTAAAATCACGTGTAGAATTATGTGTATAATTATTAAACGTATGAAAAAAAATTAGATAGAGATTATAAATTAGTGTTCCTGAACAAAATTATTTAATAAATCTTTCGTTTTTAGAAGCTAATTTTTAATAATTTAATGAATTTCATTGATACACTGTGGCGTCACTGTTTTCGACAACCTGATATGTAATTTCACTAATAATAAATTCAACAATATTTGTTCAAGTGCTTTTTGTATTTTGCTTTTATTTTTTCACACATCTTTATATATTTATATATATATATATATTTAGTTTTTTAGACTCACGGGAACTTTAATCCTTAACATGCATCGTGTTAAATAATTTTTTATAATTTTGTTACGTGTTTTCAGAAGTATCTTTGAAGTAGCATGTTTGAGAATGTCAAAGATCTCATTTATACGGTAGTGCAAAACAATTTGAAGAGGTCTGTTCATTCGTACGACGATGCATATCTGCTTCATCTCTAATTAGCAATTAATTAGCTTCTTAGATGACACGTAGTTAAGGCGGCGTTTTAAAAGTATCTGATAATTTTACTGAAAAAAATAAGGTATTTTTCTCTGAATTAATAGTCCTAGATAATAGCGGACTGAAGAAGAAATTAGGTTTCATGTCGACCGAGAACTATTTGATTGCATGCAATCATGAAGTCACCTTGAATGCATCTAATTTGTAGTAAGCCGTAGGTAAAATTCAGAGTTTCGAGATCTCAAGCTTTTTCACGTGTCGAGTGACATATAATTGTTATATATCTGTGTATAATAAATTTTAAAAAATCAAAATTGCGAAAATTAATGAATATTTTCAAATAAAATATTTTATTTCCAGTAGAAATAAAAAGTGAGAAATACCATAAAACATTAAAATATACTTAGTATATACACTATACGTACATTTATGTATATTATAGAATGTGTTACATATCCTATATAGGTTATTTCATAAAATAATAAAAGATTAATAACATAATATGCACTTTTTTTTAATTATTTGCTTTTTTTATAAGACAAATATTTATTAAACATATATATATATATATATATATATATATAGGGTGAGGAAAAAGTATGGAAACCCTTAAATATCTTGGAAAGGAGAAGTTTTTCCAAAAAATGTTTCAAATAAAAGTTTCATGGCTTGAAGGGTGCCATCAGATGGTGACAATGATTTGACCTTGGAGAGTCATTTGAAGGTCACGTGAAGGTTACCGTCAATTTCTTAAATGGAACCCCCTATTTTTTATTGCATATTCTTATAGCTTATCTCGAGAGCTTTCCAAAACACTATAATAAAGTATTTTTTCATTAAGTATTTTCCGAGTTATAAGGCTTGAAATAATTTCTTAATTTTACATAAACTATAAAATATCTCGTAAAATATTCACCTTTCGATGACCTTACTTCAATACTTTTATGCACAAAATAATGAGAGGAATCAATTGGTGTAAAGAAAACACATAGTTGTTTTTAAGAAAAAATATGTAATTTGTAACTTATATTATTGCATATCGTTAGACGAAAGGAATATCAGCAATATTATCATCATTAACGTCAATTAAATATTTTTAAATTTTAATATCTTTTTTACATATTTGTAACACGATTTGTAAAGCCTTGTTGTTGAAGAAGTAAACAAGACAAGAAATAATTAAAAAAAATTAGTTTTTTCTTATATTATTGCATATCATTAGGCGAAGAGAAAAACAAGACAAGAAATAATTAATTTTTTATATATTATTGCATATCGTTAAACGAAGAGGAATATTATCATCAACGTCAATTAAACATTTTTTATTTTTTATTTTGCCACGTGCGTGCGTGCACGCGCACGTGCGTGCGCGCGCGCGTGTGTGCGTGTGTGTACTTTATGTAAATGTGTACTTTACCATAAGTGCCCAAAATACTAACTCCATAGAGCATCCAATTCTTTAATTCAGGAGAATGTTTGTTCTTTATCAAATTAATTATAACACTTTTTGTCGTGCCTTCAAGTAGCCAATAATATTGGAATTTTTTTTCATGTATCAGGTATTCGGTACAGCTTCCACTGTATTTTATTATTAAATTTGACGACAAACCAAGTCATCTTATCAGCAGATTTTTGATATTTGACGACACTATAGTATCAGCTAAAATCAGGTTGCGCAAAATCAGCACACTTGATAATGTCTGTGTTTTAGCGTCTTACATAAATAACTTTGGAAATCATTGCTCCCAACGCCGGGTTATCGGTTACCATTGTGATTATATATTATATTAATCATAGACTGAATTTATATGATTTGATGTACAAAGCATTTAGCTACCCAAATTGTGTCAGAGTTACAGCATTTTCGAATACGGAGTTAACTCTTCAAAAATTAATTTTATTTAATTATTTATTTGCTCTCTCTCTTGTATGTTTACGAACAAACATATATATTCATCATGTTAAGTTTTTACGATTGTTCGATGTTATACATCCATTCTTAATT
This sequence comes from Crematogaster levior, assembly GCA_901521435.1. NCBI lineage: Eukaryota > Metazoa > Arthropoda > Insecta > Hymenoptera > Formicidae > Crematogaster > Crematogaster levior. The sequence goes on along the minus strand of CABEGB010000280.1, from coordinate 434,139 downwards.
TATCATTCATTTTTTTATATTCTGTATTTTTCAGGATCGGACTTAGTATAGCCACAAAACCATGGCTTTGGTTAACAATTTCTTTGTGTCTAAATCTTGTCTGTGGTCTCGGACTGTTACTCTGGAGGGAGGAGATTGATGAAGTTGAACTCTATATGCCAATTGATTCTGTATTTCGCAAGGATGCTGCATGGGTGAAGGAGCACTTCCGAGATGATCTCAGGCACGAAAGTATCATCGTCACTGCCCCCCAACGTGCTGGATCCCGAAGTGCTGCGATCGGTACATAGGCGATCATGAATTATACGAGTATCAGCGAAGGTTCTTTTCCACATTAATGCACACTTCTTTCCGCGATAGTTAGATTTTCATCACATTTACTCGAAACTTGCAATGAAATTTCCTTATTACATTTTTTAATATATTTTTAAAGTAAAACTCGATCAACAATCATTGATCATCAAATTGATATATTCGCATGGATTCTTTTAAATTAAACAAGTTATATGCATTAGATTTAAGAAGATCTTTTTAATCGGTCTTAATTACTTATTATCAATTTTTAATATTTATTTTATATTAAGGAACGCATTACGAATCATATTTTAATTGCACTTTGTGATTGTGTGCTTAATTATAGATCAAAGATATCGAGAGAGATGTGAAGAATATAGTGGTGAATAATAATACTTGGGAAGATGTATGTGCTGGGTAAGTATCTTTATATAAAAGTATGATTATGAATTCATATACAAAATATTTGTATTACAGATACTTCACATGGTTCCAAGAAGATGATAAGTGGGAAACCATGGATAAATCTGAGTTTCCCGAAGAATATCTACCTATCATAAACATTACGATGGCGAAAGAACCCTGTATTCATAAATCACTCCTGAAAATATGGCAGAAAAATCATAGGAATATTGATAAATTGACAAAAACCACCATACTAAAGGATGTTACCGCGACTCTACAAAATAAGTAAGTTACTGTACTGGATATAAGTAAGTACTGGAATTCTACGAAATCGATAAAGTCGAATAACTCAAAATTTCAACTAAAATATAAAATACAAACTACAATATATATGTTGTAAATCGATGCTCCTTGATTTCTAGAAGTAGGTTTTTTTATGTCTAATAAAACCTTTTTTATTACATTTTGATAAAATACACGCGTGATGTTTCTTTATGTTCCTTTTTGTACGTGTCTTTTTAGTTCTTTATATATTAATTTGCTTTATGCAGGAATACCAAAGATATTTTATCTGACATCGCACCATTATTGAGCGGCATCCAATATGAGAATGGAAAAGTGAAGGGCGCGAGTGCGACGATTCTATACTGGTTGCTGAAGAAGTCTAATTCGCACTCACCAGAATGGGAGGTCGAATTCCTCGACAGAGTACTGCACTCGAATCGTACCCTGCCGTTGGGCATGGAGATCTATGCGATGACTCTACGCAGCTATCAAGATGTGCTGCGCGAAGTGATCAACAGTAACATTACTCTGTTATTCTGTGGCATTTCATTAATCACGATCTACGTGATTATGATGATCGGTCGATGCAACGCGATGCAGCAACGGATATATCTATCCTTCATGGGTATCTCTGTGGTTGGTCAGGCTCTTTTATCATCTTACGGAGTGTGTTTTTATATGGGGTTTTTCTACGGTTCAGTGCATCCGATCCTGCCGTTTCTGTTGCTTGGTATTGGTGTCGACGATATGTTTATCATCATGCAAAGCCTTGAAACTACGTTAGAGACGGAAAAATCTTTAGATATTCCCAGTCGTATAGCAAAGTCTATTCAAGTATCAGGTATGATTAAGTTCAATATCAAAAAGAATAGAAATAACTCATGCTATGCACTTATATCTATTATGAATAAGTATCTTATATGCTATTATATATACATATATATATATATATATATATATATATATATATATATAAATGCATTTTGAATATATTAGAAACTTGGTATGTAGACGGAAATAAAAATAAGAAAAGTTCATACAATCGCTTACGATATTAATAGAATTGTCGAAAAAAAAGTTTTTGAGATAAGTCAACATTTATAATGTGTATAATTGGACTAACATTTTGCTTACCTTCATAGGTATGTCCATCACCGTAACATCGTTCACCAACATGGTAGCCTTTGCCATCGGTATGACGACGGTGATGCCGTTCCTGAAGTCCTTCTGTATATTTGCCACAATGGGTATATTATTCCTTTACATATACGAGATCACATTTTTCGTCAGTTGTCTAGTATTCGACGAGAAGCGATTAGCGGCGAAAAAGGAGGGTTGCTGTTGCCGGCCACGACCCAGTTGGCAACCGAACGAGTGTAGCAAGCAAAACTCTCAACGAATCATTTTTGAGAAATACGTCGGACCTTATGTGATGAAAACATGGATGAAGACGATTATTTTGTTAGCCACTGCTATCTTGTTAGGTGTTAATACATGGGCGATATTTCAACTGACCCAGAACTTTGATCCGTTCATCTATTTAAATCAAGAATCTTATCCTATACGATTTAACAACAAGTTGAAGGAATATTTTCCAAAGTATGGCAAGAATGTCAACATATATCTGACAGGAGTGGACTATTATGAGGATCGTCATGCATTAGCCCAGCTGGTTGAGAATTTGAAGCAAAATCCATATATCAACAATCGTACTCTGGACCCATGGTTCACAGCGTATCAAGAATGGCTGGACACTACTGGCAAAAGTAATATGATTCTCATATGGCATATACATTTTCTAAATATAGAGTTTACTAATATAATATTATATATTGTTTGCTAGTGCTTAATATTGAAAATAAAGACGAGTATTATAACACACTTACGGAATTCCTCCTGTTTACGGTGAAGGGCCAAGCATACATCCAAAATATAAAATTCAATAAGTTGCCTTTTAACGACTACAATATCACGGTACGGTCAAAGAGAACGATACATTTTATAATCTAATCAACAAAATTGCAAAACATTTTCTCATGAAAAAAATGCTTTCAGACATCACAGATTCCAGTTCAGCATATTCCCATTAGCACGTCGGTCGAGCAAATAGGAGCTATGCAGTCTGTTAGGGACGCCGTGAAGTCGGTGAACTTTACTCAAGGATACGATTACGTCGCGATTTATTCGTTAGATTACATAGCATGGGCGTCAAATAAAGTAAAATTTGTTTCTTTAGAATTTTTCAAGTGTATTAACTGATTAATGTATGTAACCGTATTAATCCGTTTTACAGATCATCGGCGAAGAACTGATCAGGAACTTGAGTTTAGAGATAATGGCGATAGGATTAGTAACGCTGGTGCTACTTAGGAATATACTCGCATCATTTTGGGTGATGTGTTGCGTGCTGTTCACGCTTATCGATCTTTTAGGTTCAATGTACTTTTTGGGGCTGACTATTGAACTATCATCAACCATTATTATCTTATTGTGTGCTGGATTGGCAGTCGATTATGCTGCACATATAGGATTGGAATTCATACGTTCGAGCGGCAGTAAACGAGGTTGTTAGCAAATAATAATTGCATTTTATTTATTAATATTTTATATAACGTACTTTTTTATAAGATTCATTAATATTTATCTACTATCGACTAAAATAGTTAAAATATTTTGTGTTTATTAAACGTAATTAGATTAGAAGCTATTAAAAACCAATTATACTATTTATAATAGTTTAAATAATACTATTGTAAACTGTAATAATATTGTAATAATACTATTGTATATATATACATACAACACATTTTTTTTACGTGGAAGATTGAGTCTTCAATAATGTGTGGCTTCAGAATGTTATAATTTCTTGTTTTATTCCATTTGCAGAACGAGCACTAACGACGTTCACCGTTATCGGACCAGCGGTGTTTAACGGTGGTCTAAGTACATTTCTCGCTTTCGTCCTGTTAGGTTTCAGTCAGGCTTATGTTTTCATAGCTTTTTTCAAGGTATAATGCTGCTCAAAAATATGAATATGAACAATTGCTGTGAAAGAAACGGAAGTGCTACATACTTTATATCATTTCAGTTGATCACGTCCGTAGTGCTGTTCGGCTTATTTCACGGATTACTATTTCTGCCAGTGATACTTAGCTTGGCAGGACCTGGTGAGAGAAGGCAAGACAGTCCGGAAAAGAGTCAAGCCATGCAATATCACAACGGTTATTACACCGTCCATCTACCCCAAAATGGGAAAGGTAGCATCTTTAAAATTTTAATGTTACGAATTTTTGTGAGACGAATAAAAACAGAAATTTATTTTCTATTTCTTATTTACAGATATAGAAGATGCACTTGCTAAATAACCTTTAGCAATGCTTCAAAAGGCTGCTTAGGTAAAAATTATATTTTTGTAGATAATTGTAGTGCTACAATTTGTATGATTGTGGAACAAGTGTGCGCATATCACAACATATGCGTCTGTCTTTTTTTTCCCTCGTGTCTTTCCATTCTTTTATATATACAGAAAAAAATTATTAAATAAAAATATCTTTCGTATAAAAAGAATTCAGAAATTATTTGTTTCGCCTATTTGTGACCACTGTCCATCCGTCTTCCTCCTGCTCATTTTTATCTATGCCCATATCATCATCGTCTGAGCTGCTGGACTCATGTTTTACTGGCCGAGTAGGTCGAACTGGCTGTTCCAAGTTGAGCCATGATTGCAACGGTGGTAATTTTTCTAATTCTGTTTTTGCTTTAACCTCGTCACCTTCTATGCAATATCTATAAAATCTTAATAATTCCTCGGCTACTTGTATACTACTATCATCCTGCAGCTCTGTGTTAAATTGATCGTCCATATAAGTCTCTAGATGAATGGCAACCTCATCATTGGTCAGTAATTCTAGGAAAGCGCAACAAAATGTAATTTAGTACAATGTTATCGTTGTTATGTGTTAAAAAATAGTGAAAGTAACAAACCATTACTACACAATATATCCGTTACATTTGAACAAAATTCCCTTGCACTTTCTACTGGACCCATATCATGTTCTACTGCCAACTAAAAATGAATACAGTTTTATTGTACAAAGTAATAACTTTTTAAAATTTTACAATATTTCTACGTTTGAAGTATAGAGAGAAGTATAGAGAGAGTTTGTTTATTTTTACTGTACCTTGTCTTATATAAAAATCTAAAACTAAATACAAAATATGGAATTTTTGTTTTTTATCGACCGTTTGATATTAAAAGCAATATTATACAACAAAAAGTTAGTTTTTTCTAGACGGAGTCATTAAATTCACTTCAAGGACATCTTGATTTTTTATATTTTACTTAGTTTTAGAAATAACAGTCTGTAATAGCTTTAGCTTTACACTCTGTATGTTAAAAGATTTGATGAAAAAAGAAACAGGAAAGATATACTTATGTTAATAAATATTTTCAGATATAAAAAGTGTCGGCTTTTGAGAATTTAATGCGAGATTGTTGGAGCTTACTCTTAGCGCTGTCCAATTACTGAATATACGTTGCGTGACAGTTAAAAAAAACGGCTTAACGTGCTCCATTATAGGTTATATATTTAGGTTATGTCACGCGTGAACATTACTATCAATGACTATTCTTCTCCGATATCCGAGATGCGGTCTGAGCATAGAACTTATATGAATGGAAGGAGAATAGAACTTGCCTAACTGTGTCCAAGAAAACGGTGGTTGTGTCCATTCTATTACTTTCCTTCGAAGTGCGCATGAGCAGCTAAAACGAGATTGAACTTGTATGCGTTGTGTATGTACGTGTATTGTTCGCTTTCGCTATGTAGGTGGTTGACTCACAATCTCTTTGGCTTTTCTGATTGGTTGGCTTTCACTCGTTATCGCTATTCCCTGTTCCTATTGCCTGTGTTTTTCATTGTGTTTAGGCCTTTAGACCCGACTATGAGTACCAGCCTATGTTTCAAATGAGTTTACTTTCAACATTCTCTCACTATTCTCAGACTTTCCTCTCGGCGGTAATTGAGAACGTTTAACTGCTATTTAAGTTTGTTTAGTTGATGTTGATTAGGAGTGTGCAGAACAAAATTTTGTAATTTCATAAATTTTTATAGTGAGCCTTTAACAGTAATATTTGCTGCATCTTATTTAGTGCTCGTGTTTTGTTAGATTTTTATCACAAATATGGCAGTGCAACCTAACCAACAGTTCAGCATGGGTATGTAGATTTTTATTTAACTATAATCTTATACTTTATTTATTAGGATACTTATGTTCTCTTGATATAAACATTTATTTCAGACCCTCCTACGCAGCAGAGCTTTGTTAGATATTTTAAAAGTCTTCCAGAGGTGAGTAGCAAATTATTGTTTACACTGCATATGAATATAATCATTAAAATTTTATTTTTTAATTTTTATTTTTTATCAATTACTCTAATGTTAATGATTATTGTTGATATATATGTGATATATTATGTTTTTTATTCAATACATTATTATTTATTTTATATTATTATTTATTTAATACATTTTTAATAATTTTCCGTTCTGTAAAAAAGTATTTAAATTAGCGTTGTATTTTCTTTTGTACTATTGATAAATTATGTCGAATATTTGGAAGGAAATTACAAGGATTGCAATAACTGAAGTAAAACCACTTGTATTATATTACTGGTACACAATCATCATATAAAGCATAAAGAGTATTACAGTACAGTAACAAAGTAATTTTTTTAGATTTCTACAAAAAATCTTGCAATTTTATTCTTATATGTAAAAATGTTTCAGTTTACAATATTTATATCAAAGAAATGAACATATTTGATATATAAATATAGATTTAAACATTATTCTTTTAAAAATTAAGAAATATATAAATTTTATGGTAATAAAATAGATATTTTATAAATAAAGGTTTATGATAGAAAGGTGATTACCAAAATTTATATTAAATATATATATTTTAAATATCTTGAAATAATTTTCTCAAAAGAACTGATTCTTCTGGATTACAATAAAATATTTTATTCTATTAAGGATGTTCTTTTGGCAGTTTGGTCTGTTCTGTTAATGATATATTTTTTATTAACAAATATAAATTAATAAGAATAAAAATTAAGAAAAAAAAAACAAATAATTACATCAAACTCCAGTAGATTCTATTTTTATTTATATTTTTGAGATATGGATGAAATTATAATATTTTTATGAAAACAATAGATGTTATTTAAAAACACATTATATAAAAAAACATATAAAAATTTTTCTACGTTTAATACATGAAAATATAGGTAACATTTTTGTTAGAAAAGGAAATGCATTTTTATTTATATAAAATACGAAAATCGTCTTAGTTTTACACTAATATAATACTAATTAATTCAGAATATTAATTAAAATTATGAATGCATGATATATGTGTTTACGTGTCTCATTCCTGATTTGTGGTTCCTTGATTTTATTAGTAATTGCAAGTACGCATGCATCATTCATAAATAAATGTAACAATTCAATATGACCCGTTTAAGAGTGCGAAATAAGTTCTGCTTAAATAAGTAATTCTTAAATAAGTAGAATGCCTAGCCGAAGATCTCCTTAGCTTTTTCCTTAGCCTTGTCGTACGTACTGGTTATTTTATGACCAACTCTGTTCCAGAAGGATGGCTGAGTCGTAGTCTCCATTGCCCGCGTTGTAGTTTCTACCACCTCGGTTGTAGTTACAATTTCTGGTATAACGCGTACCGTGGACCATGTAGGCGGTATTACCGATATCCTTGGTTTTTCCCTGATGTCCCACGAGTCGTCACCATCCATGGGTGGCAAGGTAGCGCTGGGATTCGGCCTAACTCTGTTATAGAAATCATCACTATGCGGTGCATCATATGGTCCTCCGCCGTACGCTTGCAAGATTCGTGACTCTACTTTATCTCCCGTTTGCTCTGTGGCCGGTGTCGATCGTGTCTCTTGTTCTAAAGTCAGTTGGGAATTTTCGTTGCGTTGCAATGGAATTACACTTGACGGGTTTTGGTCAAAATTTCTATTCGGAAGTTGATTGTCGAAGCGAGACGGTTCAGTTTGTTGAAACGATTGCCGATTATATCTGTCATGCTGCGATGACTGAGAAATGTACGGATTTTTATGTTTATCGTCCAATGTATCCTTATCTTGCGTTTCTTGTTGGTCAAAGTCAAATAATTTGGACTGTTGTTGCGTGTCTTCTGTTTGCTGCGACATCGAGTCAACGTTGTGACGAGGATAGTAATTGTCGTGTGAGCTTTCAATGTTAGTCAAGTCACTTGGATGATAAGTATAATGCCATTGCAAGCCTACTGTAGCGTCATTTGATTTATGCACCCAATGTAAGCGATCCATATTTTCCTTTTGATTGTCAAATACGCCGCTTCCTTGTGGCGAATATAAAACTTTTGATATTTGACGATTGGATTCAGGATATGTTGCGCGACTGCCAGATTCGATAATTCTTCCGAAATTGTCTATGTCAGCCTCCGGGTTTACCTCGACTGGTTTAAAAACATCATCATCAATTGTATCTGTTTCATCTGTACGCGGAATGGACTCGTGTTTCTGATATCGTGGCCTTGGTTTTGGTTTTGGTGCAGGTTTCACACCAGTTGCTAATCGATCGGTTTGTTGAGTAAGATCTTGATCAAATTGATTTGTTTTTTGTGACATTTGTTCTAACTGCCATTCGGATTGTTTGTTATTTTTATCGTTGTAGAATGAATATTGCTGTGATTGTTGCGGAAGATCTATATCCCATTCATTTTGTTGAGAATAATGTTCCAAACTTTGAGTATTATGATCCGGCCAACTACGTTTTTGCTGTTGTTCTCTTTGTTGCCCATATTCCAAGTGTCCTGCTGTTTGTTGCGAGAAATCATCGAATCTTCCAGTCTGTTGAATTATGTCTTCATTCTGCTGAGTGAAGTCTTCCGAATGATGACTGCTGCCTTTTGGTTTACTGAATCTGTGCGGTTGTTGCAGTTGTCCAAATTCTAAGTGTCCCATTTGTTGCGTAAAGTCATCAAATCTTGTCTGTTGAGTGAAATCTTCACTTTGCTCATTGAATTCCTCCAGATGTTGACTTTTCGGTTTGGCAGATTTATCTATCGATTGCGTTTGTTGACCGAATTCCAATTTACCAAGGGATTGTTGCGTATAATCATCTGTCTGCTGTGCAAATTGTTCATTTTGTCTTGTCGAGTCTTCTAGATGCTGATTACCAACTTGAATTTGCTGTCCAAATTCAAGTTGACCCTCTGTCTGTTGTGAGAACTGTTCGCTTTGTTGTGTTAAATCATCTAAGTGTTTATCACCAACAACATGCTGTCCGAATTCATGTTTATCTAATTGAGTTTGTTGTGTAAGACTATCCGACCTATGCTGTGCAAATTGCTCTAATTGTTGAGTGTCATCAGTTTGCTGTGCAAATTCAAGTTTACCATTTGTCTGCTGTGTGATATCATCATCAGTTCCTTGTGTTTGCTGCATTAAATCCTCTAAATGTTGATTATTAGTGGTTTGCTGGCCGTATTCAAGTTTACCACTTTTTTGTTGCGTGAAATCGCCGGATTCTTGTGTCTGCTGTGTCAAATCCTCTAAGTGTGGATTATCAAGAATTTGTTGGCCAAATTCAAGCGAACCCTCCTTTTGCTGCGTGAATTGTTCACTCTGCTGTGTTAAATCATCCAAATGATGATTATCAATGGCTTGTTGTCCAAATTCAAGTTTGCCACTCGTTTGTTGCGTGAGATCGTCAAGTCCTTGTGTCTGTTGTGTAAATTGTTCGCTCTGTTGCGTTAAGTCCTTTGGGTGAGGATTATCAACTGTTTGTTGGCCAAATTCAATCTGACCTTCCGTCTGCTGCGTTAAATCTTCTAAGTGTGGATTATCGACAGTTTGTTGACCAAATTCAAGTTTGCCACTTGTTTGTTGCGTGAGATCGTCAAGTCCTTGTGTCTGTTGTGTAAATTGTTCGCTCTGTTGCGTTAAGTCCTTTGGGTGAGGATTATCAACTGTTTGTTGGCCAAATTCAATCTGACCTTCCGTCTGCTGCGTTAAATCTTCTAAGTGTGGATTATCGACAGTTTGTTGACCAAATTCAAGTTTGCCACTCGTTTGTTGCGTGAGATCGTCAAGTCCTTGTGTCTGTTGTGTAAATTGTTCACTCTGTTGCGTTAAGTCCTTTGGGTGAGGATTATCAACTGTTTGTTGACCAAATTCAATCTGCCCTTCTGTCTGCTGCGTTAAATCCTCTAAGTGTGGATTACCGACAGTTTGTTGACCAAATTCAAGTTTGCCACTCGTTTGTTGCGTGAGATCGTCAAGTCCTTGTGTCTGTTGTGTAAATTGTTCACTCTGTTGCGTTAAGTCCTTTGGGTGAGGATTATCAACTGTTTGTTGACCAAATTCAATCTGCCCTTCTGTCTGCTGCGTTAAATCCTCTAAGTGTGGATTACCGACAGTTTGTTGACCAAATTCAAGTTTGCCACTCGTTTGTTGCGTGAGATCGTCAAGTCCTTGTGTCTGTTGTGTAAATTGTTCACTCTGTTGCGTTAAGTCCTTTGGGTGAGGATTATCAACTGTTTGTTGACCAAATTCAATCTGACCTTCCGTTTGCTGCGTTAAATCCTCTAAGTGTGGATTGCCAACAATTTGCTGACCAAATTCAAGCTGACCCTCTGTCTGCTGCGTGAATTGTTCACTTTGGTGTGTTAAATCATCCAAGTGCTGATTATCAATGGTTTGCTGACCGAGTTCAAGTTTACCACTCGTTTGTTGCGTCGAATCATCTTGCGTCTGCTGTGTAAATCGTTCACTTTGTTGTGTCAAGTCTTCAAATTGCTGTGACTCTTGACCGAATTCCTGATTTTGCTGCGTAAAATCGCCGTCGACTGCTTGATGTTCCTGCACGTTGCCGTGATGAGCATCTCGTTTGTATTTTCTATGATATCTGGTTTCATGTTGTTGATATTGCTGATGAGTCTCTTCAGTGCAATCGGCACCATGCCCTGCGTGGCCCAAGTTCAGCGATCCGGCGACGAGTTGTCCCGAACTCATCCCATACGTAGAATCATAACTGCTGCCGCTGGTACGTGCACGGGACTCATATCCCTGAGCGGTATGGTAACGTCCACGATGTTCATTATACGCATCCCGATCGTAATGCGCTCTTTCCGTGTGACCAACACCGTGTTCGGAATGGCTTGCAATGGTCCGCTCGGGAACTACGCTCCCCCCGGTGTGACTGGAGGATCTCCAATGTTCCTCGTAGTGCCTAGTTTCACCTTGTCTGCTGGGGTAAGTGACGTGACTTGAATGCGGATTGTGCACGCGCTGGGACTCCTCGGTCAGCAGTTGATTCTGAAGTGTGCTGGCCTGATGCGTGCCCAAGGTCTCTGTACGATGGGCTTCGTCCAGGTGATGTCCACTCGAGTGTGCGTTATGGTAGCTGGTCTGATAACCGCTTCTGGGAATCTGCCTGTAACCGGGAGATAAGTGACTCGATAGAGGCACAGGTTGTACTTGGGGCATGTGGGTCTCGTGGCTCTGATAAGTCCGATGGCTTTCCGTGCCATACGTATCTACGATCGCGGTTGGACGTATGTACGGCAACTGCCTTGTATCGGTGAGCGTTTCTCTTTGCAGCTCAGTATGCACATTTCCGGTGGTCGGGATGCCTCGGTAGCCTGAATGTTGTCTGTAGTCGCTCTCGGCGGTTTGCAGATCGTGAAAACCGACTGCTTCCTGAGTTAAGCCCGTCGTCGAAGCTACGTGCGTGGTAGCAGCGGTGTGTCCGGTGCTAGAGACTTGATGAAAATTCCTTCTCAAGCTATCGAGGTCTTTGTGTAAGTTCCTTTGTAATTCGTTGTGTAATTCGTCCAGTGTCGCCGAGCCAATACTGCTTTGAGGAACGCTGGAGCTATAGCTGGAGGTGTAGTTTTTCTTGTAATAACGAACTTTTTTAGGCCCGGTTACGTATTGACCTTCCTCCTCGAAGACTTGCCCACGACCTCCGTCCGTCTTGTAAGAGTCTGTTTTGCTCCAGTTATCGGGAGTTGTTTCAACACGGTGCTGCGTGTCGATCGTTTGAGTGTTAATGTCGGGAAAGTGTTGATTCACCTGCGAATGTCCGCTGTATTCCCCAAAATCTTCGAGTCTCTCGCTTTTGCTGTCGATTCTCGTTGACAATGATGATTGTGCCTGTTGGCTGTGTATTCTATCATACCCGGTCTCCTTCGTAATTGTCTGTCCTAGGTTGTATGCGCTTTGGGAATCGGTATACTGGTTACTTGGCACATGTATCGAGTCATATTTGTGTTGGCTGCTTGATTTGCCCAATTCCGTTGCGGCCAGTCCGTTTACATTGTCGTAAGACGCGGTAAAATTCTTCTTGTAAAATCTCACCTTTTTCGATCCTTCGACATATTGTCCTCGTTCTTCGTGAACCTTGCCATGCCCATCATCTGTGCTATACTGATTATGTTCAGTCCAGTTTCCTGGTTTAGCATAATCGTAATCATTTAGGTTCGTTCCTGTTTGAACTAAATTTGCATGATCTTGGTAACCGCTCGACGTTTTATGAATGCTTGTTTGGAAAAAGTTGCAGGCTTCTATGCAGCCACTTGGCGCTGATATTGCTTGGGCAATTAACGTGCATGAAATGATTATCCATCCTATCGCCATTCTTTCATCCGATCTCTAAGAAATAAAAATAAGTAAATGCTTAAATGTTTTAAAAAATGTGTGTGTGTGTTTTACATCTTCACTATAATATACACTTTTAAATATTTAAACAAGACGAGAACTGTGCCTTTTAATTTTTTTAAATATCTTTTTAAGTCTCAGTATTTGTTATAAATAAATAATATTCTTTATAAATTAATTTTAAAGACACAGAAGATGAGTATAAAACATTATCTTTTAATTACGACTAGATGGAATTAGGCTTTTACAAAATTAAATACTATCGAAAAAAATATTGTATATGATCGATGAAAAAAATTATTATTTTACTGTAGTGAAAGTTTTAAAAATATATTTTTATGTTTTGACATTATTTGCAAAAAATATTCTCTATTTTCTGTCTTAAAGCAAGTTTATTTTTTGTATTGGCGATTCAGATTGCTGTTCCGCGAATTATGTATGATGTAACTTATAAACAGGTTCATTAAAGTCACCCTACGATAAACGATAAATAGTAGATAACACAAGATGTATAGTACAAATCAAATTTGTAATAATATATCTCGACTGATATTTCTTAATCAAAATTCTTACTTTAGTATTGTAAAAATAAAATAACATTACTTTTCGTTCATATTCCTTTAAAAGTGCAAAAAAACTTTAATCCACTTAATTAAGATCTCTAATAAATGTATGAAAAATATATACATAACATATTTTGTGTTAAATAAAATAGGATATTTTGATTGATGCAATTGTCTTATTGTTTGTGTTAAATTATAATAAAAGACACTCCCATCATGGCATCAGCGGTAACAAGAAATCTATTTTGTTTATTGATTGAGTGTTTCTTATTTTGTCAAATTTAATGTTTGCAGCATATTTAAAATTTCGTATTCACAAGATACGACGTTTATTTATACACTTAATCCACACCTGCTATTAGAAAAACAATATCATATTCTATTACCTTATAATGGAAGATCGAAAAACACTTATAATTCAGTTAATGCAGGCTTGTTCTCACTAACACTGTAGGCTCACATATAGCAGAAGAAGATTACTGCAAATCCATTTATGTTCTCTCCCCTTCTTCTTACCGAGGATTCTCGGATCATTCTTTTTCGCTCTTACACATTAGCGATCTTTCCTTCTTATCCATCACAGTCCAGATTCGTTTTTATTGTACACAATCCTGAGCAATATAAGATTGGATTCTACGCAATTGACGCAAGTGAAACGTATACATATTTTGATATATTCTCATTATAAACTTATTTTTCATCATAAACTTTTATTTTTGAAGTTGTGGGTCATATTAGTTCTTCGGAGCTTTTCCAAGCTAAACAGTTTTCTTTTACAAAAATTTTTTTTTTAATAGAATCTTTATAAGAAAATATTCTTTATGTAAGAATAAATGATATTAAGTTACACATTCCTATATAAATTCCTATATAAATTTTGTTTACAGTGATATATTAAAATTAATTATACAAAAAGGTCCATTGTATCCTGTTGCAAAAAATATATACATCTTTTTCGTAAAAAGAACATGTCTGTTTAAAAAAGTGTACATCTTATTAGAATAGGAAATAATGAATGAAGGTAATTACTTTACCTCACTTATAATTACAAATTAATTGTTATTTAAAACAACACTTAAAAATATAACACTTAAATGATTACATCTCATTAATCTCGCATTATCTCCCATTAATCTTACATCCTGTTCGACTAAAGTTACATTGCGACATCTCGTAGATAGATAAATGCATGATGCGTTTGCTCATATATATGTACGTATATGTACGGTAACGGACATAACTCAACGACTTCCAGGTAGTCACATAAGTGGTTTTCCATATTTAATTTGATGTGTCATTGGTTAAGTCATTCTGAATTTGTAACGACGATCAGGCTCACTTTCATTCAGTGATGCTAGGAGCAATTTCAAGGTCGTTACGTAAAGACCGTGACTCTCCCAATAACGTTCTTGTATTTGCACTCTACCAGAATATAATGATAACTCTTAGTGGACTCTTTATGAATAAAGAAATTCATAAAATCCAGATTACAAAGAACAAAAAACCGGTGGCCCACTTTGTTACAGAAATTACTGACCTTCCTAGGATATGAACTCTGATCTTCTTTTATCATGCTAAGAATGAATGATATTTCCACGAGGACCATTTCGTGACCTCAATACGAGTGTCATTGAAGCTGTTGGGATTTCCCATGAACAAAATAATATACATATGGGAGAAATTAAATATATTCATATACGTATACTCTTCTATTAAAATTGATGAGTTTTAAATGAAAGCTAATTAATTTATTTTTATGAAATATTACCTCTGTTCAATGAATATTACTGTTACATTTCTTTTTCTTTTTTCTTCATCTCTCTCATTTAAGTCGTACGACTTATTATAGAGAACTTGTTAAAAAAATGTATGGTGAGAATATAACAATTTTTAGATAAGAATTATTTAAAATTAATCTACTTTATAATATTTTTGTATATTAAAAAACTTTCAAGTTTATCAGAACATTACCAATATTTCTAAGCAAAGTAGATGATTTATTTATATTGTTCGTATGTAAGGTGAAAAGAAATTATACGAACAGGAATACTTATCTATAAATTTTATTGGGCTAGTAAAACATTTCTTTAAATTCTAAACTTCTATAAAATTGCACGCATCGAAGCCGTGATACGACCTGTGATACTCTGACCCCTCGATAGGCATTGACCTACAGATACGTTGGCAAGGTTTTTAATATCTTGGTCTTTAATATCTATATGATATGTATAATGATATTTAACAAATAATACATATCCCGAATAATTGTAAAAATATTTAGGTTTCAGTAGACGCAAACACGTGTATGATATGGTTAATTACAAGTTCATGTGGCAGAATAAAAGTCAAACAAAAATATTAAATATTATTAAATATAAGAATTTTTAAAATGTCTTTTTCATGTAAGTATATTACTTTTTATAAATATTTTGTAAATATTTTATTTCAAGTGTTTCCGAATTCATTATTTGATACTGTACACTTCTTAAAAATCAACGAAGAATGAAGACATGTTCTTGTATAAAACTGACGAACATCTAATCGTTATTACATCTAGAAAATGTAAATAATCTCGAAGTTATAAGATGAGAAATATTATAAAGATATTATATTTTTAGGGATTTTATTTATTTTTGAAAGATATTATTTACAAAAATTATATACTTGTTTCTGGAAGCTTGCAATGTTCACAAAGAGGGTCAGGGATAAATTTAAATGACAGTTATACGACGTCAGATTCAATATATAACCTAGTAACATATTATGTGCTCTCAATTCGTCACACAAACATACACACACACGTTTAAAACATTTCTTCGAATGTCGGAGATAATTTAATAAAAGCTCAGTGTTTCAGCGATATCACGCTTCGTAAAATAATCCTGCATTTCGCAATAGAGTTACACACAGAAGAAATTCACGGAACCTATTGACTTGATAATCAACAAGTAATAACTTATATTTCAGAAACTTGATACCACGATACGGTTTTTCAATAGATCAGACTATTATACGGTGCATGGAAGTGACGCTCTCTTTGCCGCACAAGAAGTATTTAAAACAACATCCGTTTGTAAAATGATTGGAGCTGGTAAACATCATTTTTAGCATTGAATAATTTTTTAATACTTATAAAAGGATCTTATTATAGGATCTTAGATTTTTTTGAAAAGAATATATTTTAGCAACTAGATGCAAATATTTGATAAAATAAACTCTTATTTTTAGTTTGAAGTATCCTTTAATACCAAGTACTCTTTACATTTTCTATGCGTATTCATGTATGTTTTAATTATGTATATTTAAAAAGATTTGATAGCTCTTAACATGACAAGTGTACCATATGTATTTGATGTTTTATATTTTATTTAATTAATTGTTATTTAAATTTAAGTGCAGTGCAACGTAAAACGTTAATAATAAAATCAATGTTTTTGCAGAGCCACATAAAACGGAAGGAGTTATTCTCAATAAAAGCCATTTCGAGACGTTTGTGCGCGATTTATTGTTAGTGAAGCAGTATAGAGTTGAAGTTTATGTCAATCAAGGCTCTTCTAAAAATCAGAACTGGATCTTGGAGTACAAAGGTTCACCCGGCAATCTATCTCATTTTGAAGATATCTTGTTTGGCAATAATGACATAGCTGTGGGTGTATCCGTAATAGCTGTGAAACTGGGTACAGAAGGAAAGTCCAGAGTGAGTGCATGATTAAATATACTTTCGCTAAAACAATATTGCTAAAACAATATTGTATATTAATATCGTATATTAATTTATCTCATAGAATCAATTTGAAAACATTATTAATTATAATTTTTGTTTTAACATACAAATTATAATTATAATTTTTTTTAACATACAAATATTATAATTGTATCTATATGTGATTATAAGATTTAAGAAATTATGTAATGTAAATTATGTAGAGTAAAATGTACTATCATTTTTATTTATATAAAATCATATACATATATCTAAATTATTTAAAAAAAATTAACATTTTACAGGTCGTCGGCTTAAGTTGTGTAGATGTTGTTTCAACTCTAATTTCAGTTGCTGAATTTCAAGATAACGAGTCATTTTCAAATCTAGAGTCACTCATTGTAACTCTTGCTCCAAAAGAATGTTTGTTAATTCAGGGAGAAGGCAGTTATGAATTTCAAACTCTTAAACAAGTATGTACAATGTTAAAAATATAAAATGTTATGCTTTTAAAATACGAGAATTATTACACAGTTTAATAAAATATTTTGATATATCTAACAATTTACAATTTCATATTTGTTTTTTTAGTTAATAGAAAGAAGTAATGTCATGGTTACTTTAAGAAAGAAAAATGAATTTGCCAGTGATTCGATCATTGATGACCTGAACACTTTAATAAAATTTAAGAAAGGACAAAAACAGAATGCGCAATCGTTACCTGAAGTTAACTTAAACTTAGCTATGTCTGCAACATCTGCTCTTATTAAATATTTAGATGTAAATATTTTTTTAGTTTTATTTACAAGAATATAGGATTTTACATTTTTATTAATTTTTGATGATATATTTATTACTGAATTCGACAATTTTTTTTTTACAATACAAATAATTTTTTATAATTAACGAAATATAAAGAATTATTTGACAATTAAAAGCATTACGTATATGTAATAAGAATACTTTGTTTTTCCATTACTTTGATACTAAAATGTAAAAAATTACAATTACAAAAGTTAGCATTAAAAATCTACATTTAAAAAATTGTTACATTAGTTTATCATTAAAATTTTTAATAAAGATGACATCCTATATACCTCTTATCGTTATGTGTTTCTTATACAATAATTTTTATCAGCTAACATCAGACGAAGGCTATATGAATCAATTTAAACTGAATCAAATCGAACAATCGCGGTATCTAAGATTGGATTCTGCGGCAATAAAAGCTCTAAACATCGAACCACAAGTTGACAATACACTTTCCAATTTACATGGAAATTCAGTTGCGAGCGTTTTAACATTATTAGATAAATGCAGAACCGCACAAGGGCATCGACTAATTGCACAATGGGTTCGACAACCTCTTAAAGACCTATCTCTAATAAAGGAACGACATGATATCGTTGAGCTATTAGTAAAAAATAATGAATTAAGATCCGTTCTTAGTGAAGACTATTTAAAACGTATACCAGATCTACAACAGCTCGCGAAGAAATTGGCTAGGAAGAAGTCGACGTTGCAAGATTGTTACAAGTAAGTTTGCTAAGTTTGTGGAAAGTAACAGTTATCACAATTAGAACAAGATATATCGATAATATGCCTCAAGATTATATATTGATGTTATATTTCAGAATCTACCTGTGCGTATCATACTTACCAAAACTATTGGAACAGTTTTCATCAGAAGGAAATGTGATAGCGTTGAAAACAATGATAATAAATCCACTAAAGGAACTTATAGAGGATATGGATAAATTTCAACAGCTGGTAGAGCAGACAATCGATTTAGAGGCTGCTGAGAAGGGAGATTTCATGGTCAATCCAGGATTTGCAGACGATTTAAAAAGTAACAATCTAAATTCTAACTCACATGTTTGAAAGGCATGGAATCTAAAAGATATACGTTAAATTATCTAGACATCTAGATTTAGATTTTAAATTTTAAGAAAAGATCTAACTTTATCGAGAAAAAGCGCATACTCTTAACATATTTTGTTTGTTATATTTTTTTACTTAGTTTTTATTATTTTAAATAAATATAATGCAAATATAATTGTATACATAAGGTAATTTTGTAATATTATAGCATTAAAAGACGCAATGGATGAAACGGAGGAAATCATACAAAAACAACTCAATAAGGCAGCGAGTGATCTTTGCTTAGAAACAGGGAAAACGCTAAAGCTAGAATCTAACCAACAATTTGGCTATTATTTTCGTATCACATTAAAGGAAGAGAAAATACTTAGGAATAACAAGCATTACACTATTCTGGATTCTAATAAAGCTGGTGTAAGATTCCGAAACAATAAATTAAACGAATTAAATGACGATTTTATAGATGCCAGGAATAAATACTTGGAAAGGCAGAAAGACGTTATTACAGAAATTGTAGGAATTGCAGGTTTGATATCAGTTCTTGTTTAAACAAAAATTACTCCAATATTAAGATAATATTAATATAACTAATTATAACTATCAATGTAACTAATCATTATTTTTATGATTACGTTTGTAGCTGGCTACAGTGAAACAGTGCGTGCTATCGGTGGCGTGCTGGCATGCCTCGATGTTCTCACTGCATTTGCTTCTGCAGCAGTAAGTGCTAACAAGATATACGTACGTCCGAAAATGGTTCCGAGCGAAGAAGGTGAATTGAATCTCCTTCAAGTTAGACACCCGTGTTTGGAAACGCAACAAGGAGTCGACTATATTGCTAATGATATCAATTTTAAAAGAGGTATGAATATAAGATTCGTCCATGAAATGCTGTAGCTAGAATAATTAGAAAGTATAATGATGAAAATTGCAGTATTTTGAATCATACAAAAAATTCTTCAAAATTTCGACCAACCGATTAATTTATTCTTTATAGATCAATGCCATTTTTGCATTATTACTGGCCCGAATATGGGAGGTAAAAGTACTTATATCAGATCTGTTGGCGTAACTGCATTAATGGCTCATATTGGTAGTTTTGTTCCTTGTGACAAAGCAACTATATCATTACTGGATTGCATATTGGCCAGAGTGGGAGCTGACGATTCTCAGTTGAAAGGATTGTCGACCTTCATGATGGAAATGATAGAAACTGCTGCTATTTTGAAGGTAATTTATATATTATTAATTATTCAGAAAAAATTAATAAATAATATATGGTATTACAAATATTAAATTTCACATATAGACAGCGACATGTAACTCTCTTGTAATTATCGACGAATTGGGTAGAGGCACATCTACTTACGAGGGTTGTGGTATAGTGGTCAATAGCAGAGTAAGTATACAATAATTTATATTACGTGAGAAAGTAATGTTCAAAACATTTTGTCATACTTTATATTACATTTTATATTCTTTTAGGCATTTGGCAAGGGATATTAAATCGTATTGCCTGTTTGCTACGCACTTCCACGAGATTACCAAGCTAGCCGAAGAAATACCTGCTGTAAAAAATCAACATGTTACCGCTCTTGTTGAAGACGATAAATTGACGTTACTTTATAAAGTAAACCCAGGGATTTGTGATCAAAGTTTTGGTCTTCATGTCGCTAAGATGGCTAATTTTCCGCCAAATGTAATAGAGGTATGTATTTAATTTACATATTGTAAGACTTTTTGTCTTTTACATTGAACGATTTTTTAGTTCGCCAAAAGAAAGCAAGCAGAGCTCGAGGACTATCAAGGCGTAGCTTTTGAAGGATCTGATAATCCCGAAAAGAAACAGAAGATTATTCAGGTATTTTTATTTTATTATCTCTAATAATAATTAAATGAGATAATAATGTTATAGTAATTAGTCATGCCCAACAAAAAATTTATCATTAATATGAACGATATTTATGTAATATCGTTATATAAAATGAACAAGATTTGGAGATTATTTTACGGGAAACAAGCTCTTATCTTTGTATACATATATTTTCTACTTTTATTCGCATATTGAACAAAGCACGTAATGCCAACATGTTTCTATGTCATTACGCCAAACAAGTTACAGAGCGTGCAAATTTATTTTTTTATAGCTATGAGATAACAGTTTAATAATATTTAACATTGTTACAGGAGGGTGAAATCCTTATTTCACAATTTCTCACAAAATGTAAAACTTTGGATCGATCTTTATCCGATGCTGATCTAGAAAGTCGGGTGTCGTCATTGAAAGAAGACATTCTCTCCCACAAGAATCCTTACATCGAGGCGTTACTCGCTTCATAAATCGAGAATTATATGTCACGAGTGCGCAAAAAAAGGGATTTAAACTAAGCAGTATTATTTTCAACAATATTCTTCCTGTTGAGTCAGATGAAGAGAAATGTAGATATTTTTCATTAAATCAGTTTCGTATAAATGCATTGTATTCAACGTTCTCTATTCCTCTTATTCGTTAATGATTATTATTCCTCTAATGCTCATTTCCAATGTAGATTAATTCTAATCTTGGTTTAACTTACGCTTTATCTTTTTCTCATTTTTAGAACTAGAAAAATTTTAAAAATTAGAGATTAGAGTTAATCTACATTGGTGGAAAAAATCAATGTAACGATTATTTAATCAATATTATTAACGAATAATGCTTATTTCCACCAATGCAGATTAATCTCTAATTTTTAAAATTAGAAAAAAATAAAGCGTAAGAGTTAATCTAAATTGGTGATTTAAATAAAAACTGATTATATTTTGTACAACTTTGTTAATTTTCGAGTTAGCGTTCTATTGTATGCCAAATACCGTGAAAAAGTCGCTATTTTTGCAATTTTTGAGAAAAGAGTTTGAATTTTGCCGCGTTTTCACGATGATACCGTCCGCGGGTAACATATTGATTCGCGTTACTCGTCGTAACCTTGAACTTGACTAGCGTATTCGCCTGGTCCTGGGGAGTGTCTGAAGGCCTGTCGAGTGACTGTTGATCGTACACTTTTCTATCGTTTTTATCAATAACAATTATGGATCCCGCGGTCTTCCCGGAGGAGATTTGGATTAAGATTTTATTATACTGCGACGTACCTGACATTATCGCGTTCGGCAGCACCTGCAAATACCTGAGGAAAACGTCGGACACGGATTACCTGTGGTGAGTGCGGTTAGGTTAGATTTACGTCAAACTAACGTCAAATCGCGAGTCCGCCGCGGTCTAATCGAGCCAAGTCGAGCCCGCGAGCGATGTACATCCGAAGCGAGCGGGATTTCACGTGTGAATTAACAAACATCTCGCTCGCCGCTTTTCCCTAGTGTTCGTCGCGTGAAATTTTTCCGTCACCGGGACGACCCAACCTTGTCCTTCCCCGTACAGTAAGAAAGTATAGCCGTCATTGCTCGGGACCTGAGCGAGAGACGCTGCCATCCAGATGTATGATAACGTGTCTTGCGTTATTTCAGGAAGATGAAATGGCTGCAGTTGATCTCGAAGGTGCACTTTAGATTCCCGGACATAAAATGCTTGCAATTGCTCAGCGTCAGCTTTAAAGCGATGTGCTACAGACTGCATATGGTGATAACGTTGGGGGAGAATGCACCTTTCCCAAAGTGTTACCACTGCAGCGGTTACACGTGTCAGAGAAATTGCGTCGAGGGCTCCAGCGCCAAGGTGGTAATCGAGATCGGCAATAAGTACACCTGGGTCATCACCCCGTACTTTGGACTGAGGAGACACTTCTCCATGTTTGGCATCCCCAAGTATAACAATAAAACTCACGTGGAGCAGACGCAGACTCAGAACGTTCCGAGCAGCAGCACGCGCTCCAAGTCCGACACCAAGTCATTGGCAAAGAGATTGAAGCTGTTGAAGCTGCCGGAATTGGCAACCACCAAGATCCCACGGCCGAGCGGGCCGTTCTGCGTTTTCTGCAATCCTGTGAAGTTGTACAGGGAAAAGCGAAGATTGACCACGCATCAGAATGATCCGATGTGCTACACCAGGCCAAATCCGATATATCAGAAGCTTATAAATGGTTATTGCACCGACACAGTGGAAGTGCTCGGTATTCCAAACGTGGATGTCGTAAGCCCGGCGGAGGCCTTGCTGTGCGAGGGCACGTTTCCCGTTCTCAAAACCTTTATCGATCATTTGTTTCACCAGATGAGTTTGACGGCGACGCTCAGAAAGCCGAATACTGTACTCATGTTTTGCGAACCGTTGGCGATGCATCCCACCTTGAGAAAACAATTATTACATTATTTATTCCAGGAAGTTAAAGTAGCAAGGTAATGATAATTTATAATAATATGTACACTATTATTTCAACAGAGGTATTTCATGTATATTACACATAATTGTTTTAATGTAATTAAATTGTTATAATATAATTTATCAACACTTTAGAATAGAACTGAACACTGTGGCTGTAAAAATCTACAGTCGAAATTATTTCAGAGTATGTCTGGTACCGAAGCCTCTAGCAGCATGTGCCATGCTGGACGTGGAAACTTGTGTAGTAATCGATAGCGGTGCTCTGAGCACAACGGTGGCTGTCGTAATTGGAGGACGGGTTATGCCACAGCGTTGGAGACTGTTGCCTGTGGGCGGCTGGCACGTTGCCTATCACTTGAAACAAGCTCTGAACTGGCAACCGAAAGAATATCATCAAATTCCTATATCTTACCTAGACATTTTGGCTGTAAAAGAAAGATGCAGGCTGAGTTATAATATTAAAAACGAAGAGAAACGTTTGGGACAGAAAGCAAGAGAGCATATTAATCTTCGAGTTGATAGCTATGCGGACTACAAACAATTTTGGGTATGTAGTACATCCGAAGGGAAAGTAAATTCACCAACAATTTGCATTCAACACTTAGATTCACAGAAAGATACTGTTTTTAGCGAGTCTCATTAGGAACAGAATTGTACGTAGCTCCTGAAATGATGTACATCAGTCTGCGTTTGCCCGAAGTTATAAAGGACGTAACGTCAGGATTACCGGAAGATATAATGCACGATTGTCTTTCACATATTCTACTTACTGGTGGGAATACAGATCTTTCGGGTTTTGAACTAAGACTTACCAAGGATCTACGCGAGCTATTGCCGGAGTATAGTAGAATTTTGGAAGTGAAAAGCTGTCCTGGTACACATAGTTGGAACGTTGCAATGGGATCTACATATGTGCCTTTAGCTGTGCATCCTGGTAAATATCGATACTTTTGTGTGTGTATATGTGTGTGTGTATCATCATAATCATCATCATTGGCCAGACAACCCCTCGTGGGCCAGTGCCTGCTCGTGAGCATTCGCAACTGTTTTCTTTTTTCCGAGGCCGGGTTTTTAGCCCAGCGCTCAAGGAGGACCAGATTTGCAGTTACAGTTCGTCAAATTGACAAACCGTTGCCTTCCGAGAGGTGGCGATCGAATAAAAACCGACGATGTTATGGTCGCATTTGAACTCGGATCTTTGGCTCGTTAAGACAATGTACATTTCTCTGAGCCACGATCACACACACATATATATATATATATCTGTATTAAATAATTAAACGCATAGAACATTGAATTACGGAATTAAAATAGTATAAAAATATGAAAATAATAAGAAATATAATTAAAATACATTAGAAGACACATAAACTCAGTAAAATAGAGAATAATTAAAAATATAAAAACAATAAAAATACAACTAAATTAAAATATTGAGAAATCTCATGTTTCTTGTTTTAGATAAAACTCCACCGGAATATATTGAAGGTAATCCATTTTGGCTGTCACGAGAAGAGTACGTACTATTTGGATGTGAATCTCTGGAACACAGTAACGAAGGTATAATAAGTGATGCCTTATAATATGAATGCCTCACTTATTGTTTAAAATGTGCGGATATAATGTATGATGACAGGAAAGTAAATGTTACCATCATTAAATATATTTTCTCTTATATTGTCTATAAATTGGAAAAGTACTTTAGATAATTGAAGGGGCCTGAGACACATTCCAAAATATAACTATCATGTTCACGTTATTTAAAGGCACCTAAATGTGTTTTTCTCAAATTTTGCTATTTAAGATTTATTTATTAGCATTAAGATTTATTTATTAGTATGTACAAGATATATACTAGATGTTCCATTTTGACATATACAAAATAGACTTCAAAATGAAGCAAAATATGAAAGTTTCTACTTTGTGTTAATTTTGTGTTGAATATTATCGAGCTAATCCTTTTCTTAACGGTTTAGAAGTAGACAGAGGCTTATATCCACTTTGGTTTGAAATGTGTATGTGTGTGCGCGTGCGCGTGTGTGTGTGTGCGTGCGCGCATGTATATATATCTTGATAGTCATAAAATGCATAAAATAAAAACGAACTCGAACCTGTTTCCTTATGTTTTAGACAAGGAATTGTTTTACTTTATAAATTAAAAGGGACATCTTGTATATGCTCTAAAACTGCCCCTACATAAACTTTGAAACTTATGGCATTTAAATTTCCACATAAAAGAGAATTCATTACCTAGTTATCCTCATTATTAGTATTTTAGGATATCATGGAGCTTTGTATGATAGTAATTGATACGTGAGTTGCAATGTACTTTTAGTACTAATTCGTTACTAATTCTATCAGAGCTATCATCCAGCACCTGGATGATACTTTCGGTACAGTTATATATTGGTATAAATGTTTTAAAATTGCAATATAAGATTTTGATAAGTATTTGATTTAGTGCCATCTGAGCATGTTTAAATTATAAAATAATTTATTTTTATGTACATAGCACATGAGTTGTTTTGTAAATATAGAGTAAAGCTGCTTAAATTGAAAATGTACAGATCAATATGTAAACGATAAACGTCAAGCAAGTATTATATAATGCTAGATATAGTATTTCCAGAAATTGTTCACTATTTCGTACATTTATATCACAGAAATCTTGCCAAAAGAAGTATATGTATGTTAAAAAAAGAAAACATAGCAACATTTCTAGTCATTTTAGATATTGATAGCTTTTAAATATAGGTTCAGTGAAGCGAGAGATTTCTCTTCCAAGATGAAATAAATAATCGTATTAGCGACCTGTAATAAATAAAAAGAACAATGAATCTTTAGATCATATGTTCATGAGATATATGAATACTGTTATATTTTTTTGTTAATAATATAAAGTATAATTTTATGTATAAGTTGAGATTATTATTGATATAATTACTCATAAGATATTTCATTAAGAGACTGTAATGAATTTGATAGCTGTAATTAGAGCACATATTGAGATGAGTTAAATTATTATTTAGATAAGAAATATGTAATGTGTAGTTAGTATAAACTAATAATTAAAAAAATAGTATTGTAAATGCTATGTTATAACTGATGTTTCTATTAAAAAAATATCTATCTAAATTATTATTGTGTTAGCTACTAGAACTATCAGAGAAGACTCACTTATAGGTGTTCACACATGGCTTCAATTCTGTAAAATGCTAAAATGTAAGTATAAAATATTAATTATGTTACACAACACGAAAAGAAAGGAGAGAGTAGTTTATGATATATAATATATGTATACACATGCCATTTTCCTGTTTTCAATTCACTCCAAATGTGAAAAGTTTTGCATCTTTAACATACTTCAAACTCATAATAAATATATGTATATATATATATATATATATATACATATATATATATATGATGCAATACAATCTTTGAAGTTAAATAAGAGAAAAAATATATTTATTTGATTTTCATATAACTAAAATTTCTTTGCACATAGTACCTCGGTGTTAGTTATTTTGTTGTGGAGAGTTTTTTATAGTGTGATAAAAACAGTAAAATTATTTAAATAAATGTTTAAGCCGCACATACATTCAGTGGTAACATGAGTCTAAGATAAAACGATTGTCATTAGTCATATGACAACTTATACCTTTGCAACGAACGGGAAACTTTAGCGTTTACCGTATTTGAAAAATGTAGCACTGCAAAAGTTTTTCATTATGTTAAAATATAAAAATTGCGTATACATATAACTCGCCGTTGCTTGTGGTTCTGTTATTTATAAGAAATGTACAACGTGTAAATAAATCTTTTTCAGATATTCTTTTGCGTTATGTGTTCAATGTAATAAATCAAGACACATGAATACAAAAATACAAAAAAATAAATATTTAGACTATAATAAAAAAACTAATACATGAAGAGAGAAAGAGAAAAAATATTGTTTAGTTTCCATTTTTTACAAAGTTTACCAAATTTCTATTGACAATATTATTATTCCTATTAACATTATAAGATACAGTCGTGTGATTTTTGTAGAAAAGTTTACACACACACACATAATTGCTTTTTTTTATGTTCAGACAAAGGATACTTATTGTCTAATATACAAAAGAGAAACAATTTTCCGTACTTTCATGCGATTATACTGTTTTATTAACAACGTTGCAAGCTTTTCTGTAATTTCATTTGTATTTATAAAACTTTCTACAAATTTTTATTCGTTATACCACAGCTGATGAGTATAAAACGTAACAAAGAAAGACATTTGTGTAATTTCATTTCTTACTACTTACAGACTGTGAAAATTTACCTAAAATATTATACATTGTATATATATTAACATTAAATCTAAAGATATAGTTCTCTGTGTATATATATAACATTTTTGAATTAAGTATAAATTATACATTTGTTGATTTTTTTGTATTCAGATTGTACTGTAAATGTTTAAAAATTATTTTATATTTATGAAACTTACAGAATATAAAGTATTTCAGATAAAAGAAAATATATTAAAAGTAGCATATCAGATTACATAAAAAATTCTCGCACATGTGTATTCCAAAAAAATCTAAAATATATAATATATATTATACATACATATATATTGTATGTTTTATACTTTGGTTTATGTTTAAATTGTTTATATAATACATAAAGAGCAAGCGAGATTTTACAAAACCACACTAACATCAACAATGCATACGTATATTACAGATGTATTCGATATTTTCATGAACCCTGATGATAACAATTCATCGAATTGTGAAGAAATGACAAAAAATGTGTTTCTAATTGCTTTGTACATGTACAATTTTATGTTTCTGCTAGTACCAGTTTTACCAATCCTTCGTGCAAAATAATGCTTTGTATTATAAATAACAAATTTCATACTGTCATATAGAGATAAATTTTTATTATTCCACAGAAGAAATAAATTCAATAGAGGAGCACAGCCGTTCTTTTTATTGAACAATATTATTGATTTGTTGGACGAAATAAATTCCGAATGTGTTTTATGGATTTAAAATGTTTCATATAATGTCGCATGTATCTGGTTTTTTTTTTAACAGAAACAATCCTAATTTCACGCTTATATATTGTAATATTATGTTACTAATGTATCAGATGACCAATAAAAGTTCATAGTATTTACGATATCGAAATTCAATGTGCCCATGAGGCGATTGTTTTGGCAAATTGGGAATTATTTGTAATTCAAGAATTTTTGTGTACGCTAAACAAGCCATAAATGTGATTGTAGGCAATGATATAACTTATACATTACTTCAATTTAATACTAAAATTGATTAGGCAACAAGCGCAATTCTAAATTTGTCGCTATTTCGTATTCTCGCAGTAACACACATTCATGATTTGTCAGAAGAGTACTTTCAAACTGGAGGAGGGGAGAGGTTACTGCAATTATTATCACTTTTATGTTAATTTTAAAGTATAAACTTGGCACAACAGTTTTAAACAATGGGCAAGATACGTGCATATTTAGAGGATATAAAATGTATGTTGCTTACATATGTGTTTTCTCAATTCGTCTGTAGAGAATCAATATTTTTAGGATGCTTATATTTAGAGAAAATAAGTCTGTCAATTCTCTCTCTATCATTGTATAATCATCACTCCAGGAAATTATATGAATTTTATTAGTCACCTGATGTTTATGCAAGCTATATACAAAAAAGGCTAGCCCAGATGTAATTATAATTTTCAATAAAATTGTTAGTCTTTCCCTTAAAACAAGAATGCAGTAGGAAGTTATTTATCACATAAGTAAAAAATTGTGTGTTCAATATACAGCAATCTATATCAATGTAATAAATAACTTTAGCCCGAATAACATGTAACATATAAGTGAGTATAAGTATATATTACAATATATGCTTATATATGCGCGTGTTGATTAATTACATTACATGTGATTATATTCTTCTGAAATAACTATCCCATCTGCATTCTTAAATCTTCTTAGTCATTTTAAAAATAAATCAAAGAAACCTAAAAATAAATCTAACAACAAGAGCTTTTCGCTGGTTCCGCCTCGACTAGATTAAAATCTAACCCACCAGGCCTAGCAAATCCAGTTTTAATGCCGTCCCAACCATCTTCTACCTTGTATTCGCCGGTTTGTATCCTGTTATAAACTTCCTGCGTAACCGTTCGAAATGCTTCTTCAACATTTACACCGGTCTTTGCACTCGTCTCAATATGATGTACACCGTGTTCGTCGGCAAACGCTCTGGCTTCCTCCTTTGAGACCTCCCGTCTACCACCGTCAGTTACTAGATCCAATTTACAGCCTACCAAAGCAAATACTGGACGATGAGGTTCGATATGTCTGCGAGCCTCCATCATCCATTGGGGAATATGTTCAAAACTTGCTCTATTACAAACATCATACACAAGGAGCGCTCCCACGGAATTTCTATAGTAAGACTTTGTAATTGACCTGTAAACCAAGAAGAAGACCTGATAGTAGAGTGATCTTGTAAAAATCAGCAAAGAAAAAATCCATAATGCTTAATATATTATAAATTTTTGCAAAAATACATTTTTCAATATGCATGCATGTTATGTATATACATACCTAAATCTTTCTTGACCAGCAGTATCCCATAATTGTAACTTTATCCTCGTACCATCTTTAACTTCTATTAAGCGTGCAAAAAAATCCACACCAACGGTTGGATCTGAAAGCTGAAGTTATACAAAATATTAAGAACAAGAAAATCTTTCTTTTCATGATTACTTTTCTAATCGAGAAACTACATTCTGAGTGTATCAATAAAAGTGTTATTCCTTTATCTGTTTTTTTTTCCATAAGATAAGGCTTTCTCGGAAAAGCTCACGATATCAAATTTAACTAGTCATCTTAAATATTGAATTTTACAATTTGT
This sequence comes from Crematogaster levior, assembly GCA_901521435.1. Lineage (NCBI taxonomy): Eukaryota > Metazoa > Arthropoda > Insecta > Hymenoptera > Formicidae > Crematogaster > Crematogaster levior. Next base: position 404,042 of record CABEGB010000280.1, on the reverse strand, counting down.
CAGTAAATTTTATCGCAATATCATATTATATTTGTGTATTTCTTGCAGCTAAACATTTTTGTTTTTTTTCCCTCAATATCTATAGCTATTACTTATGTTAAGTATTATATTATATCATAGTGCAAAGAGAACAGATTTATCGTCATGCACAGTATAACAACTCGATCGAGTTAAACAATAATGTTACGAGATAACAAATTATCTGAGTAATTTGTACAATAAATAATAGTGGAAGTGTGTAACTCAAAACTGCAGATACAGGAAACATCAGAGCGACTTTGACCCCAAACTCCGATTAGATTCTTGATCACTTGATCAACTAATTCAATTAACACAATTGCTTGCCCTCAGCAAGACTTTACACTAAAATTCATTGTCCTTAATCCCTAATCTTCCTCCCTACGTGTCGACCAACAAAAAAGCTAACAATTTCATCCACATAAATAAAATAAGTGTCCAATAATCGGAGTTTGTTCAAGGTCACTCCTAATCCATCCATTCCTAGAAGAGGCACATAGATCGCAAAATGCACGTTCCGAATGCACATCCACATTGTCGGAGCTGCGCGACGTATGACACTCGCCTAACCTAATTAAATCGTCGGATCTTCGTCGAGAGGTGACACTCGGAGTTCGCGGTTCGTGCGTCGCGTCGAATCGCGACGTTAATGGGACGTGAAGGGGAAGGTTATTGCGCAGGCAATTCCCAGCGGAATGTGCCCGTCCCGAGGCGCCGTACCTCCGCGAACTTGCCGTCGGTGAAGTACTTGAGGAGAGAGCTCTTCCCGACCGTGCTGTCGCCGATCAGTATCAGCCGGAATTGGTAGTCGAAGATAGGCTCTACCATCTTGGCGGTGTCGCGCCGAATAAATATATGTATATATGTATATATATATACGCCTCACGCACGTCGATGATGAACCGCGCGCGGAATCAGCAGCGAGCTACGTCGTGTCTCGACGTCAAACCTCGGACATCTCTCGGCCACGGCGTGCCTTGTCGTGAGCGCGCACAGAGTAGCACACAGCTGACCGTGGTGTTAATCATCGGAGCCTCCGACGAGCGACCACCGTGCGCGCTGCTTACCACCGTTTACACCTGACGGCTCACCTTCGGCTTCACCTGCGAGACCCAGCCGTCTCTATCTCGGCGCTCGCTCGCACGCGCTTGTGCTCTACTACTGCGCACAAATCCGTATCGTGGCGCCGAGACGGCGGCGGGCACGCGATCGACACGTCCGTTCAAAAGTTCACTCGCGCCTGTTTACGGTTCACACTTCGTACGCCCTCCCTCTCCCCCCGCCATTTCCTTTTGTCCTACTTGAAACTTGCGTGCGTGAGCGAATTGAAGGAAAGTGCAGGAAAGTGTAATTGACTCGTGCTATCGCGATCGCAACGCGTGCGGCGCGTTTGAATTATATTGCACTTCTCCATCTCTTCCTCTTTTATTGGATTTCTATTCTGATCATCGAGGTCACAACGCTGTGATTTAATAAAAGATTCAAGAAGAATTTTTGTACATTTATATTCTTTTTCTTCTTCATCTTCTTCTTAATCTTCTTCTTTCTCTTCAGAAATTTATTAAATGTAAGCACGTTTACGAGGAAAGACGAAATAGACAGATATAATTAATGATAATAAAATTTAAAAAGATATTTAACAGAAAAACAAAAACAGTTATTCTTGAGCGACAGTTCGGTCGTGCGAAGGAATTGAGTGCCTTTCTTCATTAAATTCCTCACTAGTCTAATTGTAAAATAAATGACCCATGTCTTGAATTTCACATTACAACAAATAACTGATTTTGTGCCTTCCATCAAATAATGCAAATCGCAAAGTTCTAATCGTTTCTGCTCTCCACTCGATTTGCGTCATCGTGCGACGATGACTCAAGTCGACTCTGACTAATTCTGCTTGAAAGATAAAGGGGAGGGGAGAAATTATAGATCAAAGAAAAAACTAAAGAATCTGAATAATATATTGTTGCACCCCTATATCACTCTTTGTCGTTGGCGCTGCCGTTGTTTTTGTCGATAAGTCAGTATTAATAAACAAATCTTCATTTTGTTAAAAAAAATTCTATTTATACCTATGTGTTGTATGTTTAATGCTCATTTCCACTAATGTAGATTAACTCTAATCTCGGTTTAACTTACACTTTATCTTTTTCTAATTTTTTTAACTAGAAAAAGAAAAGATTTAATCTACATTGGTGGAAATGGGCATAAAGGAAACAAATTGTATATTTCTTTTGAGTGTATTTTTAGAGTTTAGAGAATTTAATGAAAATTATTAGCCAATTTATCTTATTTTACGTTCATATCAACAAATTATATTCTTATTTTATGCAAATAAATTTTTTTATTTTAATTGAGATATATCGCGTGCATCAATTTCTACGTGTGGTAAATACTTTCTATTTATATTATCGTATTCGAGTTATCGACTTGAGTTATCTCGAGTCGACGCGAGTGTCGCTAAAAGTCATGCAAATGGAAATTGGAAAGCACTTGCATACTAAGCACTACGGATTTATTGGTTTTAGCCAATATTAGGAATATGCGCGATATCGTTTACAATTTTGCAGAAATTATTGTAGCAATTATGAAAAATGCTTTGGAAGAAGAGATTAAAACGTTAAATTAAAAAATTTTAATTGATTCGAAGATCTTATAGAGTGCTCTTTTCCTGCCTTCTGTCAAAGTTGGAATGTTTCATCTTAAATGCGGGAAGGTGCAAGAAAGCGTGGCTAAAACAAATAGATTTGCTTTATCTCTCGAACTTTCTCTCCCCGCTTTCCCTCTTCATTCTTCCTTAACATTCCAACCACTTATGCATATTAAGCACGTTTCTTTTCAGCTGCGCTTTTTGCATTTCTTTGTAATTTTTCTTTTTCTTTTATTTCATTATTTCAGTTTATGAGCAGCATTGATTTTATTTCAAATGTTAGAAGGTATAACGCAGCGTAACGAAAGATTATTGTTATTCTTTTTTTGCATTCTAAAATTTACTAGAAAATCTAAGATACACAACGTGAATAATAGATTTCCATTATTGTGAGTACTCTATTTCGGAATATACCTTTAAATTATTAATAAGGAGAATAGATAAGTAATAGATAAGATACGATGAAACGATGAGCGAGCGAGTAAACATCTTAAAAAAATATAAATCACAGATTGACAAAATATAACTTTTGCATGTGCAATATGAAAATATATTTCATGCCAGAATGTTTTATCAAATAATAGCTTGCGTTTCTTCGACGAAAAGAAACATTTTTAGATATGTAAAGAAATTTGTTGATATAAACGTAAAATAAGATAAATTGGCTAATAATTTTCATTAAATTCTCTAAACTCTAATACACTCAAAAGAAATTTGTTTCCTTATTATTTATGCTCATTTCTACCAATGTCTTATGACTAACTCTAATCTCGGTTTTACTTACGCTTAATTTTTTTCTGGTTCTAAAAATTAGAGTTAATCTACATTGGTGGAAATATGGTATTAAATACACACAACAACATACAAATAATAAATAGAATTTTTTTAACAAAAGTGAAGATTTTATTATATCTAATAAGCTTCGGAAATAATCCTGTCGCGAAAGAATGAAATCTTAGCCGAGATTTTATCGAGTGTTATTGACGTGTACACTACGTATATTTACACTATGAATATCACGATCTACTTGACACATGTCGAACGCTTTATACGCGCGAGTTGAGTCGGCGCGACGCCTGTTAAACGCCTTGTAACGCCGTATTAATTTTTCAACGTCTCTCACATCAGCGAAGCAACTTTATAACACGGTTAACTAACTTGAGGGAACTTACGCTGGTGATTTATCAGATTGAGTTTCTTCGAAAGTATTTTTTTTTTTTAGACAAAGAAGACAGGATACAATTGTTATGAACTACAGTGCAAATTTTATACTTTATTCTTTAAATTATCTCTGTAAAAAAAGTACAAAGTTGTTTCACATTGGTTATAATAACAGTATTCTGTCTTCTTTTTCTTTAAAATAAATATTTCTGAAGAAAAGTTTATTGAAGACAAAAGCTAAAAGAGATACCATTGAAACGTTAGTCGCTAACGTTTAAAAAAAGTTATTTACTAAAGTTAGTTAAGGCGCTGCAGTGGATCAGTTTGTTTTGTATGCTGCGCTATTTTTCGCATTTGCTAATTGAACTTAATTTTTTTATTTTGTTATATCGTCACGTCATTATGCGTAACATTATGTTTTGCGTTATGATTCAGCATGCACGTTCACCAGAAATATTTTAGGAATATTACGAAGCTATGTTACAATATTACAATCAAATATTACGTCAATTATACGTCAATTATACATTAATAAATATTAAAAAAAAACCATCAAAGAATTAAGGAAGTTAGAGCAGATAGGTACGCATAGAATCACAGGATTTTCCATACAAGGTCTCCGTCGACAGTGTATCGACGCCGCCGGATACGGCGAGAACCTTCGTTTACGCGCCGTTGCCGGGTAATCGCGACGGCGCGTGAACGGCGAGCGCGCCGATTGGTCGGCCGGCGCTTCGGATTGGCTGTCGCGGCTTATGTACATGACGACCGCGCGGTGTTCGGGGTGAAGTGAGTCGCGATGCGGCCGTGCCTGGCCGCGCCGAGCCGAGTCGAAGTGAGTCGCGCGACCATTCGTACGCAACACGCGACGTCGGTTGCGCGACGCGCGTCAGTTCCTTCTCACGCGAGTGCGAGGCTCTCGCCGGTCTCAAAACGATCGTCGTTCACGTTCGAACTCGCGCGCAAACATACGCTTCGACAAAATGTGATGAGATGATTTTCCCGCTTTTTTTTTCTTGAGACAATCGCACTTTTCCCTTTTTCTCGCTCGGAAGCGCAGGGAAGGAGCGCCGGCGAGTTTCGCGCTTCACGAGGACTCGCGACTGATGGCGAACATGACACTTCCGTGAGGAGCCAAAGGTAATTTGCAGTGTGTTTATTCCAGAAAACATATGCTTTTTGAAGTAGTCAGTCTCCCCCATCTTGAAAAGAAGTAAAAGAATTCGAAAAACTCACTTTGCGGCATTGTTATTTTCTCTGAGCATCAAGTTTATTTTTTATTTTATTTTAATTCTCTTTTCTTTAATTCTCACGATCAAAGCTTGCTGCCCACCTAGTCACCTCTGCTTCACTCCACATTCACGCGCGGCATTTAGTGTCGTTAAAAACGCTTAGGTACTTTAGAAAGGAACATTCGGAACCGTTACGATCGAGCTCTGATTTTAAACGTGAGAATTAGAAAGTCAAGTTCAGAGATAAATTCCTTCGGGAGAATTGATCGGGAAGACCAGTCGTTGAATGAACGGGTTTCGTTACAGTGAGAGGATCCTGATATGTGAGATGATGTTTAAAATACAGAGACTTCTATCTTGTCAAGCGCGACGAGTTCAAATCGCCGCGCGTGCGGCGAAGCGCGCGATTCGAGTTTTCGTCGCGGCGAATCCGCGTTCTTTGCGCGTTTATGAGGAACTCGATCGCTCGTGCTATTCTGCAAACTAAAGCACGTGAAGTCATTTGAACACTAATAAAAACATAATATATTTTCATTGACAAAATACCCGATGTTAATGTCATTGCGGTTTTAGGAAAATATGGATAATTTATTGGTCAATGTACTCATATTATGTGTTTCCACTTAGACAGCTTTGTATATATAGCAATTTTTATGAATTTTACATTATATGGCAATTTTTATCGTCTTTATAATAATATTTATAGTATCTACTTCTTTTGATTCTTCAAAATCCTTGTGTGTGTATTGTAGCTTATACTGTTTTGCTTAAACCCTGCATTATTTCGCTTGGAGCGTGTAAAAGTGCATGTGTAATGAAATGTGGAAGCCGGTATCATCCTCGAATAATTTCTTAGTCAATGTTAGCGACTAAAAAGTGTCGTTTGATACGTAGAATCCGAGAGTTTCGACGAATCAGTTTTTGAAAGCACGCGCATAATATTATGTCGCGTTAATTATTTATCTATCAGTGTGAAGTTGATCATTTTACTAAGAATTTGATGACAGGACTTGTGGAGCAGAATATTTAAAGCTGCTATAATATATTATAATATATATATTCATGATAGACTTCTCTATCTGAAATTTTATATATGCTATAATATATATACAAAAAACTTGAAAAATTAATACGCAATTTATATAAAAAATAGATACTATAATAATTATATTATTTATATGTATTTTATATTTATATTAATTTTTTTGTATATAACATTTTAATTAGGTATAAAATACAACTTTTATGTAAAAAAGTAAAATTCTGTCTTAAATTTTGGCAATTTAAAAGTTGTTTAAAACATGATGTTTTTTTATATTGGGATAATAGGAAAAGTGATTATTATATGATATTTATCAGAAAATATTATTATTTTTCAATAAACAGAGAAACTCGAATCGAAACCCTGCAAAATTTCAGAATTGCATTCGAGTGAATGGAACACAAAGCGAAAGCAACAAAGCCAAAGAGAGCCAGTCAATACCTGTGTTCGAAACAATTTTTTTTTTATTCATACGATAGTCCCGTCGATTAGTTAACTGCGTATATTTCTCAAAGAAAATACTATATGAATAAAACTAGGTCAACTCTTTTTTAGCGAAATTGAATAAATATATTTCTATGAATCAACTGTTAAAAAAACAGAAAGAAAACAAAACGACTGAATTAAAAGAAAATATACAAACATGTATGTTTGCAGTTAGTTGAATTGTTATTCAGTATTATTAACACACTTGAAGTGTATGACATGTAAATTAATGCAAAATTAATCTATTTTTTGTTTTTAACTTACTTTCTCATTGGACATACTCAGCTTACTTTCTTCATTCATTAAAAAATTATAAAATAATAATTTTTATGATGTACAAAAAGTATTAAATTACTATCATTTCCTGGTGAAGATTAAGCTTTTTGGCGGAGCCGTATGCCTTCGGGAATTGCAATCACAGTCTCCACGGCCCACTGCATTGTCGCAATTCGTCGAGAAGCGGCGCGTTTTTCTCATCATAACATTAATCTCCGTACTTCCGGGAGATAGCCTGGATCGTAGCCGCGTCGTGAGTACGTTGCTCTACCGTGTTTAGAACGGCATGAGCTTTTTGCCCATCGACAGGGTCGGTTTGACCCTTTCGGTGCAACGGCTCTCTAATGGTTGGGAGGAAAATACGGACTTCCCCGCGACATTCCATTCCACACATCGGCCGTTAATACATCGCGTTACCGGTGTCGGATTATCCATTAGGTGCATTGGACATGCATTTTGCGTATGAATCGGGACCTCACAATGAATGACGCGATTTGCAAGCTGATATACGAGAATGAAATTTGTGAGACGAAACTACGTAGCGAGTTACAACTGCGACATATATTATTTTCTGCTCCGCGAGCAGAATTTTATTTAGATCACATACCGATAAATCTGAATTCTGGTTATTCACGGCAATTAAACTTCTCACTAGGTATTAAATTGTTTAAATATTATTTCTGTAAATCGCCAAGCATTATTAAAATAGAGAATATTTTTGTCTTGACAAGGCAAGAGTCATCCGATCAGAAGGATGTCCGCGAAACCAAAGCATTGACCCTATAGTACGAAACCTACTTTATGTAACGCACATATACTATGCGTCCAATGGACTACTTTTTTTAAAGCGTATATCCGAGGAATTTATAGTTAGCTATTGCGTACCAGAGAAACCTTTATGAAGCAGCATTTTTTTTAAATCAAACATTTTAGTATTTCATCAGATGATAAATTATCCGAATGTAATTGTTCAACTGATATTGGAACAAAGATTTATCAAAGATTTATCAAATCTTACCTTATTGGTTCGCAAGTGTTGAATTTTCTTCATCATTGTGATAAAGTTACTGATTGCGAAGTGCAAGAAAATCGAGAGCTCGGAGAAGCACAACAACGTTGCATTGTGTAAGCGAGATGATCTCAAGTCGATCGTCACACCGTGATAGCAGATTACAAGAAACTTCTGTGGGCTCAAAAGTGAACGATAGTTGATTCGATCCTTTTGAGTACACATAAAATCTCTTTTATCCAAATAATCGTTCGAATTTTTCTTTCGAAAATTTCCGAACAATCCATTCAATAAAAATTCAAATTTGCTTTGAATATTATTAGCAAATCAGAAATTCTTGAAATTCTGTTGATAAATTTGGAGAATTTTGTATGGCTTTTTGTGAATATCTAAATAATCTTTCCTTAGAAGTTATAGATCTTGAATATCTGAAATGTTGCAATACAACGTTTTACAATAAAACTATTTTACAACATTAAAATAAAATTGTCTCTCTTTTTGTGTGTAATAAAAAATATATATTAAATAATAATGTAAAATAATGTAAATTATTATTTAATGTTACAAAAGAAAAATAGTATATTCTCTGAAATATTCAAGACTTTACAATCGTTCGAATAATATTCGAAAGTACTCGAGATTTTCATCATACATATGTGTTGAAATTCAATATCAATGTGGATATATCTCATTTTATGTACGCTAACGTATACATACGTTGACGTGCAATAGACCGCTCTAGACAGAATTATCGTAACATTATCGTAACATATTTAACTAAACTTTATAATCTTGATTGACATAAACATTATTAGCTGCTCGCGTTGATCGTGTAACAGCTACTACAGACAATATTTCCGTACGGAATACCGTTGTACGTTTCTGTTGCACACGTATTATTATTAGCACTACGTGTCTATTAGTACTAAGTCCTTAACGTTGATTACAGATAGTTTTCGTGTAAATATACGGCGTGTTTGTAATCATAAAACACACACTACTAATACTACATTACCGTATTAGATCGCCCCATTTTACGATTATGTCGTCAAGGCTGAAACTTCGTTCGATGGTTTCTAAAGAACCTAGAACGAAAGATATCAATTACATAGTTGCACAATATGAAAACCTCCACAACTTTATTGTTCATAATTCCATTGTTCATAATTTATTGTTCATAATTATTATATTACATTTTTATAACAGAGAATATAAGTTTTTTATAACAGTATCAAGAATCGAGAGTTTTTATAAACATGACGAAGAAAATTGATTCATCAATTCAAAAACTGTCAAGGATATGATAACGCGTATTTAGAAAATTATATGTTGAGAACAAGGAATAAAAATATTTACAATGTAATATGTAATAATTTAAGATTTTTATTTATGATTAGAATATCCATTTTATATATATATATATATATATATATATATATATATATATATATATACAGACTTATTCATAATAAGATATCCTTAATCTTAATTTTAAAAAATTATTCGCAATGCATTGTTAAAATGATTATTTGATTTAGTTTATATTATAGTTTATTTCATCAATTTAAATCATTTATTTTTTTCTTCAGAGACCATAAAAATTTAGACACATAATTAATGTATCTTAATTAATGAAGAAAGTAAAAAATTTGAGAAAATAATAGTTTGTAAATGTTAATGTTAATAATACACTCACTCACAATGATAAAACTTATTACCTACAATGATAAATTCGTAATTGTTAATGTCTATAAGTACAGTTTTTAATATTTAAGAAAAGATTTAATGGAACCATATCCTGTAGATTACATACGTGTAATTATTTGTAATTCTTTAGTAAAATGTTTTAGCAACTGCTTGCAGCCTTTTAAAGTGCTGTGTATAGTCTTTTAATGCAATTGAAAGTTTTGACTTTAAAGCAAGAGTATAAAGTCTTGAGTAGCATAATCGATATTATGGCTGATGCGTATCATCTCTTATATTATGTCCTCTGCTCATAGGAAAACTTGTCTATACTATAGAGTGTAGTTATGATAGTTTACGTTCTACTTTGCCACGTCATTCGCGATGTAAATTATGAGCAGATAATCATTGTTCTATAATACTGCATTGCTGTTCTACGTAATTACATATGTTTGATATGAATCCCTCAGAAAATGTTATCAACAGTGAGAAATTTTTTTTACAAAGTATGTAGTTGAATTCTTTTTATTAAAATTTAAATTGAACAAAAATACCTCATTTAATGTTTAGATAAAGAAACAATTTATATTCGTAATTAAGTAATTACGGTAAAATAGCTAATAAAATAATATGAAACTTTTTATGCTTTATGAATGTTTTTATATTGCAAAATTGTGTGCGAAAAACGAGAAGCTTTATAAACTGCAACATGTGCAAAAAATCTGGCAATGCCCTAATCAAACTGAGAATACTACTCGGTTTTTTATTAGAGCTAGTTAACTGTATTAGAAACTTTTATAAATTTTCCTTGCCATAATTATTATAAATTAAGGCAATCAGTCACGACGAATTTATGGGCAGAGTACTTTGAGGGTGAAATAATATAATACAGCACTGTGTATATTTCGCGCTTCCGCGCTGTTTCGTTCACAGTAAACTTTTCCCGGATTCGGCCGACCGGGCCTATTTATATCGCGCCCGTTAAATTGTCTGTGTACATCCACGGCAGGTCCGACTACAGGCATTTCGGTCGGCCGAATCATCGAATTAAAAAGGGCACATCCTTGGCGGTTGCGGTTGAATCGATCTCGCGGTTGCGGTTGAATCGCCTCTACGGCCTCAACTCGCCGAATTCACTAATTGCCGGAATTACTGAATCCACGCTCGGGGCGTACGATCGCGTTGTGATATAACGCATGCGATTATTGTAAATCAACTTTGATTAACGTTGCAGAGTCTGTTGTATCTATTACAGTTGTTAATGCTGCAATTTAAAAGAATGTTAAAGATAAAGTTTCCATAATTATACACTTTGATAGACATCATGATATTTGTATTGAGAAAAAAATTGTTTATGTAACACTAAAACAAAGAGGATGCAGTTCTTTTTTTAAATAAATATCAAATTTTTACTGGAACACAGATTATATACATTATTGCAACGAATTAATCATCACAATTATTGTAATTAAATATTGTATCATTGTAACAAATACTTTAGTATTCGATTCAGTGATTATTATAATATAATTGTAATTAATCACATTTCGGCAGATAATATTATACATTACATTTATCGTCGAAAATGGATGAAACATGAAATTTTTTGCGAATCCACCCCGATGTTTTATATCTTGCTGTATGAGGAGGATACGCGTTTTGAGTAAAAAATGATCGTCGACGACAATTCTCAGGTGCATATCAGAAACGGACGCGTCCTGGTGGACGCGTGGGTGCCGTCGACAGTAAAGTGCGCGCCGCAATACGCGCGCCAGGTGTAAATAAAAACCGCTGTAAAAGCGCGGCCGAGCGTAACGACCGCCCGGTCTTTTCTTCCGTGGCATTGTCAGCTGGCCGGCATGTTTGTTCCGATCCCTTTGTACCTCAGCCGCGTTCAGCCGTGGTTACCTTTCCCGAGTGAAACCGGGATGTTCTCCTATTTGCATAAGAATTCCGCGTCACCGCGGCAACATGGTCCGCGACTCATGACCCGTGGTAATGGAAAAATTTCTTCGGTTGAAGAGACCGCGGGATCTTGTCATTTTACCCGGACGTGTCCCAGTTTTTCTCCGCATGCGAACCAAATGGAATCGGAGCGTACCCTTGCGCCCTTCGTAATAGCGCGCTGCTAGCGAGAAATCTGACAATCGGAAGTTAACTACTGTTCGTTTTAAAACTTTGTTTTATCGTTTATTTTTAGACTACGAAACGAGATGCCAAGACGCAAAAATAAATAACAGCTGATACTTCTCTTGGTTTCGTAAAATGGGACGCTTCGTGTTAGATTCTCAGAAGCTAAATTAATCAATTCCGTGAAATGGTAGAGAAAATTGACGAAATTATAAACTAATGTACTCTGGTATTAGTTCAAATTAAGAAAATTTATAGAAAATGGAATCGATTCGGCCTCAGAGTCATATGTATATCCTTCGTGCGATCGTATAAAGTAAAACTATGTTTATAGGAAATCGGCAAACGCAGATATTAAGAAATCAATTATAAAGAATGCATTGGAATGAAAATAAATGGTCTCTGATTACGGGCTAAATGTTAAAATTAGTATCGAGTTCGATACACCAAGACGCGTTCCGCAATGTGCAACCGATAAGCTTATAAGTTATACCGATAAGTAGATATCGAGCACGTTAACCGGATACGCTTAAAGTACACAGCCATGGGCATCTGTTTCCGTTTAAACCCCCCGTTTAATCCCTCGGTATTCATCGGAAGTCTGTTTATATTTAGTGATGTACCTCGGATCTGTTTTTTTAACGTTCTTTTTAGCGCTCGTTCTTCAAAAGTTTTCTAAAAAAAAACCGCAATTTTAATCTTGGAATATGCTTTACATCGAGATTAAGTTTTCTTTAGATTTAATTAATCGTAAGCGTTTTCCGTTTAAAAATTAAAACATAAAAGGTTATATCGGGAGCTTTCGAAGCTCGCGAGTTCTCGAACGTCCATGACTCCGGACAGGAGTTTGTCTCTCCCTTCTTTTTATGGGAGGAGGCTGCGTGAGGATCGTTAAGCCACCCGCGGCTTAAGAATGAGCAGATCGGATTTTAAAGAGGATTTTTCCCGTTGGTTTCGTTCGCGCGCGAGCACGTTCTCCCGTTTCTAGCTGTCCGAATCCGCGCTACGATATTTTTTTTTGCCTTTTTTTCTCGAGGACGCGAGTTATAAATTTTATGATTTATTCGTCCCGCTCTCTCTCTCGCGGGACGAGTGGCCAGAAATATATACGTAGACGGGCAGCAGCACGAACACCGGCCATTATATAGCCAACCGTGTATGAATTACGGCTGTGTGCATGCCAGTGACGTGCAGTCATCGGCCCAACGGCCGATGCCGATAGCTCTTTGGCTTGGACCCTATACTTAGCGGATAATCGACGCGATATACTGCGCTTATTAGCGGGTATAATAAGCCACATGCCGAACCCACGGGGTCTTCGAGATTCGTTCCGGCGTTCCGTTAAGTAGTCCTGCCCTTTCCCTTCTTCGTTTCTTTCCTCCCACGCCTCCTTCCCTGTTTGTCTCTGTTCTTCTTGGAAGCAAAAAACAGGGAACAGGGTTCGAAAAGAGTCTTAAAAAAAGCGCTTGCACGATGACGATGCTTGGTCAATGATGTTGCGGCATTGACATTGTAACGACGAAACGCATGAAAATAATATATACAGGAGAAGATTTTGTCGTGTAATGAAATCATGGTCGCTACCGCATGTCTGATCTAAAAGCCTTCAAATTTTTCTATTTTCTAATTATTTGTTGGATATCACAAACTTATTCTGTCAAATAATGTTGCTAAGTTCGAACTATAGGATGGCGTTCCTGTTAAAACAAATTTAGCTGACTGCTGAATAGAGTCCATTCTTAACTAATATATTTCGTTATTACAGAATAATATTACTATAACATGATACCTTGCAGACTCAGCAAAATTATTATTGACAAATACAATTAGCACTTTTACAAATTTTTTTAGTTGTACGTAGTAATTGACAACGTTTGCTACGACAGCACAAAACATGCAATACTCAGCGAATACTTTTTTTCTTCGTGTATGTCTGCTTCATGTATGTCTGCGTATTAATTTCCAGAAAATATTAAGTTCTAATCCGAATTTGTACTAACAGAAGGAATATGTATTTGTATTATGAAATTATGCGTCACTTTGGCAATTTCTTAAGAAATTTACGTGAAAGGAATTGTCACGCGTATGGGATATCTGAACACACAATCTACATAATGTGTTATAATTATTTTTATTAATGATAATTACGAATAATAAGAATTATTAGACATTAGGAGAGAAGAGCTATAAGTTATCATATTATAGATAACTGAGATTCTAATTGTTTGAATTAAATTTCACAAATAGATACACAAATAGATAAGAGGAATTTTATTCTTTCATTTAAATTCTTCCATTCTTTATGCATATTAAAAATTTGGAACTATTCTTGGTAATCAGGAAATATATTCGACAACAATCAAGATAAATAAAGTAAAATGTAAAAAGTTGTTAGGAACAATAATGTCTTTCTTTTATCAAATTTTTGCTAATTGTAAGAGAAATTCGGAATCAACATATTTGGTGAAGAAAAAAATGTATAGGCGATTTATATCTGAAATTTACTGTAATTATATCATTGGCGATTGCAAATGTAACTACATTTTATTGCCTACTGACCGTCAATAAAAGAAAAAAAATGGAGATGCCGGGGATCGAACCCGGGGCCTTTCACATGCAAAGCGAACGCTCTACCACTGAGCTACATCCCCTATCGTTAATTGAGTTCTCCGATTGCAACTATTCTTTCTGCCTTATTGGTACAGAGAATGTGATGTGAAAAAAATCGATTACGCACACGATTTTATAAAAATTAAACCAATATCTCTGACTCTTCGTATAAAATTCACTGATATTTTAATATTTTTAACAAAATATACTTAAAATATACTTAAATAAAATTAATAAGTTTACAGCAGAATTATTTTGAGAGTAACTAGTAAACTTCAATTGATATATCTTGATCAAAGATATTAAAATATACGTGGATTTTGTATAAAAAATTAATCAGATATATTAGCCTAATTTTTATGAATCCACATATCAATATTTATATCTATTTAATAACTATCGATTTATTTTAATACCTTTAATATTAATATTTTAATAGCTTTAATATAATTTTATATAATTCAATCATTACACTGATTAAATTAGTGAGCTAACAGCAGTACTATTTTGAGAATATTATTATTTTCGCAAGAGTAATGCTAGTCTATATTCTATAAATCGTGCTGATACATTGCTATTGTCTTCTAGAAGATAGTTTAGTACACCAAGGTCGGCTCGTAACCCGAATAACTATCTCTTCTCGACTAATAAAAAGCAGTTCGCGATTATAGAGCGTAAAGGATCGTGGAGAATCAAAGGGATTCGAAGGGCATTCATGATTGCGTCAAGGCGGACCGGAGCGTAACTTGCATAATGCACCATTGTTGTTTTTTCGCGAGACGCGCGAGAGTCTGCGTCGCTCTATATCGTTCCTGAAGAATCTCGCAATAATGCACGTCGCACAGTAATTCCCGCGAGAGGGACTCACGCTCGTTGCGCTTTCGTTCGCGAGGCGATCGAGTCGATTTCCGCTCGTTCCGGCGCGGACGAACGCACCTCTATCCGCGGGGCACCTTTCTTTTGTCCTCCACTCGCTGCGGAACCATAACTAGGCTATGATAAACTCTGTTCGTGCCACACCACGTAAATGGAAAATTACATTATTTTGCGTGTGTGTGTGTATATAACGAAAGTATCGCAAATAAAAAATACTAAATGATGCGAGATATGTTACGGTGGTTTTTTTTTGTTTTTTTAAGGAAAGACAAACTAACTTTGAAATAGTGTAAATTTTTTTAATATGTAGGTTAAAAAGTTTTTATGTACAAAGATTTTTATGTATTTGTTGTGATAAGTTTTGTATCTTATTGTTGTGTTTCGAAAAATTTGTATCATTTTACAAGCACAGATTTTGCAATTTATCCCTCCTAAAAAAAAAGCAAATACTAACAAGAGAATTCACACCGTTTATCGCAGGTTTTCCGCAACATTTTAAGGGAAATGTCAATCCCAATTTGTTGATGTGTAATTTCATTAATTGGATAAATTAATGAGAATTAGAAGTTAGAAACATTTTAGAGACTGATAAGAAGGATAAGGATCAAAGATAAAAAGTGTTTTACGATAACGGATCATGTTTGGGAAAATGATAACGATCTCAATTATACTATTTATTGCTAATTTAATCATTATCTCGATTGGACAAGCGTAAGATTATGATATCAAATCTTTGTTGATTTTGCTTTGTTGATTCATGTTATTGTTTATGTTTGTCGAGTTACACATCTGAATTTAATAATACAACACATTCGGCTCGCTTTGGTAAATAATGTCTAATGATTGCGCGCGCGCGCACACACACACGCGCGCGCGATGTATCTGGTATCGGCAAATAAGTTCATTAGGAGGGTAACGTGACGTATTACCGAAGCGTGTGTACATACGTACGTACAATGCAGCCAGAGAGCTTACGATTAATTATCTCTTCGGCCCTCGATGCAACTTCTAATGACGATCGGTGCGTAACGCTGGTGCGCGTCTAGTCACGGGGTGAAAACGCGCAGCGACATATGGCGCGACACGTGCAACCAAACAACCAGGCTCATGATACAAGGGCGCCGGTAAACTTTTTCACAGAAATCCGCTAACGTTCCTCTTACTTCGGAGAAACACAACTGTGATTTAGAGCCTAGAATATTAATAGAATAATAATAGACATAATTCTCAAATATTACTATTAATTGTGTAAAATCACAATGCATGCGTTTACCATTATAACGCTTCTCATTAAATTTTGCACTGTATGGTGTTATTGTTAAAAGAATTTAATTTTAATAAAATTAGAGAGGATGTTCACGAGAATCGATAAGACATTGCAGAGAATTTGTCACGATTTTCATGCATTTTTTATACAAATACATTTTCTGGTCCGTTATTTGCGTGCGTGCGTAAGATTCTTATTCTTATCTGATGTATACTCGACGCCCATGTTTATACGTACAATTATGAGCCGACTACAATCTATACTACAATCATTTTAAGGGTACTCAGCTTTAAGTCCCACGATCTCATAAAACGACCCTCAACTTTTTCGCTCCTACGCGAAACTTTTTAACACTCGAACGTGGCGCGGCACGTGGAGTAGTTTCTAATTGATCGCTGACCGATCCAATTACGCCGGACGTTGAACCGGAAGTAATTTTGACCACGAGGAATTGCGAGAAATTCGGAGTTGAAATTGGACGGGTTCGTTACGCAAATTTTTCGTTTTTTATATTTTATTTATACAAAGTACTTACAGATTTTGGCTAATTTTTTGATAGTGAAACGAGCAGGAAGAAAAAATTCTTTTAAGCGCAAATCTAAAAGTTTTAGATTTGATGAATTAACTCAGAATTTTCTTAGAAACATATACTATATTTATTTATACTTATATTTATCTTTTAACAAATTCTTTTGAGTATCTTTCTGCGATATGCTTCTCATGCTCGAAGGTGGTTGTGAATTGATCTACGAACAAGCCTTAAAGTAATTGCTTAAGTGTTTTAATTTTACACGTAGAAATGATGTATTTCTTCATTTTATATCTTAATTGCAAATCACTTTCCGAGTGCGTGGCCTTTGCTGAAACAAGTACTATTTTGTCCATGCTTTATTTTCGCGGGATGTTCTCAGACACGACGCATCTTGCTGAACGATCTATAGAAATTGAAGTTGACGCTAGGATAATCATTCGTGTGATCGTTGATCCGGAAAAAAAGCGGCCGACGGGAAAACGGCGGCTTCTCGTCGGGCAGAAGTATTTCTTCGCCGGTCGTTTAACTCGTTCTGTGCGATAAATTGGACACCACTTGACGTAAGGAGAGACGGCATCCCTATAAGCGTACAAGAGAAGTAATTAACCATTAGTACGAGCGACCGATCGGCGCCTGCGGACCTTCTGCGATGCAGAAGCCGCCATAGGCCTTGGCGCTACCCGTTTATTGATAATATCATTCATTACGCCCTGTAAATTATAACGTACGTCCCTCGTTACTTCAATGGGCTTTCATAGATAGTTCATCTACTCGATTTCGACTTTATCGTCCGTTATCGATGCATACCGTGTCTTATTGTTGAACCTGTTGATTACAGGATCGTTGTCGTTGTTTTGTTCTCCTCTCTCTTCTCCTTTTTCCAGAGAATTCTTAAACCTTACTAAGTATTAAAGAAAATAATATAAGCAAAACTATTTTTATTCCAAGAATGAGGTATTATATTAATTACGAATTAGTAGACAATCGTTTCCTTAATTGATATTTATATTTTCAAAGCTTCCGAAAATCTCGACTCTCAAGCGAAATAGCCTCTACATTTTTCTTTGTGTAAAAAAGCATGGAAAGTATTTAGTCGACCGGTTACATCTTAATTATCGGTATTCGCAGCAACGCGTTTTTCATACGCGCGGGATGCACCTGGTAACTTCCGGAGTTGCGACCGAACAAAAAGAGAACGAGAAGAACAACCCTGCTTCCGTCCTTCATGCATGCACTGCGAATAACAATGGAGCCACAGTGTAAACGCACAGTATTTATTCGTATCCTTCTCGAGCGAACAGTCGAGCTACCCTGACAGCAGTTATTCTTAATATCCCGCAATTATCCGTTTGTTGACACACAATGTAACTTAAAGTAACATCATCACGTCGTAAACATACGTTGCGATATAGTGAAAGTGACATACATTCATCTCCATGGACACAGGGTACTCCAGAATTGTTTCGCATTGTTTTTCCATATACTATATCTGCAACTTACAAGGAAAGTTTAGCAACCTGAGAAATTTTATAAAAATTTCGAAATTTTGCAGAAATAAAGTACACGTAAATTGCAAAATTTTTTGTTTAATAAATAAAAAATATATATATTTTATTCACAAGTCTATTCAAATTATATATATATATATATATATATATATATATATACAGTATACTTTAAACATTTGTTTTTGTATGTGTTTGAAATATATAAAACAATATATAAAATATATATTTTAAAATATATAAAAAAATACATATTTCGAAAAATATTAAAATATTATTATTTTTTTTTTGGAATAATTAATGAAATAAAAAAGAAGAATGTATTAAAAAACTTAAGAAAAAACAATGTTTATTCTGGTAGTTGAACATTAATTTTATACCACTCAATCGTGAAATGATTTAAACAGTATATATATATATATATATATATATATATATATATATATATATATATAGATAGATAGACATTTAATGAACTATCATTAAGATTATTACATACGATTGCATCTCTCCAGCTTATCAGGATACTTTTTTAAACCACGAATGAACGTTTCCTCCCTCTTCTCTTTCTCTCAACTAACAAATTTTTATAGATATATATATATCTTCCTGTGCAAAAAAAATTTGTTAGTTGAGAGAAAGAGAAGAGGGAGGAAACGTTCATTCGTGGTTTAAAAAAGTATCCTGATAAGCTGGAGAGATGCAATCGTATGTAATGATCTTAATGATAGTTCATTGAATGTCTATCGCAGGAAACGCAGATGGAAAAGAAGGGGTTTGGCCTTCGGACATTTCTTATTTATGTTGAATAAAACGCAAGGATCGCAGATCCGCGTCATTCTACATCGATTCTGTAAAAGCAATAAAACACGCATGTGTCACGTATCTTGTAACTTTTCAAAGATCGTGGAAACAGGAAACTGTTACTTTATGTTATAGGTGTATGTTTGTGTATATATATATATATATATATATAAAATATACATTTGTGTGTTTATACTTAACGATTGTGGTGTGATGATTGTAATAACTATTTCTATAAGGTTGTGATTGTCACCTTTTAAAAATCATACTTTTGATAAGATTATTAATAATTATATAGCATAATTATAATTTTTTTAGTTGATGATAAAATAATAATTGTTTTAATATTCTATTATATTGATCGAAAACTGTATAAAAAATCAATCAATAAGAAAAGAAAGAATGAAAATAAATTTGATAACAAAACTAGCTTTTGATCCGTATCTTTTTTTTACATTAAACACAGTTTAAATAAATGAATTAAATAAAACCTGGAGGATTGTGAAGGTGTGAAGACGCTTTCATATAAAAAAGAGAATAAGAAGAATTAAAAATAACCACTGTATCACGTTGAGAAACGCCGACATGCTTTGATGTGACCGGTCGAAATATGTGATATGTAAGCAAGACTTATAGTCGCAGACTTTAAAATTAGTCTACGTGCTTTGTCTACGCTATGCATTCTTGTCGTCTGCGTATGTTGCATTTATCTCATGTCTACTATAAACTGCATGGAAAAACGAATAAATCATTTCCTTATTTTATTATATGTAATAAGGATACAGGAAAAATATTCAATTAATTGACAAATAGATGTTTCAAATATAGAATGCAAGAAAATTATTATCGATTTTTAGATATGATTTTTGTATATTAGAAAGTTTCAATACATAGCGAAACAATATTCTAACATCGAGAAGATGAATCGTATTCGATTTCCTTAAATAAATAACTTTATAGCGAAAATGAAAAAATAAGAAAAGCGATAACCGAGCATTGCTTGTTGTATATCTTCTATGTTTATCTTCATTGATAGACACGTTTTGGATCAAAATTTAATTTTTCAATCGAAAAGAAGTTTTATAAAAGATTTTACAATGTTTATATCCCTCAAAGTAATTAATTATTGTGTTTTTCGCTTGAAATTTCAATATTGTTGACAATAAATTTCTGTCGATCCATTCAGTATTTACTGTTAGAGAAAGATTGCAATTGGATGTCGAGGACATCCTGATTCGTATTCTAAAGGGAATCAAATATGTTTTCATGGGAATTGCCCGCGGTTGTATCGAACGTTCGCGACAGCGTGAATAATGTATGGCCGTGTTTGCGTGTATCCGCCGCTTATTAAAATTTTCACCGCGTCGCCTGACGATGACGTCTTGCTCGCGAAAAGTACGCCAACATTGCGGCACCGTGCTCGGATAAAAATCCGTGCGTGTCGCGTTTCCTGGATGCGTCATCGCAAGAACGTGCGGAGCTGAATCAGCGTGGAATTAATCGGATCGCCGTGATTGGTTCCTGATGCGACGGCCGATCGGGATTAATCTAACGGGAATGTCGGGAATTGCTGGCGCAACTGAATAATCTCGATACCGCGTAAGCGCGGTGACGCGCTAATTGTATTTATTAGTGAATGGATCCTTTGTGCTGCATCGACCTCGCGAACGCATCCTTCGCAATCGAGAGCTCGCTGTCGAATTGTGAACGTGAAACGCTTCAGCGTCAATGAGAACGATTGAGAGCGAAATTTTAATGAATAATAGTCACACGCGAAAGCGAAAGATAATTTTCATGTTTTGATGCTGAATTGGCTAATGAAAATGAGATATATCTTTTCATTTCATTGCGAGTACATGTGCGAAAAAGACGTATTGAATTAGTTGACGAATAGATATTTGAAATAAAACATGTTATTTTGATAAATTGAATTATGTTTACATATATTTTTATACGAAAAATACAATAAATCTTCAAATTCTAACTTACATATTCATATGTGTTGCAGATATGACTCATTGTCAGTCAAATTCTAATTAAAAAATAGCAACGTCTCTTCGTGTAGAACACGTCACATTATACAGACATTTACAATAATAAGCGACGAAGTTATAACTAAGCGAGATAAACCAATGCCAGAACATACCACAATAAATAATAAATAGATGTCATGTGTCAAATAATAAAATCATATAGACACCGATGTGTCGAAAAGTAATAACAGTTGGAATTAAAGGCTATTCAAAATAATAAAAACAATGTGGAAAGTATAATACTCGTATGGACATTTTTTACCAACAATGATATTTGAAATAAAATTAGTGCAGAAACTAAATAACATCGATGACCTTCGTACACTGCAGTGAATTTCTCCGTGTCACTTTGCAAATTTAACGTTAACAGTTAATAATAAAATTTGCTAGACGAGTCGAAGAAAAATTGAAGTTTATTAATATTCACTGGCGAAGGAGTTTTGAATGTAAAAAATACAATGTTTCACTTAATCTGAAAGAATGTTTTTTTTTTAATATTTATGATGTTTAGATATTATTTAATATCTGCGATCGATATTTAAAAAAATTTTCGTCATTTAAAGACCATGTAAAGACCACTTTATTTAGACGTTTTATAATTTAGACAATTTCAAGATTTTTTTATCAATTTTGTCATCATGTATATATTTTTTAATGCATACATATATGTATGATAATAATATATGTGTATGTTCGGATACTTTGAATATTTCTCGTGGTACATGAAATAGATTTTTGAATTCCGACACGAATTATAAATGATCTAAAGTGACCTTCGAAGACAATAATTTAATGATACAATAATTGAGTTTAAAAGAACACACGTCAATTTCATTATTTGTTTACGATTATTTCAAAAAAATTAAGCTCGAAAAGGAAAATCGGCTTTTGAAAAACCTAATCTTTATCTTTTTTTCAAAAGTTTGGAATAAGAAGTATTGGGGATGGAAACGGAGGGCGAAGGAAATAATTTACTTAGTTATCTCTGATTGAATGAGGAAATATCTGACACGTGCGAGATTGCGGAAATCTGTAGCGTATCACTGTAAACATCACGAACGAATTAAGAAGAAACGAAACGGTCCCACAGACTCGATCTCGAATGACGTCATGAGCTCTCCAGGGATCAATCGGAGAGTCAAGTCGTGATAATTGCGACAATCGCGAAGACGCTTCCCAACGAGACTTAATTCATCCTTCTTGTGCAACTTCGTTCCTGCTTCTATTATTTCTCTTACTTTCTTTCGTCATTCTTTTTATGAGTTACGTGTGTTCCATGGATATTATTATGATTACAAATAAGAGAAGCGTGCAAAAGACATGTATTTAGCTTAATAGATGTATGTTTAAGAAAGAGCATTGATCAAAATAAAATAGATATAAATCTTATTTTTCTAAACAGATAAAAAATATTAAATTTTATTTTATTTTTATTCTTTTTTGGCAATTTGTTATTGAAGTGAATGGCAATATAATATATTATATAATAAATATATTATATAATAAATAATATACGTTAAAATTTCCAACCTCAGATACGATCTAATTAATCCATTCTAATAACTAACAACATCGATTGTTGCGCGGCTGATTCCGCAAAGTTTAATTAGAAGTAGGAATATTTCGAATAGCATTAATATTCTGATATCAAGTTTAATATCAAGAATTAAGGTTTTCATAAATGTATTTTTTTCTTTAGCTTTCGATGGAGAATCAGGGTTACGAAGAGGACCAGTCGCGCGCAGCAGAACAGTCCACACTCGAGTTTCGCCGAAGCGATCAGCAGCTTCGCGCGGATACGATCGACGTGATCGATGATCCCGTTGTCGCAAGGACCACGCCACATTCCGAGGGTCACGTGTACGAGGACATCGCGATCAGTGCGGGGACCAACACTTGCGAGCTTTCCGAGCGAACGTCTTGTCCCGACGAGCGAAATCCTCATGAGACTGAGGATCGTGGAGCGATTGATCTCGCTAGGCAAGCTTGGCTCAATGAACCACTGTCCTCCACAATTGACAGGTCCTCCCAACAGAACTCGACGTTATCCTCTTCAGCTAAAATTAGCACGAATCACGACAGCACGACCACCTCATCGTGTGTGCCATCCAGGACGAATGAAGATGATCCTGAAACAGTCCTCGGGAAATCTCACGATCCTTCAGCGCCCCCTCTCCCTGGGGATGTTTCAGAGAACGTGTCCTCGTCACCTCGGGCAAACGAAAATTCGTCACGAGACACCCCGGTGATGCAATCCGATCGCCGACCAAATCGTAGACGTAAGAAGAAGGACTGCAAGCATTGCAGGAGCAAATTAGCCGACGCAGGCTCTTGTGAAAAGTTAGATGAACTGGTTGGTAGCAAGGACACGATCCTAAAGGAGAACGGGGATAATCACCGGAACAGGTACCCGGACACGTCGACTCTTCTATTTCGGGAGTCGCTTCTGAGATCTCAGAACATAAAGATTTATCCGATCGTGAGCAGGACAAGTCTCCGGGATATCGACGCCAAGAAAAATTTATCGTCTGCGTTTTCTGCGTTCGAGTATGGAATACATACGACGCAGAATCCGGCTAAATTTCTGCTGAACACGGAGAACGATAGGATGTTGGGCCAGGTGGTGGAGGGTGCTCAAAACAAATTATTGGGAGTGTCAGGGAATAAGACTGATATGAGGGTTAACTCGATATACTCGCAGGATCGCTGGTACGACAAGGAATCGCAGATATTCTATACCGACGTCAAGGATCAGAATCCTTTTCAAGTGAGTTTTGCTGGATTCGAGTTGCTTCTTTTTTCTATATCTTTCCTTTTTTTTAGTATTATAATATTTATAGATATTATATATGACTTCTTCAGAAGTTTCTTTAAACAATTTTTTAAATTTTAATTAAAGATGTTTGAGAGAAAAGCACGTTAATGTAATTAAATTAATGTTAAGTTAATGAATTTAAATTACGTTATATTCATATTTCACAGAATAAAATTATATTATAATTTAAATATTTGTTTGAAATATTTATCGTATATTTGCATATAATTTTAAACACTTAAAATACGAATATTTATTAACTCAATTATTATACAATTATTAAGTTGTATTTTATTTTTATTTTTGAATTTTAATTCTTGAATTTTTCTTCGATATTTTGATAGGCAAGAAATAACATTTTTTAAATTTGCAAAGACAGAAGTACAAAGTCTTTTTCAATTTTAATGAAATTGAATTTATTTATCACTGATGTTTGAAAACAACATTATAAAAAATATAAAATTCAAGAAAAACATACAAGAGTAAAATTTAGAAGTATTATGATATCGAAGTTAACAGGAGAATTTACATTTCAAATCAATTAATCGATAAACTGAAAGAGGAGAACGATGATAATAATAAAGAAATTATATATTTTTTTCATGTTAATTTGTCATGGAAACTGAGACTAAAAAGATCCATAATTTTTCTATGTCAATTATTTAAAAAGAGGATACAACGTGTTAGATGTAATATGATATAATGACACGTGGATACATTTAGAAATATTGCTAGGGATGGAATGGAATGTCGGGGAGAACTGCTGTCGGACTAGTTTCGATTTAACGACTGGCTAGGTGACACATTTAGTTGAGCTCATAGTCGCTATGCGGCGCGTTTACGCACAAGTTTCTCGTATTTAAGTTTCATTGAGCGACCAATATTAAGGGGTAGCATGGGCCGGAAAGCATACTTACCTGGCGCAGAGGCTACCGTGATCACGAAGGCGGTTCCTCCAGGGTGAGGCTCTTCCATTGCACTACGGTCGAGCTGACCCTTGCGAATACCCCTAAAGTGGGTATCTCGGGCGTATAATTTTTGGTAGTCGGGACTGCGTTCGCGCTGTCCCGGAAAATTTCAATGCAAACAAAAAATTTTTTTACAGCTCACAATGTCTTGAACACAGAGGGATAGAAATTTATATATTTTATATAGTCACGATTTCGTCCTTGTTCAAATCGAGTGTTATAGACATGTAACGTGTCATTCAATGAACACAGGGGGTGATGTTTTAAACATGGGTGAAATAAATCATATTTTCGAGAGGGTGATTTATGTAGTAATATAAAAAAAATTACATATTATAATAAATAGATATTAATATATTTTTGTAAAAGATAAACCAGAAGAGACTTCATAAATTAATTTTAAAGCTTGCATTGATTTTACTTTATAATATACAGGAAATTAATTCTAAATTAAAATTTCAACTGCTAAGAGAACTTAAAAAATATTATATGCTATAAAATTTAGAAAACATTTTTTTTTTAGTTATTGTACAGAATCAGTTGTTTCAGAATGACGTTTTGTGAGTTTTTTTTAAAGACAGAATTAGATCGTTACACTATTCGCAAGTCTCGTTATTGTTTTGTGGTCTCGTCTGCTCCACTGCGCGAAAATTAGCGTTCGGAAACGTACGAACGTGCAAATACGAAGCATGACATCGTCAACGTGTTACGTCACCGCTGCACACGTGCACGCCGCGCGTGCTGGAGTGTACGCATGAGCAGGCGTAAAACAAAGAAAAAGAAGCCCGGCTTTTAGAGCTTCGTGACAAGAACAGTCGATCGGCATCTTTGACATTCTGCGACGGGGTGTACAATGGTTGACCGCTCTCGCGTTTCTCCATCGCGCGCCCTTAAATGTGATCGTTTTTACGTACAATTAGTGGCGATCGAGAATTTAACAGCTCTAAATGCAGGTAAAGTTTCATCGCCGAATTGCTCGTGAAGAAGAATTATGTGGCATTGAAAAACATATTATTAAATCTCGATGTAATTTTGTGCGAGTAGTTTAGAGTATTTGTGCCATATAATGTGTATAAAATATAGAATACTATATAATTTTATTATTGATGATATGTATATTTATAAACAAATAATTGTTAAATGCCTTCTTTGAACCAATTAGTAATTGTTGCGTAGTTGCGTAGTACATTTGATCAGTTTCGTTAGTTATTGTATATTTCTATGTTCATCAATCATCAGTTAACTTTTGTATTTGTTTTGTGTTAATTTTATTATAATAACATGTTGTTTAATATCACATAATTTTTTTTACATTTATAATAAAACATTTTTTTCATTATAAGGTAAAATATTTTAATGTAATATCTTTTGTTATAAAATATTAATGCAATTACATGTGTTCTATATATATATATATATATATATATATATATATAATTTTATTTTTATTCTTATTTGTCTAAAGAATATATTATCGGAGTTGGCTTATCCTGCATTTTAGTGGATGGCTCTCTTTCGCATTTAAAAACTCTTTTTATCCGAAAAAATAAATATAATATCAAGAGACAGTAGAAATATAAAGAACAAAGAGCTGTGGCAAGATGTGTCAATTATAATATATTACAAATTTAATTTGAAACAGACAAATGTTTCAGTCTTTTGTTCTTGTAAAATATCAAGATTATTCAAGAGTTAAATATAAAATCACAAGTAACTTTATTTCGATCATCTTTTAGCTGTGTTATGTTTTCTATAGATAATTCGGGACTACTGCCCAGACACGATAGCTATAAAATCACGGCTGAGAGAAGCGCAGTTATCATTGCCGTCATAAATAACACGTGAATTACAATTTCCGTTTCCGATATATAAAATCTCGACAAAATTAAAATAAAACTATTTTATAACATTTTCGACACATTTTCTATTTTGTATATTCATATTTATTCTTTACTTTCATTTTTTTTTTATACATTGTTTTGACATTACGTAATTTAACAGCTGCAAAACATCTTTACAAAAAATTTTATAAATAAAAACGATTGCGGTGTAAATATTATACAATAATAAAAACTGTAAGAAATTTGCCGTATTTGGATAGGCTAATGGATGTCCAAGAATATTCACCGGATATCCGCAGACATTTTGATTGAAAGTTCTGGTCGACGTGGGAGTCAAATATAGATCGCGAGCCGGTGATTAGAGAATCGGCGGAAAATAAAGTATCAAAACACAAGAAATTGTACCGAGCACACGTTTTGGTACCGCGAGATCATATTCGCGGCTCGTCCGGGACTTCCCCTTGCGCGAGAAAGCCACGAGAGCTGACGGCTTCAGGAGAAGAAGAAAACAGCCGCCGTCTGGCGTTGCACCGACGTAAAGAAACAAAACGGAGCGGAAGTGGAAGATGTCTATCTATAGCCCGACGTGATCGCGACGGCGACGAGCTCTTCGTCGTCTCGGCAACGACGTGTCGGCAAAAATTACGAAAGCGCGTTACAATAGGCTGGAGTTTCTCAAATTAGTTAGCGTAACAGTCGTTACCCTTGTTGCTTTCGACCATCTTGCTCTTTTCGATGCACCGTAAGTCCGATAAACGTGGCGGGGAATCGTAGAAGCGAAGGTCGAACGGAATATATAATAATTCCTATGACATAATCCGCTCATTCACATTTTATTACGCGAAAGTACCTTTCTTCGCAAGTAAGCTTTTAAGTGACTTGGATACATAATTAAAAGGCCAGCCGCGATTACTGAAACTCGAAGAAGTAGATCTGCCTCAGGATCGATCACGCGATGGATTGAAAACATCATTCTTTTTTTTATTTTTATTTATTTAAAAATGTAACAAGACACTGTAAGAGCGATCGAGTTCGACGAGATCCTTTTTTTCTCTTCGACGAATTATCCTCTCGTCCTCGTCTTTTCTTCACCTGTCCGTGGGATCACGTTTCTAGAACTAGATACGTCCTGCTCGTAAATTCGCAACCTATTTTAGGATCCGGTTCGTCACGTTTCCCGTCTTCTTTTTCGTTTCAGAGAGCCTATTCCCTACCGGCGCGGACGCACACCCCGACCTCGCAGAATCGCGTTAATTTACGTCGGAGCATCAGAAACGAGCCGCCACCGCATCCGGCGCGCCTGGACAAGCACCGTCGCGGTTGGACGTTACACCTGGCTCGTCCCCTGAAGGCATCCAGATGCTCAAGCTCGCTTATACCCCTGCTGATTGTCGTGCTGATCCTGCTGGGGGTCGCAGGGGTCGCATTGTACATCGTCTTCGGTGGGTAAACCTTCATTCGTTTATTTTTTACTCTTAATGCTGTAAATTGTTTTATTTCTTTGTTTATTAAATGGAAAATCTAAAGTTATCTCACGAGGATTTTCTTGCGAATATCTTACGACTTAGACTTGGTTGAATGCGAGACTGAGCAGATCCGTTTTCATTTATAATTTTCTAGAGCGTGAATAATTTTTCCTGAAAAAAAAAAAAAAACAATGTATACTTATTATTTAATTTAAGAGCATTAAAAAAATAGGAAATAAGACTTTTAAAACGGCTTTCTTTACAAGATGTACTTATCCCCACTATTTATTACTCCTTGCTTCGTCGTTGATTCATTTGAGACTCTCTCGAGCGAAATGAAAGGCGCATTGGAATCGCGCGTTATGTTTTATTGCTTATGAAGTAACAGCAGTAGCTGGAGATGAAGGTTTGATGAAACGTTAGAAATAGTTCGTTGGATAGATATACGTTTGTCAGAATGAAATATTATTTCAACCCGTTAATCGCTCGATCTCAGAACGTTTATTGATTTATCACAGAAGCTTAATTCATCCTGCGCTCATGCTGACTGCACATACATTGATTCGCTTCCGTATCAAGGAAGTGTATACAAGATACTTCAGATCCCCGATTCCGCAACATCTTCTAAGAGAGACTTTCACAGAGATGTTTGATTTTCATGCAAAAATTAAATGAAATTCCGTTATCTCCCGCGATTCTCCACGTTTTTACCGATATTATAAAGAATAGTTTTTTTATCCTGTCTTGTCGTTATTAATACACGTCAACGTAAAAATAACAGAGAGCTCCTTGACAGCTTACGACCACACAGATCTTAATGACAAATTTGCAAGTCTTCATCGTTGGAACGTTGCTATGTGGGGGCTCGCGTGCTGGGACACCGTTATTAGCCGGGAATAAACGATACACTCGCCACCGCCGGCGCCGTCGCCTTATCGTTCGGGCAATTAAAAGTATCCACATCCCGCCAGCTGACGGCCGAGGTTTAATTCGACGCAAAGCGTGGCAATTGCTCCAACGAGATGAATTTAACCGCGGGGTCAACAGAACGTTTCCTCCGACCGTGTCCACGTTGTAACGCGCGATGAAAAGTGGCAAGAGCCAACGACCGTGTGTGTTTCATAGACGTGTTTGGCACGTCTGGAATCTCGAGGCTCGAGAGAAAGTTCCTCGAAAGGCCGTTCCTTCAACCCCTAACGGCGCGAGACGGAGACATACAGGATTCCTTTCATTCTCTGCTTCCAATCTTTTTTATTTTTCAAAAGCTGTACAAAAAATCGAGAAGATTCTGTCTATATTTAAAAATTTGTTTTTTTATTTCTTTATTTCTATGCGTAACAATAAATTGACACCTGAATCGATTCTTTTACGATATAAAAGAAACTAAGAATTAAAAAGTTAAGACCGAAGAATTGGAGAACATGTGTTTACTTTCCTCGAATTATTTCTCTTTTGTGATAATTTGAAAATGTTTTCTCTCTCTCAATCAAGATTTAATTGAGCTCGAAAAAATGTTTAAAAACAAAGTAAAATGAATTTAATGGAAATCAATTAATTGGAAAGATATGAAAAGATATATGATATATCTTTATAAGATTTTTGAGAGATCTTCTCACGCGTTTCAGTACAATTTTTGAAAGATATAACCATTCTTTTGAAGGTAATCTTGAGTAAAAAAATATAGTGCATTTTTCAACTGTAGTTCGATACATTTAGTCCGCGCTTCCGTCGAACTTTTTTACCCGTGACTGATCGTGTCCCTTTCTTTCTTCCAGAACCCGAGAAGCTCCAAATCATTCAGCAATACCTGAAGTCGTCGGCGAGCAGGTTGACGGGGCAGAACGTTACTTCCGGTGAACCGTTCACGCCCACGATCCCGCACAATGAGTCAAATCTGACGATCACGACGGTCAATATGACGACGTTAACGTCGATGATGGCAGAGACGATCCCCTTCTCGGGTGCGTTCGCCCCTTTAAACGGCGATCCGTCATTTCCGGAAAGCACTTCGCTGTCGAGCGAAGGCGCGGAAACGGAAGCTGCGAGTCAGGACGTTATTAATGCGACGAGATATTGCGACGATTGCCTCCAGGGCGAGGTGTGCGTCGCCCTCGTCGACGAAGAGGTGCCGGTATGCAGGAGGCCCTACGATCGCGACGATCCCACCGGATGTGCTGGTTTCTGCGTTGTCAGTAAGCAGAAATGCCACCGTCTCGACGTGGATGCTTTCAGGTTCGTCGCTGCTTATTTTTCATTGCGATAGCAATCGGGATATTTTATTTCAAATCTTTCTATCGCCAGTGAATATTAATAAACAAATTTCAATTTCTTCTGGCAAATTATCTGCATGTCGCTAACTAGTTTTGTCGAACATTGAAATGCAGTAAATCGTCAACTTTAAAATCGATATCGATTTTAATTTTTTGGCTCTAAATTATTTTATTTCCTATTATTGATGGATAGCAGTCAGTAAATTCTTTCTAAGCGACAGTTCTTGTAGTCATAATTACAATGAATTTTATGTGTACAAGGTATACATATTATTTATATTGTTATGACGATATAAATAACATATGCAAAGTATATTATTTATATTGTTGTCCTTTGAGACATTTTATATGCGAGTATAAATATAAATATAATATAATTTTAGATGTTTGCATGGAAATTATGATAAATCATCAACTAGTGTTCTCGAGACATATAGAGATTTATATTCATTTTATTCGGTCAATTTAATATATGTATCAACCTGTCTATTTCAGCTTCTTATTTTGTTAAAGGTGCGTGGAGCTTGAACACTATTGCTTAGACAACGAATGGACCTGCTCCAACATGTTGTGCATCCCCTTAGAGATGCATTGCGATGGGCATATGAATTGCTACGACCATTCGGATGAGTACAATTGCGGTAGGTGGGATTAAAAAATACAAAACGCATTAATTTTTCTCTGGGACACAAGATTTCTTCGAATAATTTTACAACGCTTATAAATTTTATTTATCTTTGCTTAGCGATTATCAATTTCACTTAGCGTTACAAACAACAGAATCCTAAAACAAATCCTGAATTTTCTCTTTTTCTTCTTTAATGAAGATAATGAATTCTGCGACGAGAAACTTCATCAAAAAGTATTTTGATTATTTTAGTGGCAGTAATCGTAATAGTTACAAAAAGGAGCGAAGAATTTCATGCTTAAAGTATTATAATATATAAGTATCATAATTATAATAATACACGCAGAAGAGGAATGTAAAAGTATAATTAATGATTGATCAGTGTGATAAAATTAATTAAACATTGTGAACGTTGCTTACTCACGGTTTCGAAGTATCATAAACCGATCGCGTCCATCCACACATGCGACTTATCTCTTGTTAAAATATACCGCATTGCCCTAGTTTGTAGTGACCTACAACTTTCTGTTATCGGCTTTTCTTCTTTGCTATTATTTGCGAGGCTTCCATTTGTCAGTTTTTTCTTCTGTATCGCTCCAGTCATATTTTTCGCATTAAAGCTGAAGCACACTCCCGAATTAAAATCACTCGATATCGATTGGTGGGCTTATTAATTATTAAAAAGTGGCGCAAATTACGAATGACCGAAGTGAGCTGTACAAGCCATAATAAAATATAGATGCACAATTTTTTTTTTTTTTTTTTTAAGATAAAAAGAGATTTTATTGCGACAGGCAAGCAACATTATTTATTTTAGAAATATTATATTAGAAATAGAATATGTATGCATAAACTGTTTAGGAAAAAAAAGAAATGTTTGAGATGATAATATTGATTGTTGTAGAAAGAATTAGTTTTTCATGCTGTTACTAATTCTTATTGTCATTTAGTATTCGTTTCCATTCGTTGATTTCAATCGAGACGGATTACATTTTTGCGCGATTATATATAATTATCATATAAAGTTATATTTATAATTTATTGCAAAAGGGAGCTTAGCAATTTGCTTACTTGATTTTACATCGAGAAATATCGGCTTGCGATATTTAATGTCGATATGCAAATACAAAGTACGCGAGGCAAGTGGAGAATGTGATACTATCGCGTATTACTACACTTCTTTTTCAGTCTGCAATCTGGAGACGCATTTTCAGTGCGGTAACGAGACTTCCTGCCTTCCGTTGCAGAGGAAATGCGACGGAAGGATAGATTGCTGGGACGCAACCGACGAGATTAATTGCACGTTAGGTAAGCATTCCAGCATTGATTTTATCGTGATAAAACGATAGTCGAAATGTTTGACAAACGAGAATATTACGCTTCACGTTGTAATAATATGGTGAAGGAGCAGTGATTTTTTGTAGACTATTTAAGTTAGACTATTAGATAGAAAATCTAAAATAAAAAAAAAGAATCGACCAAATCACATCGTTAGATATTGTACATGGTGTCCTACATTTATCAAGCATCTCCTATCGCATTTGTTTAAATTTTGTTGCAGCAAAATAAATGCCGCGGCAAAAATATTATTAATCTTCTCAAAAATATTATTTGCAATAAGGATATTTCGTTTATAGTGTTCTTGATTACTTTTCAAACGAATTTCGACCATATTTTATCCCCAAGACGTTTAACTTATTCTTGGGTGATACAAAAAGACTTGTAGGACAGCTTGTATAAAATCTTATCTAAAATTGCAAGTAGAAAAGAGAAGTTATTCGTAGTTCTCCTTTTACATTGCTTGACGAATATTCTTTTCACATCTTTCTTTCTTTTTTTCCTTCGTAGGTCGTAATCTTGGTTGGTGTGAGTACATATTTATATTTGAGATGCATGTATTTTGATTTACATGAAAGTCTGCACGCTTAATAATGCACAAGTTTTATTAATAGTTAAGAACACGCGGTGTGTGTAAAATGGTTTACAATTCCTCACGTAATTTAGCATTAGGTACTGCGGCGTATACAAAAACTAACTCATTTTTATCCGATGCGCTTATGTTCATTGCATTATATACAGATATTGTATTTGAATATTCTAGAAAAAAAGATATTTGATCGCAGATTAAAACAATTAAATTTGCTGTATAAACATGAACAAATCATCAGGCATGCAAATTTATGATGCATTTATTAAATATTGAAATGTATGGTTCATGACTGGTTTTCTGAGAGAGTAACTTATAATACTGAAACTTTGATACTAGAAGAATCAGAATCAGAAATCTCTTCATTAGAAATCATTAAAAATCTTTGGTCACGAATTACCAAATGTTTGAGCAAAAATAGATCGCCGAAAAAAATACTTGTATGTAATAGCTTTTTTTTCGATTTAGCTTGCCCTTCGGACAGCGAATTTACCTGTAACAATGGAGAATGCATACCGAAAGTTCGCTTTTGCGATGGGTTGGCAGACTGCAGCGATAAATCGGATGAGCCTCAGGGATGCCAAGGACGATGCAATAAACACGAATTTACATGCCAGTAAGTCAACAGACTTTTCAAGATTTCTCTACATAAGAGATAGGTGCTATAGTAAAAAAAAATATTCTT
The DNA here is from genome assembly GCA_901521435.1 of Crematogaster levior. Lineage (NCBI taxonomy): Eukaryota > Metazoa > Arthropoda > Insecta > Hymenoptera > Formicidae > Crematogaster > Crematogaster levior. The sequence goes on along the minus strand of CABEGB010000280.1, from coordinate 370,131 downwards.
TTACGAATCGGTATTCTCTCTCTCTGAGAGAGATATTGAATTACCAATCTTCGAAATCCCTTATATCTTTTAAGCTTTTGCATTCTTTTCTAACTTAATTACACTAACGGCCTTTTAATTGTTTCTGTGAGAACTATATCATCAACTGTGTCAAATATTTGTAACATATTTCGATTCTTATTGAAAGAAATAAATTTTTGAATTCACCGCATATTTTGGAGAAAATAAAAATGTTTTTAGAAAATAGAGTAGAAAAGAATTTGTAAGAAATTCAGATATATCGTATTTTATATGTAAAATTTTTCTATTGTACAGAAACGACAGATGTATTACGAAAAGAATGAAGTGTGATGGGATTGACGATTGTGGAGATGGCTCGGATGAGAGACACTGCAAAGACCGGTTTACTTAGTATTTATACATGAAGGAAGACATTGCCAATCAAAGAAAGATTAAACGCAGTATTTTATACAGATAAATGTATGTAATGTATATAGCGTGTTGTATAGAGACAGAAATATGACAATATATAATATATATTGATTCGTTTTATTTATTGAATCTAGTGCCATATACCCTTTCTTTTTTTGCTCCTTTATCTCTTAATTGTAAAAGAATAAGAATAGGGAATTTTATTGTATTCTTTTATTGTGTTGTTATTAAGTCTACGATACATGTTCATATACGTTATAAAATAAACTATAAATATTAGAACTATGTAAACCGATTTTATTCCTGTTCATGAAAAGAAAGAAAAACTATCAATTTTATGCGGAATATATTGTTCGTACATTTAATGAAACATTCATTTTATTATCTAACTCTATTTGCTATTTGAAAACAACATTGAAATTGAAGTAATATATAAAATACATGATACATTAAGATAGCGTATTAAGATAGCGTCAGACTATATACAATTTATAATTCGTAAAAGATAAACGGAAATTTATTATTCAATAAAGTCTCACTATTTGCGAATCATAGTTTTACCATTTGTTATAGTATAGTTTGAACATGAATATACTAGTAAGTATGAATATACTAGTAGTAATAGTATAGTAGTAAAATCGGAGTGGCTCTAGCTACCTAGAGAACATATTTGTTCCTTTGTATCTTTCCCTCTCCCCTTGACAAAGGAGCTACCTCTCTACTGCCAAGCAGAGGGATTGTAGAGATATTCAAAGCAAGACGCTCTCGGTAGGTTTGTCCTTTTCTTATCGAATGGTGATGACTGAGAGGGGGAATAATGGAATAAAAATTCGATGGCTTCTCAGATTTCAATCTGGATTTTCGACTCATTAAAACAGCATATATCTCATTGCGCCATAGTTGTCATATGAATATACTAAATGTTTCTTAATTTTCTCGAGACAGTTACGAAGTAATGAATGAAAAATTGCGAATAAAACATCTGCGTGAATCACAAATTATAAATCGTATATAGTCTGGTGCTAATATTAGCTTTTATATGTTCCAGCCAAATTTGATTTGGACTTTTTACTTTCACTCAATTTGATCAATGTTTCAAATCTTGTTCTTTTGTATGCAAATTATGTATAACATATTTTCTTGTCATAATCCCTTTTTTAAAAAATATCCAATATTTTTTAATGTTTGCTATAACTAATTTTTCTTCAGAAATTAACTAATTATTAATTGATTGTATATATATATATATATATTTTGTATATATATATATATATGTATATATATGTATGTGTACATAGGTATTGTACATACAATGTACATACAATGTATATACTTGTGATTAATGACTTACAAAAAAATGTTACTGTTTCAAGTGGTTTTAAGCAGCATCTATATATTTTCATATCGTCATCTTTTTTAATCATCTTATAGGAATTCGTCCGGTTCACGTGGTGCATCAAGGTCTCGATAATGTATGACTGGTCGGAAATCACCACTGCAATATTAAATCTTTATTAGAAAAAATGATGAATGACAACACATACATGCACACACGCAAAACAACACAATAGAACTAAAACATAATCGTTAAAATTGTAAATTGTAAAAATTGTAAATTTTGATTCTATCATATTTATGTGTGAAAGGCGTAACTAAAAACTTTAGACGTATTTGAAAATTAAGATTTTTAAATGCAAATGTGAACAATAGTTTAAAAAATGTGTTATTAAAAGTAATAATTAAAATATAATTGTATTTTCTTGTTTATGCTATATGTATAGGTATATAAAGTAACCATTGAACATGACATCATGATTTTTCATAATCAACCGGACATAGGGTTTAAACGGAAATGGGACAAAATAAAATGACAAATCGTTATAGTAACACACAAATAGATTTATTTGTTATTCATATTATAAATTTGCAGCGCATCAACAGATCCTTGGATTTGTTTTAGATAAAATTGTATAAAAGTTAATATATATTTACTTTAAGACTATTTTAATAAAAAGAAACATTATATCTTTTATATCTTCACATATAGGATGATGATTATCTTTTATTAAAATTTCAAGAGATGAACTCAAAATAAGTATCCATTTTCTGCTATAATAATCTTCATATGACGTTTTTTTTTTATTTTGAGTTTTAAATTTATTCTGAGATATCTATATTTAAGTAAAACTGTTTAAAGCCGGTTAATATTTATATAGATGTAGACACATGCAGATTTCTTTTTCTGTTTGTTTCTATGTAATACCGGATCTCGATGCGCATTAAATAAATTTGATTTATACTATAAATAACGTTTAAAAGATTGTATTAATTTTCAGTCAATTTTTTAATAGTATAACTTCTTAGTCGCACTAATTTTTACGTCTTTTTTTTCTTTTACCAATAGTGTGTTACATAATCCAGTATATATCTTAGCACAGAGAATCTGTATTAACGTTTTTATAACGTTAAGTTAGTCGCGTAGAGATTTTGACAAAACTTAAAACATATCCATGTCCGGCTGATCCAAGTCATTATAACTAATAATAGGTCTTGATGTAGTATCCGGAGCGGCCCTGTAAAACATTGTATCACCATGTTCAGTTTATTATCTCGAACGAACCAATGATGCATTACCGAATCTTGAATTTTGTCTTCATTCCAATATGATTTTATGCCAAAGAAAACTAAATATGTATCTATGTAGATTCTCTTTATAAATTCAACCATGTTATCTTGAAGTACTTGTCTGCAGACTTTATTGATTAGCACTAAAACATAAAAAGATTATCTTACCGCCCTCGATTAAATCCACCACGAGTGGAACGTGCCGTATTAAATCCAAATCCGCCACCATAACCCGAACCAAAGGAATTACTCCTGTTACTACCGAATCCACCACTGTAACCTCCAAATCTAGAAATATTTGCGGATGTTTGCGCTGAGTATCTTATTATTTCATTTTATTTCGATATTATCATTGATAGAATTCCATCACATGTAAATAAAATTACATTTTTTTATAATGTGCACGTATTATAATTATCGTATTTCTTAAGTATTATTATTAATTGCTTGTAACTTTTGTACTTACGAGCTGCAACCATATGGTGTAAAACTATCACGTGATCCTTCTCTTAGTGGAGTCTTGTTACCAGGATGTTCAGGAAGCTGAGGCCTTTTTGGATCTCTCAAATAATTGTTGAAGTACTCAGCTTCCGCTTTTACTTCGGCAACCTTCTCAGCGTGCTTGTTAAAGATGTGTTTGCGAATAAAATCGGGCCCCTTGAATTTCTTCCCGCTAAGAGGGCACAACCATTTATCTTTCGATAATTCTTGGGTATTAGCTTGAACGAACTTTTCAACCTCACTGTTTATATATTAAGGAAATATTGTTTAAACTAATCGCCATTTTCTGCATTATACCTAAATATTAAAGCATTATATTAATTATTAAACATAGAAGAAAAGGATACGCTTCGGCATTTTTCGCGCCTAGTTTGTCAAAGTCTTCGTCAGACAGAGTAGCAATCGGTTGTAGAAAAGCAGACATTTTACTCTCAAAGTTGCGACAATATTCTGATAGTTCTACGCTTGAGACTTTGACAGTGGGTGGACATCCCCTCACGTGCATTATTCCGCATCTATTTGGCATCTCATCCTCATTTGGATACTCGCAGTGATTGTAATAATCAACGGAATGAACAATTCGTAAGTATAGCACTAATCTGTCTAATACCTTCGAGAATACAACGAATACATGTTCATTGATGAAATATAATTCATTACGTAACTCATAAAATCATTTTCTGTAGTCCGATTTCTAACTTATACAGGTTTAATTTACCTTGATTAGAACTGGATCTCTTTCAATTGAACTATCTCCATCGCCGGCTAATTGACCTTCCTCTTGTTCACCTGACATACCTAGTAGTTCTTCTTCTTCGGCTGAAGCTTCTTCTATCAAATAGTCTGTTATGTTCTTCAATACTGGATTTTTAGATGATAATCCGAAAGCCTAAAATGACACGCAAAGTTACACACAATCGTAAGCTAAGTTTTGATTTCTATCGGTATATAACATATATAAACGCAAATTTTACTTACAGCTTGCTCAACCTCGTTGCTACTTTGAGTGGTCTTGTTTTCCTTGTTTTCTTCTTGTTTCATTGTGCTTTCGTCCTTTTTCTCTTCCCTCCATAGTCCCACTTTATTATCCAAATTATGAACAATTTTGGCACTAAGTTTAATATCATGTCTGACTATTTGCTTGTGAGATGTTAAACCATTTACTGATCGAATACGTCGTGATAAATCTCTATTTACTATTGCTCCAAGCTCACAATCACGTAGCTATATGAAAGATATAGCAATTAAAAGCATCTGTTTCTTTTTTTAAAATAAACATATACGTACATATGAGTAAACTTACTCGAATGTTATTTAAACTCCAACAGACTTCTTTGATGTTCACTTGCCTCTTGAATGAAACCCAACCGCGACGGAACCATCGTCTCTCTGGCTGTGGATCTGCTATAGCTACGCGTAAGAATCCTGGGAATCGTTTGCACATCTATCCAATAAACATAATTGCAATATTATAAATGTCGATAATTATAGTTAATGCGAAAGATGGTTTAAAATAGTTCAAAATGTAGATTATTCAAGTATTTACAGAAGCTTTTATAAGCTTTATTTACGAAAAAGATTTCAACTAACAGCTTCAACTTCTGCCTTAGTAATGGTCGGTGCCAAGTTACGAAGGAAGATGCTGCTAGTTTTGTGCAAAGCCCTAGGCTCCTTATCTCTGTCTTCACTAGCCAAGTCAATCACCGCTTCTGGTTCAATTGTAGACTTTTTATTATTTTTTGCTTCTGTTTCCGTTTTACTGTCCTGCTTCTCCACTTTAATGTCTTTTTCATGAGTATCTTCGTTACTAGCCTCTGTCTTTTCGTTGGCAGCTGTAATAACAATTATGATTTACAAAAGATAAATACAAATGTTCTGATAACAATTCAATATTTTCAAAATTTAATTATACTTACGAGTCTCTACTTTCGGTGTATCCAATTTATTACTGTCACTACCAGAGGAACTACTGCTGCTGCTGCTACTGCTGCTACTATTGCTATCGGTACGTTTACGCTTCCTTCCTTTTTCCGCTATAACAAGATAGCTTGTAACGTACATGAACGAGAGAAGTCTTTATACAAAATATTTTAGATACATACCAAGCTTATTATCTCCAGCAGTTTCGTCCATATCTTTACTTTCCACGTCTTCATTTTCCTTGCCTTTGTTAGACTCAGATGTTGTATTTTCATCTTTTACCGAGTTCTCGATTTCCATATTAACATTCTGATCATTTTTGGAATCTTTCTCGTTACGTTGTGAATCGTCCACCTTATTTTCCTCGCTAAAAGTAAATAGAAAAATAACATAATTAATATTCTTTTTTTATATTTCACACTTATATCTTTCTCAAAATATCTAATATATATCATACAGTACCTGTCTTCAGATTTCTTTTCAGTAGAAGATTTTATCTTTTGATCTTCTTTTTCCCTTAATACGTCTTTAGTTATAGGCTTAAGTGGTTTAACATTTAAAATCTGTAAGTCTTCCTGTGTTCCCCCCTCTAGTTTAATAACCACTGCATCCAAAAGATGTAATAATGAATCTGCTTGATCAGCATCAACAGATACTTTGTCTATGTCTCCCGATTCTAGCAACTCCAGAAAAATTTCCACACGTTTCTAAGACAGAAGTAAAATCGAGATTTCTGTTAGTTCTGGCAAATATGTTAGATACATCAAAATTAGAAGATAGCACCATATATTTTAGCGTTGTATTTACCTTAAGCGCCGATACTTGCTCTTCTTTCCTTTTCACTGATTCCTCAGGATGATATTTTATTTTGAACCTAGCAATTAATAGAAAAAAATACGATAAATGGAAACGTTCACGAAATAATCAATATAATATCATTATCAAGTCCAGAATAGAAACACACATACGTATCAGTGATGCGGCTAGTTCTGTAATTTAAAAAAGGCAACGCGGATGAAAACGTGGGTCAAATTAGCGCATCTTTTCATGATATATGCATGCAAATATGAGGTATGTAAAACATTATAACATAATTTTTCAATGGTTCAGCGGTATGAAAGGTAGGTTAAGAGCGATAAAAGGATGTATAATATTTTACTTCCTCATATTATATATATACATGCATATACTCATGATGTAAAAATTTTTGAATATTGTATTATATAAATTTTAATTCCCGTGTTTTGCTTACATTAACTTAGAAATCATGTTAGGTTAAATCCACAATCTATACATAGCAGAGCGCGCATAAAACAAAATACCCACAAAAAATAAAATAAGTCTTAAGTAAAATTATGGCTGTTGCCTTTTATATCAATTAGATTGTCATAAAATCTCTTGAAACAAGTCAGACATCGTGAATTGTCGTTTTGCAGTTGAATTAACATTTTCGCTAATTTATAAATTTATGTGTCAATTTTCGGAAATGTACTTTTAAACGTTTGAGCGCTATGTGCTACTCGCTTTTCATGTCGAAAAGTGCCAATGAGCTTGATAAGGTGCTTCCATCACAATTCCCAATAATTCTAAAAAAAACTTGAATATGCTTTATGATCAAAGTGTCCTTCTTCCTAAGAACTTTAAAAATGAATTATGTATCACACAAAATTCTACATATACTTAAATTTTATATTTACTTAGCATTACACTTATCATAGCACTTTTCGACATAAAATAAGGAGAGTAAACGCGCCGCTTGATACAGATTTTTACCTTCGACACTCAAACGACTAAACATGGTCGATAAATCAACATTGTCAGAATGAAGCCTCACCTGTAGTCATATTTCTACTCGCATTCAGTTTTCTCGTCGACACAGAGTCTTATCGACAAAGACAGTATATGCTCAAATGTAAAAATAAATAACGGGTTTAGAACGCGGCCTACGAGCAAGTTTGGGCTTTGCGCGCCCAGCTCGCAATCTATTTAGCTACCTAACAGGCACCTTGTGTCTTCAGCGATGCGCGAGACGCGAAATTCATAAAATATCGTACGAGAAAATAAACGAGCGAGATGACCCAAGGTATAAGGCGATGGCGGCGAAATGCTGTAGGGAGACAGAGGTGATCATATTGTTTGAAATTTGATACAATATATTGCATCTGCAATTTATCATATTTAAAGATTATAAATTATCTTTTATCTCTTCCAGGCATGTATTCATACATGTATACTCATGTTATGAGTCATGCATGGATAGAGTTCTATGCAACCAATCTCCTACAGTAGCAGTGGCACTTTACTCAGTTGTGATTTTAACATTGTTTATTCACTTAAGAAATAGCAAGAAAGCTTTAGACAGCTACTGTAAAAATTATATAATTCTATTTTGTTATTTATTAAAAACATCACGATAAAATTGTCCAATCCTGAATAAGGTAACCGCAGAAACATGTACATGTGTGAAAAGGAAGAATACAAGAATTAATATACCATTCTTCATCTTTATGGGCGACAAAGAACTCATTGAGCTGCTGCCTCCTGAATTCCAATTTGTACTCGTTGTAGCGTTTAATCGCTTCCTCATCAGTAATAGTGTCTTCTTGAGTGCCAAGGAATGCTTTGAACGACATCATGGGTGGCTGAGTCTCAATATTTGAATTACTGAAATTTCCAGCAACTTCTCGACTAAAAACAACATAGATATACCATGTATTCTTCAAGAGAATCACAGTGTAAACATTACAAGGATTAATTTATAATATATATAATTTTTTTATATGGTAATTTTGTAGTTAGCAAATTTTAATGTAGACATTACTTTGTGCATTTATTTAATATCTTTGCTAGATGAAATGTATTTCTTTTTTTCTTTTTCTCTTTAAATAGTAATAAAGAGAAGTATTGTTTTCTACATTCAGAAATTTCTGCATCTTATAAATGTAAAAGTACCTTAACTTAGCTAATAATTTCGGAGTCAAACGACTCCGTTTTGGCGGAATCCTCATAAATCCTGCCCTCTTCATCATTTACTATTTGTCATAGAGTCCAATAAAATTCAGAGAAAAGAAGAAAACTTGGACATAATAAAACAAACGAACCTGCTGCTATTATTATGATTGCCATAGTGATGGTTGCTATGGTGAGGAGGGTTATAATTATCCGGGCTCCAAGAATTTCCAGCTGCGCCACCACCTCCGCTGCCGCTTCCACCATAATAATCGTGTCCGTATCTCGGTCTTTCATCCCACTCGAATCGCATTCTCTTTAAGGGTGGCGCCATGTCTTGGGATCTTGCAGGACTGTAACGATCGCGCCCTCCACTCCCACCGCCTCGATATTCTCGATAATCTGGACGTTGTCTGGGACGGCTGGACCATTCTCTACAAGACTCATTATTAGTACAACAGCATAGTACAATAACAGCAAGAAATGTAAATTATACAAGCAGCTTTCAAGATAATTCTTCTCATTGTTTCTTTTTCATGTAACAAAAAAGATACAGCAGATTGCTCCTTATAGAAAGTAAGATAAGAATTTTACTTGTCTATTTCCTAGAACGGTTACTACAACTTAATAAGATCGGATGTACTCAAGACATATATGTGTACCTATCAACCCAGTCATCACGCCTGCGATCATCTCTCCTCTCTCGTGAATACGACTCTGTCCTCTCACCTCTAAATTTATCACGTCTCTTTCTATCGTATTCATCATCGGAGTCTGCCATGTTTGCAAGGTATTAAACCTATATATCTGAAAAGATATGCGAAGATGAAGATGTTTAATCAACATACGTAAAACGGCTCAACGTGTTTGAGACAGGGGTTAGAAGCAAAGTTACAATTTACGTAAACTAATATGAGTGATCTTTTCCTACAAAGTCGTGCTAAAAAAATTATCGATGATCAAAGCTTTCTTCTGCATGAGTGAGTGCGCAAATTTTCCACATTGAGACGTTAAACTCGGAGAACCTCCCATTCGGAAAGGACGCGATGGAAACAGTCATCATCGCGTTCCATGTTCACCGTATATTTGCACTTTGCCCAGGAAAACAGTCATCGCGTATAATAATGGAATATTAGATGACAATATGATTGATTTTTTACTTACGTATCACTCTACAACGCTAAGATAAAAGCGAACGAGTCGCAAGGTATAATATATTATAGTAAAAAAAACCTTGGAAGTGCGCCGGGAACACTCTTGTGTCGCTAGTCGATCTCCGTCTGCCTCTGCTACGTGAACGTCGGCGCTGACAGTCTGCTATCGATTCAACTCTCGCGACTCGATTCGCCGCGAAACGCGGGAAATTCAAATCTCCAAATTGGCACGAAAGACGTGCAGAGCATATGACGCGCATGCTTTTTCACTGTTCATATTGTTTAAGTGAAAGCTTATTAATGTAATATTAAATATAATATTATATTAATTATAACATTTGTAACAATAAAATTGATGCGCAGTGTGATCGGGAATTTGAATTTAATCTACAGAATGTAATATCGATAGCTTCACCATAGCTTCGTCTGTTTTTTTATTATTGAATTTGACTTATTTTTTATTATTGAATTCGGTTTGTTCAGTTTCTTTTCTTACAATAGTTTTCTTTTCTTACATTAAAACGTTCTTGGCATGTTTGTTTGTACAAAAATTCGGTCAAATTTGATTGAGAACGCTGTCTTTCTAAGTAGATTTTCGTAACTGAAGACATTTGTTTTTTGCCATTCTGAATTTATTAAAGATTTTCGTCCATCATTCTTTAAAAAATTATATTTTGTATGTAAATTGCAGATTAAACTAACACATTTATATATTTCTATAAATATTATACATGTTCAAATTAATTATTATCTTCATTTGAAATTGTTAAATTATTATAGCAAGGATGTTGCTAATACAATTTAATAATTTCAAAGGACCAAACGTGGGTTTTGGCAAAACTATTCATAAAGCGGAACGTCAAGAAGGTGAAGAAGGAATCGCAATTGTGACAATTAAATCTTTTTAAAGAAACGACATAGAGATCCTCTTAATTTGATAAAGATAAGACAGATAAAGATTATTACGCGCATCAGTATCCTCTGAGATTATCTTGCATCCGGTATTGCGTGAATTTCGTTGATCGTACGATTAATCTATTAACGCGGATGTAACACGCGGTAATAATAAGGAAATTGAAATCTTCACTCCTCGATAACATCTTGGCGTGCTTCTGCATCACGACGGTGGGATTTGTGGCCAGGTATTTTTATACCCTGCGTTTTTTCCCCAATTACAATCATACTTTATCATCCAGGATATCAGCACCCAGAGGAGACACGAGAGACAGACGATACAGCACATACATTTTAAAAATACGCACACATGCTCGTGAATATTGTCATTATTACACTATTATTATTAAATCAATTTCAATTGTTGACTATTATTATTATTATTATTATTATTACATAACGAATTGTAATTCTGTTCTCTTACGTACACGCATATTGATCACCAATTGTGACATTTATGTCACCGAAGTTCTCACATAACGCTAGAAAAATCCCGACATATTTCGATGTAAATGATTCACTGAAAACCCAGTCCTCTATTGTCTGAAACGTCCTGAATAATCCGCGATGCTTTAATAAAGTGGGAGTTGTGCATCGATAAATAGAAAAATAGACGTGCACAGCATTAATGAAATGGATATGACATAAATTGGATTACTGGATTCCTCTAAGAATAAAAATGACCCGATAAATGAACATCGGCGAGAGAGAAGCAATCGCGTTTGAAAAAGACGAATTGATCGTTACTTAAAAGAAGTTATTGAAATCGGTCGAATTTCGAGGATTTGTACGAGCGTATTTTTCAACGTGATTTATTTACACGAGAATTGCAACTGCAATTTATGCGTAAACGTACATGACACTGTAATCGACAGTAATAGCAGCGTGCCTTTTGAAGTAATAATTTGATAATTTCAGTACATCTAACAATAAGCCGCAACGTACACGCAAAGCAATTTGTAATTTATAATTATTTATAATTATGTTAAGTTTATACCCGATACTTCGTAAGCTGTGCTTCAAACAATGGAAAACGATAAATCATGAATGGCCGTTTCTTTTATCGAGGAAAATTGATTAATAAATACAAAGTTATGATGAATTACGAGATCTCTTTAAAATTGAAGTAAATATAAGTGCACAGTACAAGAATTTATTAATATTAAATTGATCTTTTGTTTCAAAATTCAGAATAGAATTCTATAATTTTATATATGCCATGTAATACGAGAAACATTGAACTATAATTTGTCCACAATATAAAATAATATAATATAATTACATTAAATTAATAATATATAATACATATAATTTAATAATATAATTTTTTTTTTTAAAAAGGAAGTTCTTTACTGAGAGAACATTTGAACAATGAGGAAACTCATAATTATAAAGTACACATGTCTATAAAAATTTGTATACAGCATATAAAAATGATGAATCAGTCTTTAAATCTGACACCAAATCGTCTAAAGTGAGTTTCACGGGAACGGGGAATTTGTTGATATTTAATTTTTCAAGATATCTAGTTTGAAATTATCAAAGGCTCTCAGTAAAGAACTTCCTTTAAAAAAAAAAATTATATTATTAAATTATATGTATTATTTATTATTAATTTAATATAATTATATTATATTATTTTATATTATTTTATATTGTGAAATTATAATTCAAACGATATTCTGAATGCAGCAAGCGAGTGAGCTCCTTGTGCGAGATGAGTACAAAATACGCGCAAGGACTCGCAGCATTCGCTTACGGCATGCCATACAGGATGCGTAAACGTGACGAGCATTGAAGTCTCTCCCGGGGAAACTCCTAAAGAACGATGACGTAGTCATCTCCGGCTATAGTGGACCGTCTTAAACCAGTTCTGCCGTTTCTGTTACATCGCACCTGCCGTTTCTATTAGCTTGTTCGTCTGATAAGTAATAAATAGTAGAAACAATAATTACTCATTGCCTGACTATGCACGAGTGTTTCTGACTACGTCGCCGAAGATGTCTTCGCGGATCGCTCGCGGCAGCGTTCGGGATCCGCAGTGTCCCTTTCACCGCTGGGGTATCTTAATATATATACGAGCTTTCGGCCAGGATACTCTTGGCAATGGATCGGCAATCGACGCCTCAGTGCAAACGAAGCAACCAGTAGAGCAACATTCGCGAGCCGGTCTTCGCCGAGATCGTTGAGATGTGGACCCGCAGCTTGAAGTGTTCCCTCGTGGTGGTGTTTTTCGCGTGCGTGTTTCTCGCCGATTCAGGTAGTCCTACATGCCGTAAAATCTATTTTAATTTCGTATAAGTATTTGTCACACAATCAAATCGTATTTTTAAAGAAATCAAAAAACGATCGCACGTGCATTTGTATGAGAAAGTCAATCTTTCAAGTAAATAAATAACTCACCTAATTATTAAATAATAATTTTTTTACACTGACAATGTTATCTGTCTCTTTTTTTGTTTTACGTTGAGTAAGATTGATGTAAATAGGAAAAAATACCTACCTTGGGTATAAACTGTAAACATAAGTGAAAAAATAGAAACAAATTCTAAAATCGATCTGTTCGTGACAGAATAATATCAATCCGCCTTTAAAAATCGATTATATTACTTCAGAAAGTGATAATTATAAAAATATAATTAATAAATTTATGAATTGATGATACAATTTGTAATAAAAGCTACTTGAGAAAATATTTTCTCTGTCAGGTAAAATTTAATAATTTTAATTTGTAATAATTTATTAAAATTATTACAAATTAATTTATTAAAATTATAAATTTTTATTATTGTAAATTTCAAGTGCAAAAGATAATGAAAGCAAAAGTCGACAATATAGCGGTACCTCTAGTATGTTTATTAATTCTTCCTTTGTGTGCAACGCAATGAAATCATCTTTATAAATAATATTGGAGGTCGTCTCCTTGGCTATCGCGTCATCATAATTATATATACGGTTGTTGGCCTGCGAAGGAGTACAATTTTATGTGTATTATGAAGAATTTTTTGTCATAAATTATTAAAAATTTACAATCTTCATTTGGAGAGCCTCGAGATCGAAATTCGATTCTCATTTACTGCGCGCAAATAAGACGTATATGTCAGTTCTGTTTTCGTGAAAATAAAGGTTTATTCTCCTACTACGTTGTACAAATTTCGACATTTCATACTTATTGATTTCATACTTGTATCACTATTCGTTACAATGATACTTGGTTATTCTAGAAGTGAGAATGTTTCGGCTTTAATGGGTATAAAGAATTGAATTAAGTAAGTGAAGTTTATAACTCGTCGTTGTACTTGCACCTGAAACTGAAAGAATAATCAATGAAAAGAAAATTAAAAAAAAAAACGAATAAAGAAACTAATATGCTCATGTACATCATAATTTAAACACTGCTAAAAATGACTCTTATGTATTTATTTTTTAGATGTATCAGCCGGTGGGTACGATGGAGTCGGTGCGTCTGTATTAAGTAATACCGGTGCGCTTCAAGAGGCAGAAGATATTCCTGGTGCTCACGATAAATATAAGGGAATTCGTAGTTACGACAGCACCAGTTTTCCCCACGATAACAACGCTAACCGTGGTGTAAAATCTTACGGCACGCCTTCGGGACATGGCGCCAGTCATGATCATGGAATAAAAGGAGGAGGTCACGGCTATAATAAGAATGATGGCTGCTCTAAATGCAAATGGGAGAACGACGATTACTGGGAACGGGATGAGCCGGAGGAAGAGGGGGACGAAAACGATGGGGATGAGTGTGATGACGGCCAGTACAGGCCCGATAAATCGCATCATCACAGTCCTGGTAGAGGACACAAACCAGGATCGCATCCATCCGGGGTGTACAAGACGGGACCTACGAACGTCTACGGTGATGACGGGGTTAAAACAGGAAGTAGTCCTTTAGGCGGCACCAACTATCCGACAGGCACAGGATATACGAGACCAATCAGTGGCTACGAAACCACGCCGAAACCTGGATCCGGCTGGAATACTCCATTTGCACCCAAGCCCGGATACAGTAGTCCAGGCGTCTTTGGAACAACACCGAGCTCTTGGCCAGATTGGAACAGAGGGACAACCCCGAGTGGTTCTGGCTCTTCGCCAAAGCCTGCTTGGAGTGGTGGACACGATGGCAGATTTCCTTTTTCGCAAGAACCTGGTGCGTCTGTTCCGAATTTTGGCGCAACGTCGAAACCCGGACAAGGATGGAACAATCAATTCCCTTCTTCCGTGGCACCACATACAGGAAGTGGTATACCTTCTCCAAGTAGTTACGGAAATCCACAGGAAGATCAGAATAAGCCTTATTATGGACAACCTGGAACACAAAGTACGCGTTTATAATTTAATATTCTTATTGGTCGTTAATGTTGACAAATACAATTGACAAATATAAATAATATTGTTATTATATAACAAGAATAAATAAGAAAACAAAATGTGTGGAATATATCATATAACTTTACTTTTATTCAACGAATTACATGAGAAACACGGTAGAGTATCTATTAGCTCCAATTTTTTTGGGATGTTAATATAAATAGACGTCTACAATGCTTCTATTTGTTACAGGCACATATGCTGGCGCTTATGCTGGAACAAGCGTAACATCTGGTGTTGGAAGTTCTCATGGAGAACCATTTAATCTTGGGAGAAAAGATCACCCATTTGGTCTTCACAAACCAGTAAATACTCAGACGCCTCATGGGCCGCATGGTGGGACAGATCAAGCACCCTCCAACATTGATACCGGCTATGGCTTAGGAGGCTACAAAGGGGATAAACCTTATAGTACACGGCCTACGACTGTAACAAGTACTTTCGGAACTACTAAAGGACCGTATGGAGGAATCGGTTCATCTAGGACTGTTCCTGGAACCCAAGAAAATTCATTTGCTTCTGGAAGATCACCAGGATTACCAAGTGGAAGTGGTGTTTATCCAGGTGTCACCAAACCGAGTTATGGTGGAAGTACTACCTCTTGGTTAGGTGCTGGTCAGACCGGAAGCGGAGGTAGCGCTTGGTCTGATACGAGAACTACTCCTCATGCTGGATTTCCAACGTTGAGCACTGGATTTGGAACAACTAAATCTCCATTTCGTCCAGTTAGCATTCCGAGTCCTACGTTATCCGCTCCGTACGACAGAACAGGACCAAAGCAACCTGGTTTTAATGTTGCGAGTAGCAGCGCAACTGCAAACGCTGGTACAAGTGCGTTTGGAACATCTCCTACATACACTCCTGGTACATACACTCCCAGTATAACCGCAACAACTTCGTTTTCTGGTACACCAGCACACAGAGGTCCAAGTTATACTCCCGGAGTCAAAGGTTCTGTTGGAAGTACTAGACCTACTTATGGAACTGCTCCTCATGGTACACATCCTAATATTGAAAGTGGTACCTGGACTGGAGGACAGCCCGGAAGCAGCATCGCACCTTGGTCTAGTGGAAAACCTGAAGATGGAAGTGGAATTACACCTGGTAGATATTCTCCAAGCGTTAGTGGAATTTTACCCAACAAGCAACCTCAAGGAGGTGGAACATGGTCTTCTGGACAACCTGGAAGAGGAAGTGGAACGTGGCCAGGTCAAGTACAACCTGGACATGGAAGCGGACCTGGATGTTCAGGTAGAAATTGCGCAGGTGCAACTCCGCAAGAAGGAAGCAATTGTGGAGGATGTTGTGGAAATTATAATTGCGACGGCGGTTGTAGCGGAAGAGGTAATGTACCAGCGACACATGGATTATGTGGTGGAGCAGTAGGCCCCAGTGGAGTCAATAAAACATATTATCCCGCTGGAACTGGTGATGGAAATGTTCCGAATATTGGAACTTTATATGGACCGAGTTCAAGTCTTAATACTGGAGCCGTTTATCCTGGAACTCAAGGTATGAAAAATAAGTAATGTTTATAAATTGTAATATTTATAAATATTGACAAAAATATAAATGATTAGATATTTTAATATATGTTAGTAAACATATATTATAAAATATATATATTAATATATTTAGTCATTTATAATAATGTGTAAAATAATATAAGATATATATATATATATATATATATATATATATATATATATCATGTAGTATTTAATATGTAGTTATATAGTTATGATTAAAGCTGAATTTAGATTTTAATTTTTATTGAAGGCGCAAGTGTAACATCGAGTCTTGAGCCGTGGAATTCAGCAAATCCATTTTTATATCAACCTGGAGGTATATAGATAATTGCAAATTTTTATAATTTTAAAAAATTATACATTTTTTGCTTTTATACAAATCGATAATATTTCATAAATAAAAAATATTAAAAAATCTTTCAAAAATAAATAAATTTATTATAAATAAATTTCTAAACATAAATTTATGTTTGGTGCAATTCATTATATAAAATTAAAAAAAATAAGCTTTTACTACATAAAGATGACATTAAAAATGTATAATAGTTTTATTTTATTAAAGATAATAATATTGTGATTAAAACATTCAAAAATGTGACATTAATTTTTTAAAATTCAACGATAAAATTGTAACGATGAAGTTTTTCGGTTCGTAAAAATATATATTAATAGTGTAAAAAAATAAATGTATAAACGTTGGATATATTTTAATTCATTGTTTAGGCGGCACTCCAAGCAGTGTTTCACGTCCTTGGACTGAAACTACAGATAAACCAATCGGTCAAGGAAATCCTTTCCTCGATTCAAATTGGAGTGGTCCTAGACCTGGATATAACAATGATAAAAATGTGATTCCTCATGGAGAAGAAAATACGAAACCCATTGGTCAAGGAAATCTTTTCCTAGATGGAAGCCAGAGAAAAGAAGATGTCGGTGCTAATCCTAATGAAGGAAAGATACCACAAGGAAATAATCCTTTCCTTAGACCTTTGGTAGGTGGAAATAGTGGCTCAGGCAGTCCGTCATATGGTAAACATCCAGACAGATTAGGAACACCAGGAAATTTCCCTGGAATACCAACTAATTATCCTGGATCGGGAACACCAGGAAGTTTTCCTGGATCAGGAACACCAGAAAATTATCCTGGATTGGGAATATCAAGTAATTATCCTGGATCGGGAATACCAGAAAGTTTTCCTGGATCAGGAACACCAGGAAATTATCTTGGATCAGGAACATCAGGAAGTTCTTCTGGATCGGCAATACCAGGAAATTATCCTGGATTGGGTATACAAAAAACTTATCCTGGATCGGATATACAAAAAACTTATCCTGGATCGGGAACATCAGGAAGTTTCCCTGGATCGGGTACACCAGGAACTTATCCTAAATCGGGAACACCAGGAAGTTTCCCTGGAGCATCAGGAAATTATCCTGGATCGGGTGGTAGTTATGGAGGTGTAAAAGGCGGCTTTCCTTCCGGCGGAGCCCCACAGCAAGATGGAAATAGCGGTGGATCTTATCCTATGGGAAGCAATCCTCAAGGTACTGGTCCGTTAGAATGTAAGCTAGGTCTGTTTGGTTGTGGATCACCCAACAGCGGGAGCTACGCAGGCAATAAACATCCGGGAGAAGTGTTCGGCGGAACTGGTGGAAATGTTGGAGCCGGTACTGGAAATCCGGTTGGCAATGTTCCTGGTGGGCCTGGAAATACTGGTCTCGTATCCGGTGCAGGTTACCCCGGCTCAGGAGGGGACAATTTAGCAGCATCCATCAATGGTGCCCAGGCGAGATCTTATGCTGGATCCTTTAGCTCCGCTCAAGCTTCCAGCTCAGCTCAAGCTTCCAGCTCCAGTTTTGCCGGCTCTTTTTCCGGCGCATCAGGTTTGTAGCTTGCAAAAATGTATTTTCAGTGATTGAACAGTGAATGTAGACAATTTTGTATGTGTGTGTGTATGTCGAATTGTTGTACCTTTTCCAATATCTGGTGGATATAGGCGTAATTCGAATGTAAAAAAAATCTAAAAACACAATTCAAGGAAACGTCACACTTTAAAAGTGGAAAATAATCAATGATATTCTTAAAAGCATGGAAATTTATAGTCTGGCGTGAAATATTTTGCAATTGTCTGAAAATTAAAAATATCTAATATAATTTTGTATTTTTGTAATACTGTAAAGACATTGTAAACTTAGATCTCGAAGTATGCTAATGATATGGACTCGTGCAGGAAAACTTATCGAAAATGATAAAACAATACTAGTTAAGTGTACTCAATAGAAATTTTTACTCCTTTATTTATATCCAAATTAAGATTATGATCTAAAAATGAACAGGTAAACGCCTATTCAAAATTGGATAACTAGTTAACAAGCCTCATTAAGATTAGACCGAAGCAGTGTATGCAGACTGTAAATCGAGTCAACGATGCGTTCATAATTCCACGGCATTTATATCCCTGCGATGTCAAGTAGATCATACCAAGTGGAAGTTTTCTCACGGCTAATATCACGTCTCCGCAAGACATTGTAGCAGCATTTTTTGAAACGAGACGATTATATGCGAGATAAGAGCGTAATCTCTCTCTCACAGTGGGAAAAATAGACCTCAAGGTCAGCCCGCGTTTGCATTACGAGAGAGATTGGAAATACACGTGTGATTGATGCGTTCCTTCGTACAATGATGCATAAATCAAAGATTGCAGCGTCTTAATTAATAGTAAGCACCGGTTCCAGATATCCATTTCCGTTCTTTGACTACGAAAGTTGTTACACGCACAAAATTCGTATCAGCATAATTAATTTATCATATCAGTAATATTTAACAAACAATGATGCTTCTCAATATGTTATAAGATAATAGAAAATGTTGTCAACCTGTTTAATTCTTTAAAGAGATTTGTATGACATTTAAAATATTTAAAACAAAAATCAAATTTAATTTAAATTATATTATGACGACACAAATAAATTTCTTCAAGGATAAAATGCTGTTTTAATAGTTATTGAAGATGATATGACTTAGCTCTTAAGTTCTTGAGCACACTAATATACAAATAAAATAAAATAATTGATCTAATAAACAACTTTGTGTTCGTAGGACTTGCCAATAATTTTGGTGGAAATTTATCTCCTAATGGAGCGCAAAATCAAGGCGGACTTGATTCCTGGGCTTCTAGCGGTGCTTCTGCTTTTGCTAGTAGTAATGCTGGAAGTAAGTTTCCGATAAGATTATTATTTTAAATACGTATTCAGATGTAATTGTTTAACAGAAAATTGTGAAAAAAAATATTAAAAATAATATCAACATATTATCTCATTGTAGGCTGGTCAGGAAACCGTCCTATCGACGTAAAGGGTTAACCGTCCTATCGACGTAAAGGATTAATCATTTTAATCAGAAGACGAATATCACACTATAATAAACGCAAATGACGTAGTTTCGAAATATAACATACATTTGACGTTGCCCCATTTAACCATTAAAATACGTAATGTCTCTTGTGTTTTAAAGTTTTATGCATAAAAAATTTTATACTTATATGTATTCGACGCATCATTTATTTATCGCAATCGATACAATGACGAGTAGATAAAATTTTCCCTTCATACACGTATTTTATATAATTGATGAAAAAGAAAATAAACTCTGAATAATGTGTATAATGATTTACGTCACAAGTCACTAATTATCTGTTATATGATCGATAATTGGTCATAAGGTAATATTCCATGATAACTCTAGGACTCTGATAGGCTAGTCTGTTAAAAAAATTAATTTTAAAAATTAATCCCAGGTATTTTGATTTTCATCCTAAGCAAGGTATTTTCTATAAATAATTAAGTCTTAAAAAAATATAAATAAGAAGTCTAATTTTCCACAGCATAGAGAACAATATTTGATTTTAATATTCCGAGGGAGTGGATGATTAACGTATCAAACACTCGTGTATGTTAACGAGCGAGCTATTATCCTTAATATTCTTACAACGCAGAAGTAATTACAGCTCGTTAAGAAATGTATAAAAGAATGTTTTAGTTGCATAGATTCAGTTATTCTTCTTTCGAGCCGACTGTGTGTTACGAGAATCCAGTATTTTGCGATCATCATGAATATCATCGTGTTAATGTCAATTCTATTAGCGTTACTAGTTCAACTATGTAGCGCACAACGTAAGTTGCATTTATTTGTAGGTATATAATGAAAATGTTCGATTAGAGTATGATAAATTGAAATAATTGCGACAAATATAGAACATTAATAATTAATATTGGATATTAATAAAATTTTGAATTACGAAATTATTGATTGTTATTCATATTAAATGGCATTATGGATTATTATTGGCATTTACTTGTTCTTTTTAGTAATTTATAAAATTTGTATCTTTGGAGTTTGAGATTTTTATATAACAAAACTATTTTATAAAGTAAAGTTTTGATTAACAAAATATTAATTATATAGATGAAAATGATCGTTTTTGTTTTTCTCACACTTGATGTCAGTTAAAGATGTCTAATGCAGAATTTTTTATTTCTAGATAAAGTTAATAAAGATAATTTCTGACTGAAGTGTTATGCTATTTATATTGTTGTTATATTTTGCGAACTAATGATTAGCAATTGGAGATTTTCATTTAAGTCTTCTAATCCAGTTAGTCTTTTAATATTACTGTAATTTATTTGTTACATCATTAATTGAATCTCATATATCAAATATTTCTAGCAAATTTTAAATTTGTTTATATATAATTTATATGTAGGGGGAGGCGGGGTTTTGGACGGAATGTTTGGCATGGGTAATGGACGGATGCGAGGTAGAGATGATTGGAATCGGGATAACAGTCGTGAAAGGTCTATGTACGATAGGCCTATGTACGATAGAAACGGATACAATGACGGATACAATGGGAGAAACGCACCATTAATAGGTATGTATTGAAATCCAGAAAAAAACAATAAATGGCGGTAATTTAATTAAACTACTACTGAAACAAAAAGAATAAAAGGGATGTGAAAAAAATCTTTTGCTTGCACTACACTATTATTATACACGCACAGTACTTTGTTTTAATAGGAATAAAAATGCATTCGAGAAAAAAAAAAAATATATATATATATAAAATTTAATATATTAATTTTGTCTCGCATGCCATTATTTATGTTTAATAGATTGTTAATAGATTATTGATGTTTAATAGATTGTTGAACGTTTGATATTGTAAAAATATATCGAAAAGATTCTATTTGGTGAATTAATACATAGTTGTAAATCTTCATTACCTTCACAAAGTTTTCTATGAATATATTATTATGAATGGAATTTAAATACCAATTTACTAATGTGACTGTAGAATGTAAAAAAGTTTTAAGGATATTTTATCACTTATACTCGAATGTGATGGTAAGCAAAAAATCAATTTTCGTATAATAGAAAAAATGCGTAATTTTTCAGTTTTGAATCAATTTATAATCGGTGTAGTGAAAAAACAATCTTAATTAAGCGCGCAGTATTGCAATAAAACTAGCTTAAAATGCATTGCAATCACAATTTACATTTCAGTATAATAGTTTTCAGTTGTTTTTAAAGAAAATAATGTATTTTTTATCAATTTTTGGGAAATTTTTTATTAATGTCCAGAAACTTGTTTACTTGTGTAATGCAATATATTTAACAAACACCGTTCGCTTATAAATTGTATTATTGTGAAGTAAAAAAATGTGTAGCACAATTGTAATTTATAAACTTTTGAAAATATAATAAATTTAATATTGCAAATTACAGTTAACCTGTGATATAAATGCTGCGTGACAATCTCAATTTTTCAAAATAAACTTTGTAATTTTTAATTAATTTCATATTGTAATATTGTTTCAGATATCTTCTAACGGATATACTCAACTGTACACAGAAAATACAGAATTTAAATAAATAATATATAATAATCTGCATCTAATATTTTTTGTGTTCTTATTTTTACCAATCTAACGAGATAAATAATTGCTTCTGTATTATTTATACATTTGTAAAAATCATTATTCTACAATTTATGACAATTCAATTACGAACTTTCGGTCAATAATCTCTTACTATTATTAGTTATATTTTTATCTTTTTTTCAGATTAAAAAAGTCTTAAAAGTTTTTAAAAAAGATCAAAATAACTTTGCAAGTATCTTCTCTTTGCCAGTGATGGGAAATACCAAGGAAAGGACAATAACTGACGTCAAACTGGCACAAATGATATATAAAATTGACGTTTGTTACAACGTTACCTGACACATCTTTTACTTTTTTATTATTGATTTTTTAGTATATTGACCTGATTTCTCGACTTACAGTTACCTCTTTCTATTTTTTTATTGTCTTTTATATTTTTTATTTTTATTTATTTATTAT
The DNA here is from genome assembly GCA_901521435.1 of Crematogaster levior. NCBI lineage: Eukaryota > Metazoa > Arthropoda > Insecta > Hymenoptera > Formicidae > Crematogaster > Crematogaster levior. The sequence goes on along the minus strand of CABEGB010000280.1, from coordinate 347,276 downwards.
GAATTTGGCTTTCGAGTCATACTGTCAAAATTTTAATATTTATAATATTTTATATATTAACGGACATTACTTTTACTTATTTATTGCTTACATTTTAGAACATTGACCTGATTTTTTTACTTATATTTACTGTCTTTTTCTTTCTTTTGTCTTTTATTTATTTATTATTAATTTGTCCCCTGCGTCACACTGTCAAATTTAATCTGGCTCAGTCCTTACTTCGCTGTCACTAACAACAGACGCCTTTTATATTCGATTTTCTTTTATATTCTATTTATATTCTAAACCGATTTATGTGGAAATCAACGTTTTTAAATTTTGTATTATTGACTACTGGACTGAATATTAAATAAGTTATTAATGTAATATGTACAATTTTGCGTCTTAAACGAGTGTTACATTCCTGTAAAATGTATTTATAGAAATATACTTGAAGAGGACCTAAACCAAAGGTCGAAACGTTGTAATAAACGTCAATTTTATTATTCAATATCATTTGTGCCAGTTTGACGTCAGTTACTGCCCTTTCCTTGGCAAAATAACCTTGTTTCCAATATCTTTGTAGCATTTATATAATCATCTTTTTTAGAATCAGTTTCCATCTGCGTTCCTCATTTATTAACAACACACAAGAGGGTATATTATTTACCTTCGTATCCTTTCATTATTCTTTTCTTTTAAGTTGTATTTTATTTTTTTAGCTAATATAGTAATTTATAAATATAATGCTTTCATAATATTAATTCAAAGAACACATTAAGTACAATGTATAAATTATAAATTATTTAGCTGCTTTTAGGTAGGAGCATTAAGTGATTTAGCAATTTACTTAGAAATTAATTTATTATTTGTCCATACACAGGAAAAAATACGACTTTATCAGACCTATTGGCATATAAAACAGATACAGGTGTAATTATGGAAATATGCTATACAACTACAAACATACGGTGCTCAATGTAAAGAAACAGAAAGCCGTAATAGACTAGATCCGTGTAGTTAGGATATGTGATTTGAGGATAGGTGACTATTCAATGCTGTTTTATGGGCAAATTTTTTCATACAAATAAGACATTCGTGAGTTTTTTCGTTAACGTGCACCAACAAGTGCTTTTTCAACGCAGCTTTGTCTTTGAATATTTTTTGACAAGTACTACATTCAAATGGTCTCTCACCGGCGTGAACCAGGATGTGGCTATTCAATGTCGTCTTCTGTGTGAAAGCTTTGCGACACACATAACATTCGTATGGTCTGTCACCGGTGTGACTTAACATATGTTTCCTCAACGATGACTTTTCCTTAAATGTTTTCTGGCAGATGTGACACGCGTGTCGCTTATCGCCCGTGTGTATGATCATATGTGAATTTAATCGCGTCTTCTCCCTGAATGCCATATCGCACATATTGCACGCAAACGGCTTCTCACCAGTATGTATTAGAGTGTGCCGATTCAGATCCGATTTTCTGGTGAAGATTTTATCGCACACCTTGCAATCGTATTGACCACCGGTATGTAACAACATGTGACTGTTTAAATCCGATTTCCTTGCGCATGCCTTATGACAAATGTGACATTCGTGCGGTTTCTCACCCGTATGGACCAACATATGAGAATTCAGTTTTGCCTTTTCTCGGAAAGTCATCAAACACTCTTTACATTCGTACGGTCTCTCACCCGTGTGAACCATCGTATGCCTAATCAATTCTGATTTTCTCTTGTACGTTTTTTCACAAATGTTACATGCATGTGGTTTTTCGCCGCTATGCGCCAACATGTGATTGTTGAGAGCGGTTTTCTGAGCAAACGATCTGTGACACAACGTACACTTGAAATGCTTGGTTCCCGTATGGAGTGGTAAGTGCATGTTCAGTTTCGCCTTTTCCTTGAATGCCTCGAAACAGATCGTACATTTATAGGGTTTGTCCGCATTCGTGTGATTGGACATGTGTCGATTCAAATTAATCTTCTCCTTAAATGTCACGTGACACACGTCACATTCAAAAGGCCTGTCCTCTATCTGCATTATCTGTTCATTCATACCGGCTCGTTTCATAAAAGCCTGCTGCAACGCGTCGCAATCGTATGGTTTATCCAACACGTGCAATTGCATATGACTTCTTAAACTCCATTTATAAGCAAATCTTTTTTGACAGATATTGCATTCTAATGGACTCATTCCAACGTGAGTTAACATATGGGCGTGCAAGCTAGAGTTGTCGGTAAAATTTTGTTGACAAACCTCACATTGATTTCCACTACAGTGTGTCCTTAGATGTGTCACCATGGAATCATTGTTCAGAAACCATTTCTTGCAGATTGAACATTGGATCTTGTAAAATTTCGGTTGCTGCCCGTTTTGACAGAATCCATGGTGCTTGTCAGTGTCTTGCGTTTGTATGAAATTCGTATTAGTCAAGCATCGCTGCATCACGCCATCCTCCTTGTCACATAAATTAGTATTCGCTATTTGCGACCAGTTCTGATGACTGGTTGATTCTCCTTCCAGCTCCAACTTTACCTGCAAGAATTTACAAAGCTCTTAGAAAATACGTGGTGACACAATGACATATAGTGTTATAAAAACAAGTTGTATATGTATCAAGGGCGATGTCACATCTCAAAATTTATAGTCTGCATGGAGAAGCTATTCTGTTATTCGAAATTAAAGATTATACAATTATAAACTTCATGTAATTACCATTTCGTTGGAGAAGTCCACCTCATTGTTTTCGATAGGCAAGAACAGAGCGCCCTTCTCGAAAGTGCCTGAGCAAATATCCTCCATGTAGTCGGGATCAAATCTGTCACCTGGTTCCTCCTTAAGGACGACGCTCACAATGTTCTCATCCTTAAAATAATCGTTACGTTAGATTCTGGACAGCATCAGCAGTACTCTATACCTGCTGCTGTTTCATACAAAAAGTTTACCATAACCTGACTGTCTATGGCTAATGCATCCATCGGTTCATCTTTCACCTTAAAACCTTCCATTTGCTACACTTCACTCTGAAAGTGAAAATTTATCAATTTATTCGCATACATTCCACAATGCGATCAACACATAGTGTCTGAAGAAAGAAAGTAAAAAAATAAAAAAAATAAAAAAACAAATCCAGGTAAAGAGAGACAAGGAAAAAGCTTTGTACACGATGGGTGCAGCCAGAAGTTACATGAAAACGTCCTACCATAACCTCTCAGAACGCGGCGAGCGGCTACGGGAACACGGCTCCGCGGGGCCTCAGCTTGGCCGCTTCGCGTGAACTTGTTGCCGCGTTCCGGGAGGGCCAGGTCGGAGGCGCGGGTCGTACAAGTGCAAGTCGATACTCACAGTATAGGTTACATGGCCCTTCCATGGAGTACAAAAATACAGCGCGCTGGGTCGGACGACGCTCCTTCAACCTGTTCGCGGCGCCGCTGGGAAAATCGTGCACTTCAGAGCAGCCGATTCGCCGCGCGAAGCAGGTCTTTTTCCTTATCAGATTCCGTTCGACACCAAACTAGCGATCGCGAGGGGGTCGTTGGGTCACAGGAGACGCGCGAACGCGACGACGAGCTCTCTCTCTCTCTCTCTCTTCTCTCTCTCTCTCTCTCTCCCTCTCCGACAAGGGAATCGACGAGGCGATGCGCTACGCGTTGGTGGCGTAGATAACGTAACGTTGCACGAACGCACGCGCGCGCGCGCACATCGCGCACACATGCACACGCGCACGCACGGTGTGCACCTATATACATGTAGCGGCCTGACGTCGCGTCGCACGCTGCATGTGTTATGCATGTATGATGCATACGTCACGCAGCGGTCACGCACACGCGCACGTGCGTGCGCGCGCACACAAGCCACACGCATTGCGTGGCGCTACGCGCTGCGCTTATGCGCGCGTCTGACGATTGATGTGCACAAGTTGAATAAACGCGTTCGTACGAGACAGGTGATCTTTCGATAAACGCGGGCGATAATCTTGTTTACGAGTCGAGGGATCTAGCTGTTGTTTCCTCGTCGGGTGAGTTTTTTTTTTCATGTTTTTTTTTCACGAAACAACATGCGCGGCAGTATCATATCGAAACGTGCGTAAAAAGGAACAGAAACGGGTAAGAATTAAGGGAGAGAGGTGGGGATGTACCTGCATTGTATCGAGGAATAGATACATAAAGCCATTATTAATTATTATAAAATTACTGTTAATTTAATTATCGATGATAACAAATAAAGAATCGGTTAAAAAAAATCTTACATGAATTAAAAATTTAATTTTATAGAAATATCTCCATGTGTTCTCTTAATTGACCGCGCACTTTTTTTGACGTGTTTTTTTTTACTTTTTTTTACTGAGCATTATGTAAAATTTTAAAAATTTTATTGCGCTTAATAGCTGCTTAATAATTGTTGAATTTTCGTTCCAAAATGTCTAAGCTAATCCAAGATGATCTATTATTTTTTAAAACATTTACTTATATATGTACGTGACATTATATACATGTATAAAAATTACAAAAAGATGTTTTTGTAATTTCAAAATTATAACATTATCATCATTATATCACTTCTTTCTTCATTATCCTAGAAAGTAAATTATTGAATTAAAAATCCAATAATTTACAATATTTTGAATTTGAACAAAATAGATGACAAATATTAGCCCAAATTTTTCTTCTTTTCAAAATGATTCAGAATGTTAATTACAGATCTTTATAGATTGCTGGCATGAGTAAGCATGTATAATCATTTACGATGAAACACGCAAGATTTTTCGCGATGATTAATAATGAGAAACACGTAATCCAAACAAAGAAAAAAGATATAAAATATACAAATATTTTTATCTAATGATTATATAATTACATTTTATGTGCATAGTTATTATTTATATATATAAATTATTACGTAGTTTATCAGAAATTAGATTACTTTTAGTTTAATGAACTAATCTGTTCTAAATATTACGCAATCTGTATAAATCTAATTTTACAAATAAATATTGGCTCGCAATTGATGTATTAATTTACTAAAAGTATTTATTGCAACAAAAGTGTTAATTATTGATTGATTAATTAATTATTAATATAATGATTGATATTAAGACGATATTATTATATCCATTATTGCTATAGCTTATTAACTTATTTAAAACAAGTTTAATCAAATTATTTAAAACTAAAAGAATCACAAGAAACACACATTATTAATGTGTATAAACTTGTATAAAGAGAAATATTCTTTCTCAGCAAATCATCTTTTTATTTCTTTACAGCTATCACATTTAGCTCTAAAAGTGATGACGATGGATCTCACCGTTTCCTATTTGATAATTATTTTTTTGTTGGATGTTAGTTATGGTAAGTGAATAGACAATGTCTATTGTCCATTACATATTCTTTTGTTTTCATCTACGCAGAGAAAAAAGCGCACGTATGTTAAGTGAATTTAACATAACAAAAGAAGAGACGAAGAGATAGAAGCAGAACTAAAACAAATTGTTGATTAATGCATGTTTATATTATTTATGTTTATTAGACATATTTAAAATAGCGGATAATATTGCATATTATCAGATATTATCACACATATTTTTTATTAGAAATTATTAGTATACATTATAATTAGTATAATTAGTAGAAGTTATAATTAATATTAGTATATTAGGTTATAAATTAAAGCTTTACCGAACAAACTTATTGCAAAAAGATAATGTTCTTTAAATGGCATTTTGTTGATTCTGCAAAAGAGTTTGTTATCTACAGATGCAAAGATTTAGGGATCTTTATGTTTCTTTTTCGTTTTTTTAATAAAATGCATCGTGACTTACCCCTCACATTTTTTTCTGGAAAAGAGACTCGAGTACTTCGTATGCGACGTTTAGTTGGTGGACAGGATGCCATCGAATCTGAGTTTCCTTATCAGGTGTCCTTAAAATATTACAACTTGCATATCTGCAGTGGTGCACTTATCAGTAATAGACACATCCTAAGTGCGGCACATTGTGTATGTGGTTTGATAGATGAACCTTCTGAAGAACTTAATGTGTACACTGGGAGCATTAACTTAAAAGATGGTGAAAAGCATGCTGTCAAAGATATCAAATGCCATCCTGATTACGTATATGGCTCTGAGGCATCTTGGACAGCTGATCTAGTTGTAATCACGGTAAGGCACATTTTTCTGTTGCCTTTTAATAATTTGAAATCGAAAGTAAATTTTGATAAATTAGTACTTTTTAAATTAAAATTAAAAATGAACTTTTAGTTTCAACATAGTTTTTAGTTGTCTATTTATTGTGCTTAAATTATAATTGCAATTTTGAATCTAATATATTATTATTATGTTATAAAATTTTAAACACAATTTTTTAAGTTTGTGGAAGAAATTATAAACAAATATCCATTTTAATAAATAATTAATATTTCATGAATTTTAATTATACTACATTTTTCTATTATTACATATAAACATAATAATATTCTTGTTGCAACTTTTATAATATCCATTTCTTTCCACTTTTTTTGAATTTAATTTTTAGAGATTATAGTTAAAGATACTAATATTTTTTTTCTTTTTATATTTATAGTAAAAATTTTTAATATTATTGCACGTGGAGAACAAATTGAACTCATTGTCATGAAAAACATGTAATTATTCAGTGAATTTAAGACATGTAATTATTTCTGATAATGTAAACTAGTGGAAAATTAATAATAAATTAATGGTTCTTGTTGAAAATTTATGGTGATACTTCGGAAAAGTATTTCCGATACATTAAAATTTAAAGAGAGTTCTTAATTTTTATATTATGTTAAGATATTTAATAAAAAGTATAATTTGTTATATTCCGCGAACTTTTCTTCAGAATAAATTAGAAACTTTATGATATGTTAGAAATATATTTGTGATATGTTTATGCTTTCAGCTTGCTAAAGAAATTTGCATATCACCTTCCCAATCGCCAATTGCTTTAGCAACGTTTGACACACCCGTTGAACGACACGCCACTATCAGCGGATGGGGTCGTATTAGCTCATCTGGTTGGTTATCTCAAAACTTGAAAAAACTTTTGGTGTCAATTATCGATAATGACGAGTGTCAAATCTATTTCAAAGACACTACTATTCTCAGTTCTCACATTTGTACACTCGAAAGGAAAGGTATCGGCGCTTGTAAGGTAAATACTGAGAAATATATTACTTTCGTTATTGTTTCATTTTGAAATTCACGCGAAAGTTATATTGAAAATTCTATCCTTTACGAAATCTAAATTATGTAATTTTAATTATTATTATTTAAAATGATATATATAATAAAAAATAATAAGATATATAATAGATTATATAATATAATAGGATTTTACATAAATATTTTACATGAATGTTTTGTATGTAGTCATTAATAATATTTAAATATGCGTATTTGAAATTTTAGTTGAAACGCCTAAGTTTTTTATCGCCTATATAATATATCTATATTATATCTATATATAATATATATCTATATTATATCTATATATATATATAATATATATAGTTTTTACCTTAGTGCTAACATTTTATATGATTCAACGATACAAGTTTTATTAAAAATACAATAAACCATGTATATTAGTAGAAAGTAATACTTGTAATGCTATTTCATCTTGGGACTTTTTTACTTGTGTAGGAGGATTCAAATAATGAAGGAACAACTAATACTTTTATAAACTAATACTTTTATAAAATACTTTTATCAGAAATTAGAAATACTTAGAAATACTGTACGAAAATGAGACACTTTATTAAAACACACTTACAATTTTTTAGATTTGATTTACTTTAAAAGAAGAAGAATAGTTTTCTCCGTATAATTCTTTCGACAATTTATTCTTATCATTCCGACGTTATACAATTTCATAAACAAATTTTTAAGTAAAAAACAAGTTTTTACAATATATGTACTTTACATTTAAGCATTAATTTTATTAAAACGAGATTGATATTATTCAACAGGGTGACAGTGGCGATCCCTTAGTATATAATGGTGTATTAGTAGGTATATTTTCTTGGACAAGACCTTGTGGACTTGGTTTTCCTGAGGTTTTTACAAAAGTAAGTCACTTTACAGATTTTATTGAAGAAGTGATGCAAGGTGATGGAATTAATAGTAGTAAAATGTAATACAATAGATTGAGTAATAAAATTTTTGAAAAAAAAGAATGTTTCTTCAATTATTTTTATTATACATGTATGTGTATTATGTACAAATGTTTTTATTTATACGTACTTAACTTTATATGTACTCTGACAATGTTTAATGTTTAATTAAGTCTAAAAAAAACACAAGGTTTAATTTATGTATATATTTTTTTAGTATATAATTTCAAAATTTGGTGTCCCTCACTAGAGGCGCTGCCTGAGAAAGCGTCTCTCTCTTAGTATACTTATTATTGCGATAAATATTATCACATGCCTCGGTGGTCGAATTGGTATGACACCCGCACGGAATGAGGGAGTTCCAGGTTCGAATCCTGGCTGAGGTAATATTTTTCGCAATAAATTCTTCATCTTATAAGTTTAGATCTATTTATCCCTAAATGGAAATCGAATTTAGATTTCAAAAAAATTGGTGAATCACTGCGGTGTAAGTCTGACAAACCAAGTCGGCTCGTAGCTCACCAATTACATATGCCAGCTTGACGTCAACTAGTCTCCTTTCATTTGAGTTATAATTTCATATTTATTAAAAACAATAATAAGATGACCATTCAGATGAGAAAGAAGATCACAATTTTTATTTTTTTGTTACGCTTTTTGCTACGTCGGTAATCAAATTAAAAATGTCTTTAATTTTCAAGTGTGAAAGAATGTATTTAAATATAATTTAAATATGACTTTTACTTATGGGTGGAAGGCAGATAGTTTCTTGGAGAACTTAAAAGAAGCTTGGATCACATAAATTGCTTGTTAATTGTAAGTCAGAAACATGCACAGGGTGTGTGCGAACAAAAAATTTTACAATATGACAAAATTTTGGACATAATAGCCATACGATAATTACTACTTTAATTAGTTAATGTTATTAATAATAATAAAATAATTATACCTTTTAAGCAATAAACATCTATCTTTTAAAATTTTGTGTTTTTATTTTTCTAATATAATAATTCGAAAAACAATTTATTTGTATGTTATTAATTTTTTTACGAGTAAACATATTAGGATATATTGAGATATACATATATTAATAAAGCATAAAGAAGAGACAATAATAGACAGAAGAATTAGATATTAATTATGTATTAAAATTTATACAAAATTATTACTTTAAAAAAGATAAAAACATAACATGCGTCTCCTATACGAAAGAATTGATATAAAAATTAGTTAAGTATTTTATCTAATTATCCTTTGTAAAATTCTTTTTTTACACACACACGCGCGCGCGCGCGCACACACACACACAGTGAGGATAGCAACATAGAAAAATAAGAATTCGTCTCAAGGTTTTCGTCGAAAACAAACAAAAAATTTCCCCTTCTAGCATATTTTATAATTGTGTTACAGGATTTAGTTTGGATATTGGCTACTTGGCGGCTTTGTAGTAATTATTTAAAAGTTAATAAAAAATTATAAAAATCTTGTCCTGAGATTTAAATTGATAGAGAATACACTTTTCAAGAATTAATTATACGATTTATTTTCCTAATATTAGCGGGTGGGAATAATATATTATGAAATTGTACTGTGTACATCGGTTTAAGCAAAGTCAAATTAAGATTATGAATGTATCTCTTCGATTCCCGATAGCAGTTGTATTTAGTATGATTCATATATAAGTATGGAGTACAGATTAATACTTCGGATCCCAGCAGGGATCTGGTAGTCTGATACTGTTCAGGGAAACCTTTCTTGACTCTTCCATCTTACAATCGTATCTCAATTGTGATTGATTTCAATTACGACAGACAACTGAATCATTGATTATAATTGTACTTCTCTGATGTCAACATTATGCACTGACAACATCACACACTTGACCTATCTCCATAATCAGTCATCTTCAATCGCAATTGTGCAATTAAATTTAATTTCGCTCCTCTATTTATGCTCCTCTATTATATTCTCTATGTTAGTTGTGCCGACGCATTTGGCTCGGTATATTTGGCTCGTCAATTCACTGTGATATTTCCGCATTATTTGAATTCTATTTCAATTTAGCTTAACTTTGTTCTTCTTTACACTTACACTTTAAATTATATTGTGTCATCGTAAGGGTTTTTCCACCCCCTTGTAATTTCTGTCACAATTTATCCAATTTAACCCAGCTTAATAACCGCATAATTATATTCTCATTTCTTTCATATATGTATGCCATAAATAGTAAGTACAACATATATATATATATATATATATATTATATATATATAGTATATATTATAATATATGTATTTAGTTTATCTAATGCTAACAGTTTTATGTAATAATACAATAAATAAACAATAAATATAGTTTAACAGAAATGATAGTTTCATCGACACACCTGGCTAATAAACTATACTTTATTCTAAAAATATAACATTTCGACTGGGTTTTGGTCCTTCTCAAGTGTCTGACCTACAGAATTTCTTTACAGTAATGACATCATAAGTATATGATGTGTGTCTGATAAAATGCGATGAAATCGTCTCATCATAACTTTCTACATCAAGAAGCACATTAGAAACACACGTTAATTAAACTATCATTTCTATTACTTAAGTATCTAATAATGAAAGAAAGGGTGTGATTAAATATGGTTTAGCACTTAGCTAGTGTAATAATTCCTGGAGCGAGGGATGTGAACTGTTAATGTATAGGTTGATGCACATGATGCTCACTGAAACAGTAACATTGACTATCTATTTTGCACAAGTTAAGGCTTTATTTTCTAATTAAACATTAGCTATAATAATAGAACATTTGAATAAATCCACATACTTATTTGACTTAATTTAATTAAAAAAAAAATTTTTTTAAAATTAAATTATCTTTTAATAAGTTTTATAATTGGCAATAAATTATTACTTTTAAATAATTGATGGAATGTATCGACATTTTTTTTCAAAATTATTGATAAGCAGCTTTAAATACTTATTGGTAAAATTTATGTTAAAATTAATAATGTATTAATAATGTATTATAAAATTGCCTTATGGTAGTTGGCGTATGAGTAATGAAAAAATAAGAAATTCAGTATTTTACGTATATTTAGAAAATAAAAATTGCTATGTTAGAAATTGAAATAATTTTTTTTGCGAAGTTATTGAAAAATTAGCATTTTTTAATTTAATTTTTTAATCAAATATAATCATATATCAAAATTTTGCCACATTTAGAGCTGAAATGTGATATGAAAAGATTTCTTCTATTATATACATAGGTACTTGTAATCTGAAGGTTTGTTTGAAAGATAACATATAGATTGACTAAATAGATTCTTTGACATCTTTTTCTCTTTGTCTTTGTTTTAATATAATCTTTAGCTTTATTTGTGTCATATTTAAAATATAATGAAAGGGATAAATTCAATGTTAAATAAATAATATTATAAAATATAAATATAATATTATAAAATTTATGAATTTTATTTATTGATGTACTTTTATATGTCTTTGTGTTTTCTATCTCTTAAGTTTATAGTTACCTAAGGTTTACCTAAAGTGTACGTTGTTAATCCTGAGTTATTGCAAATTTTTTGCTTGGATTTTAATGTCTTCCTGTCCTATCATCCCTCTCTTCTGTTTCGAGCAATGACGAGACATGCGCATTCTACATATGGGGGTGTGTCACCATCCATCACGGCAACCCTCCGGCTATACGCTTGGTGTTTTTTTTATCCTGTACAGTACCTTCTGGTAAAGCGACGATGACAGTTGCTTCGCGTTGTCGTATGTAAAACAGCTATTCGACTTTCATATCTTTAAATTGTCTTTTTAGTTAAAAAGATTAGTTAAAGGTTTAGTTATACGTGGGTGCCATCTCTTACGCGGATTAAAAGAAACGTGATTAACATTACAATACAAATAACTTTGTTAACACATAACTTATATATAATTTTACGAATTAATAATGTTATAAGTAGTTGTGCCGTTTCACTCGCGGGATGAAGTATTAGTATTTAGAAAAAAATAACATTACAGTTTTACGGGTTTTCTCATCTAATAAGGGTAAGTGATTACGGTGACATATATTTTTGAAGCGAAATGAAAAGCTGAAACGAAAAAGGCTTCGTGAATATTGCTGCACAGTGTTGAAATATTAGCGCGAAATTAATGCAAAACTTAGTGCGTGCGTGTCGTATGCTCTCACGGAAAAAAGATTAGCTACTATAGCAAAACTATTTGTAAAATATGGACAGTCAACTATTATTTGCAATGAGAACTATACTTCATTTGCAATAGCAACAAAACTTTGTCAATAGTCGACAAGTAAGACGATACAGTAAATAACATACAGTAAATGTAGAAAATATACAAAAAAAATTTCTTTTTAAAGATTGTAAAAAGATATTATTGTTATGTGCATTTTACTTTGCTATAAAAAAAATAATTTTTAGCAATAATAAAATATACTAATTTTTTAAATAATTTTCTAGTTTTTTGTTTCTCAATTACAAAATTATTTTTTTGAAAATTATTGAAGGGCCCAATGATCTGTAATACTGAAAAAAGAATAGAAATTACAAGAATATAAAACAACGTATGCAAGAAATAATACAATAAAATAATATTGTTACCGCACAAAAATTTTTTATTTGTGTTTTTTATTACTTTTAATTTCTTTTGTATATTATTCTCTTGTATATCATTATTAATACGTAATAACATTGATAAATTTTATACATATTATACATATTGTATTATATTATTTTTTATACTAGAGTATATTAAATTTAATTAGGTAATTAGTTAAAATAATTTAATAATTATATAAATTGATATAAATTTAATATTGAGTAATTTCATAAATTAATAATTTATTATTCTGTCGAAATAAATATGTAAAAAACATTTAAGTAATTTTTAACTATTTTTACACGCACACATAATAATAAAATTCAGTAAGGGCTATACAAATAATACACATTAATAATAATATATATAACAAAATACAATATTTACATTTGCTCAATAATCTTTATTTTCTTTATTATTTATTAGTCTGAAGAATACATAATACATAATATATAATACATAAAGAAGGATTTTAAAGACTCATTTTTTGTTTGATCCATGAAAGATAAGGGTAGACACCGGTGTATACATCTGGAACGCCTTGGGCGCACGGTATTCCACCAGACGTTAGACCGACTATCTCTTTGTCACTGTTTCGATACAGCCCGCTACCGCTGTCGCCCTTTAACAGAAAAATGGAAATTATTATTATTATTGTAAAGTAAATAGAGATTAGTGCCTCTTATATAAGTAGGATTGATAATATTTTCCGTGTTATGATGAATTTAAACTTCGCATTATATAAGACAGCAGAATTTCAACAATTTTTTATGAAGATGGTAAAGAGAAAAATAAGAATTTTACAAATAAAGTTTTTATAAATATGAATTTATAAATATGAATTAGGATGTAAAATATTACCTTGGATAAAATGAATGAGATATTGTAATGCGGATGTTTAGTACAATGTGACGATAGAATAAGAATCATAAAATTTATTATGTATACTGACGAAAAATATTAAATATAAAAAACGCGTAACAATAAAATCAGATTTGCATTCAAACACTCTGTTAAATATAATGTAATATTACATACGTTACACAATCCAGTTCCGCGGGTTATGAGGGTGCAAAACTCGTCTTTGCCAATTTGCATAATGTTTCTATGATATTGTTGGCATGTATCCCGAAGCATGACCTTCGCGTTCAATTTTTGTAAGTTATTATGTACGGATTGTCTGTAACCTGTAGAACCCCATGCTGCAATTGTAACACTTTCATCCTTTTGTACATTTCTTGTTGGGAGCTTAATCGCCTGTTGTGTTGGTCCAAACGTAATAGGTGCAGTCAGCTAAAAATATTTTATACCAATGAACTGGACTGTAGGGGTGATTAAAGTATGTTTTATTATTTGTGTATGTTACCTGTGCTCTGTTACTTTTATAATTAATATAGCAAAAAGTATATACGTATGTAGATGCAACAAATATGTCATAAACTAAGAATGATATATTATAATATGTTAGTATATTTTTCAAAATATACCTTTATCAAACCGATATCGTCAATGCCTCTGCCCGAAGGGTCGTTGGGATTATACCTTTCATAGGTCCACATGTTTTCCACCTTATGAGCCTGTCCACCTGAATTAAGGTAAGTCGTACCAGTAACAATGGTCACAGTGCGTAAAGAGGTACTTTTTAGAGGCACTACGCAATGTGCTGCAGTTAGAATGAACTGTGGATCAATTATGCTGCCGCCGCAGATATGCTGGTTGTTTATTCTTATGGAGATAGCATGCGGATTTTCATTTATGGTCGTAGGTATTCCATTCACTAACTTTTCTGGTTCATCACCATAAACACCTGCAAACGTAAAATAATTTTCAAACGTTATACAAAACATTAATAATTTTTTTACATTTTTTTACTTTAATATATAGCACAACTGAGAGAGATTTATGAATACCTATACAATTACTGAAACTGTCTGCTGTGAAAAATTTTATATTTATTATTTGCATGATTATCGCATTATTTACCTAATATATTTAAGAAAGAATTCTTTTATATGTATCTAAGAAAGAATTTTTACCAATTTTATATTTTAAAACTTATTTGAGCTTATATCTTTTGCAATATAAGAAAGAGAATATAATATAGAATTTGTTTTTAATTTTTATACAAAAATTTATAAAACCTAAAAGATAAAGCTTATCAATACAATACAAATAGAAATATAGTGAAGATTAAGCATATTGATTGAACAGTATGCAATTATGTAATTTATACGCATAGTTTTTATACATGCAATTGAAATATAATAATATATAATAGTATAATGTTCTTATACAAGGTAAATAAATTATTAAAAGATGAAATTTAATTATGTATGTAGATCTTATTGGCACATAATAATTATTAAGATAATAGTAGAAAGACATAATAGTTATTAAGATGTTTAACTTACCTACGATTGCCAATGCAATCAAGATACACGATAGTTGCCTCATTGTATGGATCAGTTTTCACACCGTGCCTGGTAAACTTCGGGAAGCACAGTATCTCAATATCGTTCTGACAAAGTAATGACAAATGTGTACGGTTTAATTTATATACGTATCGCGCGAAGTATGTACACAGCTGTCAAATAATAATTATTCCATTTTTATTGCGTCATAACGCATATATTACATCTATTATTATGGAATTCGACATATTGCATCCATTATTATGGAAATCGCAGTTATGTGACATTGAATTAAGAACGATATTGAGATACTGTTACATCTGTTTTCAATTAAATGCCTAATTGCCCATAATAATTAAATGACTAATTGCCCATTATGGGTAATGTTTGTAATGTTAAACAAATAAAATGTTACATCTGTAAATAATCCAAGTTGTATATTTCATAACATTTTAACATAAATTATATAAATTAATTTTAACATAAATTAAGTAATAAAAAAATTCTGTTTGTAATACGCTTTAGGTAATGATAAGTTTGTTATAAACAGAGATCTATGTATGTAAAAATTAATGAGAAATACCGATATGTAACACATACATATTTATAATATACTTATATAACTGTTTTATGTGTAAAGTGTTATCGCTCATCTATAACTTTGAAAAGGAGGAAGACGAAGCTTAGTTTGAACAATACATACAATACAAATTAAACGTGTGGCACAGATCATGACCTTAATCATCTAAACGAATGAGTGAATGTAAATAGAATTAAGTATTTAATTTCTGTATAAAGATGTTTTTCTTAAATGAAAAGCAGTGAGCAAATCTGTGTTTTAATATAAAAATTAAGATCTTAATATAATTATATTAATTATAATTTATGTCTATATTGTAGGAGGAGGAGAAAAGAGAAAGTAGAGAATTTGAGTGTAGATGTATGCATATGAGAGTGAGAACGAGAAAGGGAGAGACGAGTTACGATGACACGTATGAGTGAGATCAAAGATGTGTGTGTGAGAGAGAGTGAGTGAGAGACACGAGAGGGATTAAGAGAAAAGATGCGATGTCCGGCGGAAAAAACCGGCGTCATGAAGAGAGTAGCGGTGTCGTTGAGGTAGCAACATCGTGAAACAGAAGAAACAGCGATATTCTTTTGTATTTGTCGTCAAGGGAGAGACGCGACAGGTGCGAGTCAGTCTGGATCGAGAAGCCAGCGAGAAAATTGCGAGTAATTAGTGAGTCCGAGAATCGAGGCGTCAGTAAGAGTGATTGTGAGTACTTGGAGAAACGAGCGGGAGACTGGCCTTATGCCCATATTCTTTTTATTATATCTATTTATATTCGGAGAATTAATAAATGAACTTATCCCAATAAAGTTTCATCTTTGGTTCTCCTAAAATATGATATGTCTATATATTATTATTTATATTATATTATTATACAGATGAAACTGTGAACTACAAAACTATTTGAAAAATTTTTTATGATAAAATTTGAATTTTCAAACTAAGCTTTGTTTTTCTCCTTTTCAAAGTTATAGATGAGCGATAACACTTTACACATGAAACAGTTATATAAGTATATTGTAAATATGTATGTGTTACATATATGTGACGAGAAACAGTTCATTTTATTAATAAAAATGACTACATTTTCATTATTATATAGTATACGTCTTTCTTAAAAATATAAAATATCAAAAATATCTTGAATGTTAACACGGGCATTTTTTGTATTGTACATATTGACTGTGAGTAATAGTATTATGTATACTAGGTATACTAGGTATAAATAAAAATTTAATACTTCTAACAATTATCTATTTCGAAAATTGTTTAAAAAAAAAACAACATAATTTGTAAATTAACGTATATGTATCATGAAACATTGTCTGCATTTTCTCTTTTACATAATAATTTTATTTACCTAGGAATATTACGGTTTTCGGGTCACATTATTCGCAAAATAAATACTATTTTCACAATTTTTGTATTATTTTAAAGGGACGCAATACGAAATACAATCATACAACTTTAGCAGAAAAGATTAACAACATTTATGTAGAATCGATTTATGACAAAATACATTATCACAATAATAAATATAATTATAGAGAGTGAAAATTATTATTGATTATTTATACTGATTGTAATTTGTTCTTATTAATAAAAATATTGTGAATTTGTTTTAATAATTAAAAATAATTAGTTCTAGTTTAATTACGTTGTGCCATAAAATCGATATACATATGTGATTATCTGACGTTTTTAACAACTAAAATATAATAAAGTTACAAATACAAATAATCAGATAAATGTGGTTATATTAGCAAAAATCATATTGTTATAAATTTTCTCACTATTCGCATTATTAATCAGTATATATAATTGCCGTTGAGAATCTTAACTTTCAAGTACATTGCTGGGTCACTTTGCATTTTTTGAAGGTTTGGCTTTTTTGTGCCGGTCGAGGGAGGAAGGGGTTGGGTCTGGGGGAGAGAAAGTTCGAGGACCCTATTATATACTTTGCCATAGAATCACAAGGAGTGAGTCACTACAGGGTCTCTCAGACCCTACAGTGCAAACGTAAGAAAAATAAAAAGTACTTGAGGGTTAATACAATATATTTCCAATTAATTTTTCCAATTAATTAATTTTTTATAAATAAAATTAGAAATATTAATATGTGTGTGTTTGTATTATGTAATAACTTCTATATATATATATATAATATAATATATATATATATATATACATATATATATATATATATATATTATAGCATAATTCTATATTAAATTATTTCAGCATAATTATTATTAAATAATTATATGTTACATTAAATAATTGAATAACTAGATAAATGAATAATTTATTATTCTGCCGAAATAAACATGTAAAAGAACTGAAATTTATAGCTATTTTTTGTACGCGCATATAATAATGAGAATTTAGTAAGAGTTATACTGCAATGTACATTAAATAAAAATATAGATAATACATGTATAGTATATATAATATATATAATAAATATATAGATAATAAAAGATGTACTAGATAAGACACACATTTATTCAATGATCTTTATTAAATAGTATTAAAAATATATAAGACATAAGAAAGAAGGATATTAATGTTCTTTTTTTCTTCGAGCCAAGTAAGATGATGGTAAACATTAGTATATACAATATATAGTACAATATAGTATATACAATATATCTGAAAGAGACCCACGGTGCATCTTCTGTCAAACCAATAATTGTTTCATCACTGTTTTGAATTCGCTACCGCTGTCATCCTGTAACAGAGAAATAAAGATTATCATACCGTTCTTTGTACGATTGAGTTTAATTAATATTTTACGTATTACATCGAATTATTGGTTTCGCGTTAAGTTTTTGTAAGGCATTATGTACATAGTTTTTGTAGTTTGCAGAATCCCAGGCTGCAATCGTAACATTATTATCCTTTGCTATCCTTTGATATCCCTGATTGGGAGCTTAATTGCCTTTTGTGTTGGGCAAAACTCAATGGGCAAAGTCAACTAAAAAATTTTTAATAAAATGTGAAAGTGGCTTCTAATAAACTGTGAAAGTGGTTAAAGTACGTTTCATTTTATTTGACATCTGTATAACATTAACACAGTAGAAAGTATACTTTATCTCAAGATTGTATCTTTATCAAACCGATATCGTAAGGACCTCTACCTACAGCGCGAGGATTATAATTATCGTACAACAATTTTTCTATCTTATGAATCTCTCTCTACCTTTATTGAGATATGTCGTGCCAGTAACAACGGTCGCAGGTCGTTAACAAAGGTCCCGAATTAAACATATCACGTAATATGGTTAAAATGTACTGTTCATGAATTATGTTTTGTTGTTGACTCTTATAGAGACACAATGCGGATAATCTTCTATGTTCGCATGTATTCCATTCACTAACTTCTTTGGTTCATGTCATGAATATCTATAATAAAAGTTTCAAGTGTTATATATTACATTAATAATTTTTCAGAAGTACCTTAATATACGATATGATTGATTTATGAATATAAAATTATTGAAATTGCATATTAAAACATTATTACTTTTATTATCAATCATTATTTACATGATTATGACATTTTATTTATCTAGAAAAAATTCTTGTCAACTGTATATTTAATATATTCAATTTTCTGACATAAGAAAGAATATAATAAAATTTATGTTTACACAAAATTTGAGAATTGTATGTACAGCTGCGTTGTTTATTGCTGTCAATAACATTAATATGTTTTACTGTATCTCGCTAATGAGATCATCACGCAATTAAATGATATTAAGAATGGTATAAAGAAAAATCATTCTGCTAATTATATCTTTATTCAATTCATGAGCAGTCGTATATATATATTGACCGTTGTTTTAATGAGATTTAGAGAATATGAGTAATTTAAACTTGTAAAAAATTTATTGCAGAAAATTATGTAATGTATAATCTTCCGATAATAAAAACGAAGGCTTATAAATATCTTATATTTTGTGTAACAATATATTTAAGTTATTTCATATTTTCATGTTGTTCATATCAAGAATACAAAATGTTGAAGAAGGAAGAGTAACAATTTTTATTAGCTTATGTTCGAAATGACATCGTCATAAGAAACAGTTTTCTTGAGATAAGGTACAGTGTTTTGTTCATCCGAATTATGGCCTCTGCCTTCTTTGATACCAACTTCCATCACTTATACTTCTATATTTCGTCACACTTGACAAACAATAGGCAAAAGTAGTATCATACTATACATTATATTAGATAAGACAAATATCTTAGTATACTATACATTATATTAGATAAGCAAATATCTTAATATCTTAATTAGTACATTATATAATTTATAATTTATGTTTGTAATAAGTTAATCTAAAAAATAACATACTTGTATGATCAAAATTTGATTGACCAAATATGAATCAAAATTTTTCCTACAGCGCAGAAATTTTTGTGTGTAAAATTAATTAATGAGAAATACTGACACGACGAAAATAAAGGTGGCACTAACAACGAGTGACAGATCGCGACCCTGAGTTGTTATCTACACGAATGAGTGAATGTAAATAAAATTAAGTATTTAATTTTTGTATCTTGAATGAAGAGTAATGATTTATGTTTTAACAAAAATTAAGATTTTAATATGATGTTAATTATATTAATTATGATTTGTGTCTTTATATATTGTTACTTATATTATTATACAGATTTTGTCTGTATGTTGTACGTATACTGTCATGTAAATAAATGACAAAATGTATAAATACAAATTAAGAAATACTTGCGGTAATAAATAAAAATCCAAACAGAGCAAAGAGTATGCCAAATAAACTAGCGAACTAAGTAGTATCAAGTTAAATGTATTGTTAATGATTTTAATAGATCTGTAAGCGAAAGTAAGAAATAATATGACTTCGTTGAGTTTCGTTAGATTTTGGTGAAAACTCCAAATAAGCCCACGCAAAATCGATTTAATGTAATATAAAGATATAAAATTAATAAAGATACTTTTTAAATAATGTTCAGCAGTTAATATTGAAATGCTTGAAATACAGATTTTTCTATCTACTTGTTTTTTTCTAACAACATTTATAATATGTTTACTTGAAAATATTTTTGTATGATTGTTATATTTTTTATTTTTTACATGTAACTCTTATATGCGCAATTAATAGAAAATATTAAACTTGCTATTTATTAAAATAATATTTTTATCATTATATCAAGAATTACCGGAAAAGAATAAGCCCCTTCATATTCTGAATGCGTCGAGTTAACCACATCAGCAGTTATGGCAGAATTAACTAGCCCTTTTATCATGTCTACAATGATCATACCTTAACGGCTTACAATGTGAACTGTGACATGTGCAGAAACTTCACAGACTTACTTTCCTTGTTCCCCTGAGTGAATATCGTAGTCATTAATAATGCATGTCCGTAACAAGAATGCGCGTGACGCTTATAGCTACATGTTTAGCCTGAGAAAATTGAATTATAGGAGTATTTATTTCCCCTCTGTGAACTAAACAACTGGAACTTGTCATCAACATCGATAAAGGGCCGCATAGACCTAAATACTTATTCAACATATTTTAGGAACTGCAAGATTTTTTTTATGTAGAAAATTTGAGGATATTTAAAGTACATTGCTGCACATTGTTAAGAGATACTAAATATATATTGCAGTTTTAATAAATTTATTTTCATAAAAATATAGCATATATTTGATGCAATGTGCAAAATTAAAAATAAATTTGTAAATATCCATTAAATGTATGATAAGTACTCTTTAAAGTACTCTAGCATCTAAATTTATATTCATTTTTTAAACAAAAGAAGTCTTTACAAAAATAACATTTTCCTTTATTTCATATTTTTCTCTATAGCAACAATAAGTTTAACAAATTCTAAACCGATCCCAGTAGTTATCAATTAACGTTTCACTGAAGGTATATGATATGTGAAAGTTTTCCTGTTAAAAGTTCAAAACTTTCAGTTAGTTAGACAACAGTCTAGCAAAATTGTATAAGTCTGCATTTCGAGAATCAAAATACAGAAAAATAGTCTTAAAGCAGTCAAGTATGTATACGTAACAAGTACCTTGATCAGTATTTTAAATAAAAATGACTTACCATATTCTAAGTTTTAAATAGTACGACATTTTAAAATAGTACAATGATGTTTATTATTATTCTGAATATTCACTAGATGAATAAAAAAGAAATTTAAGATATATGGAAAAAATATCTAAGAAAAATAAAATATATATACTTTTGACTCACATAGAATGCATCTTTGTGGGATATTTTATATAAGTTTTCTTGGAATTAATCGGAGAACTGTCTTTATGGATCTTGTTAAAACTTATAAATTTGTTAAGATTGAAATAAGATAAAATGGATATCTTTGATAATTTTAAAAATTTTTCCAAAATAACTATGACATACGGTATCGTGAACTAAGAAAATTTATTTTATTATTTTCTATAGCATTAAAGTTACTTTGGTTATATGTTAAATTCTGATTTGTTAAAAAGTGGACTTTGAAAAAGGACTTTAGTCTTGTTGCTAATTGAATTTCTTTCATAAACATTTAAACTTCCGAAAAAGAAATACGTCCAACATGTCTGAAAACGACTTTTTAGACCAATTAATTTCTGTAATAAAATATCACCCGTGTTATTTAACAATTTAACAAACTTAAATATTTGTACCAATAAAATTAGACACTTGTAACAATTTGTATAAAATATCTGCCATACTATCATAATTTTTTTGATTATTTTACATATGTAATAAATAAACTGTTTTAAAATTGCTAACAATAAAGATTAAAATTTTATTAAATTTTTTAAAACTATTTTAAAACTCTTTAACTATTTAAAACTTTTATTAAAGAATAATTATACTACTTAAGTAAAATCATGAAAAAATTAAAATATGTGAAATTAATTTATAATAAAGAGAGAAGAGAGACAATAGAGTTCAGTATTACATCACATATTTAATAATATTAATTTAATAATATTAAAATTTTAATTAAAAATGATTAAGCAATGTTTATTATATATTTAAAATATGTCATGTCTGTGATGTCAATATCTCAGCTGAATATTTTCTTAATTTAATTGCAATATGCTAATAATTGATATAACAGAAAAAGACACACACACGCGCGAGCGCGCACATGCACACACAAGCTTTTATATATGCGCATGTATGTATATTATATGTATATGTATATATTTGTATATTTTTCTTATTCTTTATATATATGATAAACATATACATAACATATACATGTATATAAACAATTATTTATTATTTATTTTTTTACTTATTAGATATATTAAATTTATAAATATTTATTTATTATAACTGCAGCATGATAATTTATTTGAAACTGGTTTAAGATAGGTTAAACAAGTAAATCATTGTTATATATCATACATTGTAAATGATACATTTATTTTATGTTCTCTTCAGAAATGCATAATTACATATGTGATATTTGAAGTATAATTCGGCAATAATATGATAAATTTACTAATAATGTGAAAAATTAACTGTATATGCAAATTGATTTTTGTCAAAAACATAATTTTAATTATAATATTACAAATTATTATTGTACATAATGTACAATGCTGATTAACTGATTTGATTTTTAATAACATAATTAATTCTTCAATATTGTCTGAATATCTATCATGTGTAAACTTTGTATTTAAAATAAAAATTAGAAATAGGACATGAATAAATTTTTATGACTTTATTATCTCGTTGAGGTATTCCAAATTTTCGTTTATATTAGTATGAACATCCGGAACTTTAGTGCATGAAATACCGTAGGTAGCACAACCGACAAGCGTGTTTTCATAAATCAGGGGGCTGCCACTGTCACCCTAAATAATAATTATTAATATTGTTATTAATGAATTTTGTTACATTTGCTTGAATATTTTACATATTATGTAAACACATATCTATTAATCATCACTGCTATTCTTTTATATCTTACTTTTTAAATTAATGCCTTATTTTTTAAATATTATTTTTTAAATATAGTTAATAAAAAAGAAAACTTTTGAGAGAAAAAAATATTTTACTAGGAGCATGTTACTAGGAGCACGCTCGTAAGAAAACTTTTTTCTTTAAACTTAAACATTCTTTTATCTGATTTTTAGATTAATTATTAATAAATACAAATGTTAATAATAAGAAATATCTAATGAAATATTTGTAATACAAAATTAAGTCAGAGAATATGTAGGATATACAAAATGTATTGTTTCCTTAATATTATGTTTTCATAATAATTTCTTACCTTGCAATAATTACTTCCGGATTTTACTACAGTGCAAAATTCAGACTCAGAGAGCTTTTTCTCGTGGAATGACTGGCATTCTTGAGAATCTATTGTTGTTAACGTTACTTGCTTCAAATTCGCAGTCTTTTCTTCTTGACTGTTGGCTTCCATCCAACCAACCATTTGTAATTTTGCACCCACTGGTACTTTTGTTTTAGCTAGAGCAATGGGCTGTACCTTCTCGTTGAATTTAAGTGGTTTTACGAGCTGCAAAGTTCGTTACGTTACTACATCTCTACGTTCGATATCGCGAAAAATAATATAAAAAATTTTCCAAATCAACAAAAAATTTTGAATTATTTAAATATTAGAAATTAAATACTTGTGACATTTAGTTATCCAAATATTAAAACAAATGTGTGCGTGCGCGTATAAACATTTAGTAAAAACAACAAGTATAAACATGAATATATACCTTAAGCACACCAAGTCCGCTAGTGACATTATTATTAAGTGGGTTAATGTGTGGATTTTGCGAAAACGTTTCTTTAACTATGTTTTCTTGTAAGTTGCGAACGCCGCGTTTGCTTGTTCCAGTTATTACGGTTATACGGTTCATAACGTTCCAGGTATGTTTGAACGGTGGAACACATCGATCCGACGTGACGATGTGATACTCGTCAAGTATAGCGCCGGAACATATAACTTTACCATTATTTTGAATCGACACAACATATGGATGTTGTACGATATCAACATCAACATCACTGTTTTGCGTTCCTTCAGCATTGGCACCTGATAAAAATATTTAT
The DNA here is from genome assembly GCA_901521435.1 of Crematogaster levior. Classification (NCBI taxonomy): domain Eukaryota; kingdom Metazoa; phylum Arthropoda; class Insecta; order Hymenoptera; family Formicidae; genus Crematogaster; species Crematogaster levior. Next base: position 322,464 of record CABEGB010000280.1, on the reverse strand, counting down.
TGTCATTAAAGATATGCTTAACTATTTCTTTCCTTACATCAAGATGAAAAATATCATTTTCTTAATGATAAAAAGTGAATAAAGAAACAATGTTTCCTTTGCTCCACGCGCAATGCAAGTAAGCTAATTCTCACAATATGTGCTGTTTTGAAGGTAAAAGAGTTCGCGTAATTATTGAAACTTAAAATATGATTTTTCTCTTTCAAACATTGTTATAATTTTTTAGCGTGAGTAAAACCTCTGATAAAAGTCAAATTTAACCACTTAAATTTATTTAACCACTTACCACAAACGGCGACGACGATCAAAATCCATGCTAGTGGTAACATTGCGAATATACTGTACGAGAACGTGGTTACGACAGAAAAGTCAATTCCTCACTACTGCTTATATACGAGTGAATATTTAGACAGTTGTGAAAAAGGGATCTTGTTTCCAATGTGTTTGTATGCAATACGGTAATGTGTATAAGTTGTACGTCATGTATAAAATATACTTGTGCGTAATAGGTACGTGCGCAAACAATGTTGTTAGCAGCTGTTTTGTAGGCAAACAGAACACTATCTTTGTGATCATTAATGATTAATTATTTATGTAATGAAAAAAGCAACATGTACGTCATTAAAGGCGCAGGTGGTAAAGTGACAGTTTTCTTTTGTCTTTTTGTATGATTCATAAAAGATATCTCTTTGTGCAATAAATTTAAAAACAGCCTAAGGAATAATATTATATATTATTTTGGATACAATAATCTTCAAGTAAGAAGTTATTTACTATCTCAAAACGAAAACAAATAATAATCTTCTTCTTTTAAAATAAAATTTTGATATTCTGAAGAAAGACATGAACTTTGAGTATTTGCAAAATATATCTGCATATGCGGTCATTTAAGTGTTAAGTAGAGACTGGAGACTCTTTTTTTATGGAATGAAGTTACCTTTTATGCAACAAAGTACGTTCACCGCATATGCGAAGAATATTCTCAAAGAAAGAGAAATAATCAATTTGAGAGAGCATTAAATATGCACAACAGCCACAATGTTTCCATTTATTCTAAGTTTCATGAAAAAATAACTTAACTAATTAACTTACCAATTAAAACCATAAGCATCTTAATATTCAGATTTTGAACTTTCTATGTCCAATGTTATCTAAAGATTAGCATTCCTCCTTCATAATTCGACGTTACTTCTTGTGCAATGAAGAGCGTTTCTTGATGCTTACAATATTACTTCTTGGAAGTATTGAACAATCAAAACTTACAACAAAGTATTTTAAATATTTTGTTTGTACTGTCGTTTCAAATTTCTGTCAGGTTTTTAACACTGATTATCGTACAAAACATGTGCGAAAAATTGCATGATAACAAGTATGATTGATGAAAAAAAGCATAGGTAAATATACCAGTTATCCACGCTTTTATATTATAATATTCTCTATTATATACTGTTGTTTACAGTAAGAGATTATACAGAGTACTTATCGTTCTTATGGTCTTTTAAATAATGTATTGATAGATTAAAATAATTACAAATAAATTAACAAATCAATTATTTTTATACATTTATTAAATAAATAAAAGTAAATAAAATTAAATAAATAAAAGTAAATAAAATTAAATAAATAAAAGTAAAGTAATATTAAATAAAAGTAATCTCAAGATTACAGAAAAATTTTCATTTAGAAGAAAACTGTGCTAATTCAGAAAATGTGCTATAAGATATCTTCTCAAAGACAAACAATTCTCGTTTGAAACTTTTTTTTATAAAATATATTGTTTCTTAAATATTTAACACAATTAATTAAAATAAGTCGTCCTTTATTTAAATCAAACACTTAATAATTAATTCTGTGTTACATGAAAAAGCTATGTTACGTGAAAATACATATAAACTAGGTATTATGGACTCTACAATTAAATTCAATTTTGAAGAAAGAGGGAAAGAGAGAAAGATTCTCACTTCATTTATTAAAATTTATAGCTACTTTCAATCAAAATCTCTAATAAAATTTATAATTTATGTGCAGTTAGATATTAATATACTTGCATAGTTCTTACACTATTTTTTCTTAAAAAGTTGCATAATCAAAGAAAATTCAAATTTATCTCACTTTGTTATTAACTTCTTGTTGTATGTAAAACGGATATGTAGCCAACTGATGTTTTTACTAACTAAAAACACATTTTTAATAATCAATAATATATAGAATAAATAATTATATATAACTTATATTAACTTTAAATAATTAATATTAAAATTTAGTGTGATAAACAAGGATGAAATAAAACAAATGATGCACATTTTATTTTAAAATATGATATCAACAGTGTAAAAAATATTATAAAATTTTAATGCAATAATTACTATCAAACATTATAATCTTACACTGCAAAACGTTGTCATTGTTACAGGGAATATTTTTCCAGCAGTAAGATGAATCGGTTTGGAGCCTCTTATTATTAAATACAACAAGTTTTGAGTCACTTTTGAATTCATGGAGTACCATTTATTACTGTATGCCGCGTAATATATTGTATTACACTTGAAAATATTAAAGTGTATTTTTAGTAAATATTATAACATACTTTGTCTAGCAATTGAATAAAAGATAATTATAAATCAATTAAAACATACTAGCCAGATTTATGTAAAACTTTTCTATTCTGAATTTTCTATTACAAGATCAATATTTTTAGTTTTAAGAATTTATGTTAATCTTTTGAGCTACCGATTGATATTAAACAAAACTATCAACAAGTAGTCATTACAAAAATTGCTGTTAATTTTTGGGTGCCAAGTATGTGACAAGTGTTCAGTTATAAGTTATAAAAATTTTATAAATTATAAAATTCTTCTTACATTAATTAATTATATTATATAGCATATAGCACATATTAATTATGTATGTATGTAACAGTATTATATTTATTATATATAGTGATAATTATGCAAAATTAATTTTCATAGCAAAAAAGGAATATCTAACTAACCTGAGCAACCAAAATCTCGCCAAGAGCACAATATAAGCACATATGTGCAAATATATTAATTACAGTGGATGCAAAATGTATCAAATGAGGAAATGATATATCAGTTCCTTCAAATAGCTAATTACAGAATAAGAGAAAAGATATAATTTTTTTCATATTGATATTAATTCAGAAATAAAATAAGTAATTGAAATTAAAGAACATTAAGAGTAAAAACACAATTCTTTCTTGGGTATTTGAATGATCAATATAATTGGTAATATATAATATACATATATAGTATCTTCAACGTAATTGTAAAATATCTCGATTTAATTAAGTTTAAGATGAAGATAGCTCGAATACGAGAACAACGTATTTATTACTATATTATTAGTATTAACTATAATACATTGACTATTTAGACATGCAACAAAAATCCGTCCTTTAACTTCAATTAAATTGTCTGTTTTTTGTTACTATTTTGAGTTTTTTATTCAGTATTTTTAACCTATTTTTGTAATAAAATATTATGTAAATACAAAAGTTTCTTAGAACAAAAGATAAAAGATGAATAGTATATTTCTTACAATTAATTTTTAATTTTAGTTAAGAATTAAATTATTTAAACAAGTTTTTATGTTAATGTCTTTATATAAATGTCTTTATTTAAGCTTAAAAATTACTTACAGTAATTATTCGGAAACCATAAAAAGCGAAGAGTATCGCAAAATATACGAATAAGAAGAGAAGGATTACATTATACGTATCTTCAATAATGTCAATAGCTCTATAATAAAAAATGGTCCGTATTAGGTACATAAAGTACTGATTATATATTTTTATTGTATATATTGTATAAATTATATTCATATACATAATACAAATATCAAACCTAAGCAAACGCATGTGTCTTATTATACAATTTTTTAATATTTCATGAGAATTTGTATATTTATCCAAACTTAGTAAATGATTTCTGAGAATTTCTAATTGGCCACATATATGGAAAACCAGCAGTCCAAGAAAATTATCGATACCACTGTAGGACATCATGGCGACAACAATATAAATAGATTGACTAATAAATGTCAGTTCATACTGTGGACTTTTTGTTACATCGTAAATGTAATGAGTTTGTAGAGGCATTGGTCTGCCTGGATCAGTAATATTGGTCGTGTCTCTCATCGATATGCCAAAGCTAGGCAGAACGATGAGAAAAAAGCACCCCATTCCCATTATAGAGTATGCGAATGTAATAATTATGCGTGCACTCCGCGCCCTTCTGATCATTATGCTTCTCTCTCCCGTACTTTTCAACCTTACCCAATCTTCCACCATCATATTCATGATTGGTATAATAGCTTAAAAAATGTCAATATTAAAACTTAACTTATTCCACAACAGAATGCTTAATATAGATTAGATATAACAGATTTTATAGTATTAATATATACTTTCAAGATGTTACGTTGTATATATAAATTATAAGTATATATAGATAAATTATAATTATAATATTTAAGTTGTGTACATTTACCGCATTTTATAATTAATTTTTATAAAGAAAAAAATTAATTTTTATAAAAATAAAAAGTCAAAAATTATGTCTACCTTCTTTTTTCCACCAAAAAATTATGATTCTTATCGAGCAACTGATAGTTGGTAGAGTAAATTGTAAATTATCTAGCATTAATATAATGTCTCCAAAAATTCTTGTTAAAGAATGTATAGAAGGAATAAGGAGACCAAGCGTTATACCGAAAAAAGTAACGAGCACTCGAAAATTGCACATTAATCTCTGTCGAGAATTTTGTGCAGCCTTAGGCCAGAGCCCAATCAAATTTAAAGTAAAACGATTCAGTTTCACCGCCCATTCGAAATCTATCTGCAAAAATCTAAATAAGTCTGAAGTTTATTAAAAATATTAATTATATAAATTTGTTATTCACATAAGTAATGTCACAATTAAACATACAAATATAAAATATTATTTAATAAAATCCGCAAAAAATAAATTTAATTAACATTTTACTTTTTAAACAATCATGCAAATTTAGAATGCAGTAAGTATAAAAAATAAAATAAAATAAAAATTTACCTAAAATTTCAAATTAGATATAAGCAATGTTTCACTACAATCATTCAGCAACTTCTGAAATACTAGCATGAAAAGTAATAATTAAAAATTTTAATACTATATTAGCATCTCACAAATTGCGACGAAAATACTTATATTAAGATTTGAATTACAGTTACAATAACAATAAACACCTCCATTATATTTTGAACTTTCCATGTCGAATGTTATTTAGAGACTGACGTCTAATCCTCTTTTATGAATCGATATTACCTAGCATTCGGTAAAAAGCATTTCTCGCGCATGCTCTCAATAATATTTTCGAGGGAGATGACCGGTCAACAAAGTAAGTGCATTAATTATTCGGCACCTTCGTTTGAAGTTACCGTCACTGTATAGTAACGATCGTAAAACATTCGAGAACAAAAAATTTAGTAAGAGGTGAATAACGAAAAACACCGTCGTATGAATACACCTGTTGTTTTCTCACACTTCTAGAATCGATTACAGGTTATAGCTATAGTTAATAATAAATTATATACAATATCATTAAAATATATCCGTTGACAATTGATGACAATTGCTGTAACAATCTATGGTCACATCTTTATCCCTTATTGTCTGTAATATAATCTTCTGTTTTTATTATTTGGTAACAAGTTTTAATTTCGTTGCATCAACGAAAAGATAACAGGAGAATATTCATTATATGCAACATATGATTACTATAAAACTTAATTAATATAAAAACATATAATTAAAACATAATTGTTCAATTAAAAAATTGTATAATATATAACTAGACTAATACACTTATAATTAAAGAATGAAGTCAACAAAAATCTTTCTATCATTTTATTTGTCACTATTATAAAATTGAAATAAAATTGAAACAATATTGAAATAAAATATGAAAAAGGCACAAAATTTCAAAACTGGAAGCAAAGAAATACGTTATCAAATAGTATAAAACTAGTATAGAATTAATATCTAACAAACTATTTACTTTGAGATAATTATACATTAAACTGTATATTATTAATTATAGGTATATTTAAATACATTTAAATATATATTTGAATTTTATATTCCAACTAGACTTCATACATGTTATTAAAGTATAAACTATTGTCTGTTATTCTATTTGCAAATATACATGCAAAATGAAAATTAATGTAAAGTAAGAAAACTCAAATATCGATATTTTAAAAATATTTGAAATAAAATTGTTCTGAAGAAATTATCATAGAAACCAAACAATCTTCGTACTATTTATTTAAAAAATTGTTTTTAAGACAAAAATTTTAAATTATTAAAACTGATAATTTAATATTTAATAATATATTATATAAAATAAAAGATTTAAATTTAAATAGTCTAGTTTAAAATTAACACTTCTGTATTATTATATATAATTCTCTAAAGCTTCGATTAAATAACATTATCATTACATCGCTTAATACTCTTTATTGAACAAAATTCTTCAGGAATTTTGAATATTCCGTTTGAATAATGTATTAAGATATTTTTGTGCAATTTATATCGTACTATTAATATTGATACAGTCCTATCGTATTCTATTAAAAATTGCATAATAGTGAAAAAAACATTTTCTTCACTTTTTCTATTACCTTTTCGTAGTATGCAAAACTGATATATAACCAACCGACGTTTTTACTAACTAAAAAACATATAAAAAACATTTTTACTATATTATGCTTAATAATGTAAGCTTTATAGTTAAATAATCGCAAATTATATATATGTGTACATATGTATATATACATATAAGTATATATAAATATACATATAAAATAAAAAATTCAAAATTTATATACTAAGACATAATATAGGTGCTATAAATTTCAATAGAATTTGAATAACACCAATAATTTGAGACAATATTTTAACGTAATAGTTCAAAACAAATAATAAAATATCTTACACTGCAAAATGTGGCCATTGTAACAGGACAGATTTTTCCAGCGGTGAGATAGATTGGTTTAAAACCTCTTGTCATTAAAAACAACAAATTTTCTGCAATTTTTGGATCCATGGTGTACCATTCATTGCTATACGCTGCATAATATATTTTATTGCACTTGGAAAGTGCAATAAAATATATTTCAAAAGCATTTTTTAATTTTAACTGCTTATTAAAATTATTGTTCTATATTTAAATTAAACTTAGTTACTACCATATAAAGTTAACATGCAAAATTACGCAACATTTGATTTGCATAATTCCGTAATAAAAAAGAAATATATGTATAATTAAAATAAAAATTGGAATAAATGTATAATTGTATAAATGTATAAATGTATAACTAACCTACCTGTGCCACTAAAATCTCGCCAAGAACGCAATATAGGCACATGTGTACAAATACATTACAAACACAGTATAGAAAATAGATTAAATGAATGAAAGACATATTATTTCCCTCATCAAATAGCTAAATAAATTATAAAATAAATTAAAAAAAGACATTATGTTTATTAATAAAATAAAATTATATATATATTATTAAATCTATATTATTAGTATTGTTAAATATATATTATTAAACAGTAATAGGTCAAAATCTCAAAATATTTAATATATAGCATACATTAATTTTCTAGAACAATTTACATAAATGTGTTTTTTTAACTTTTCAATACTTACGCTAATCAATCGAAATCCAAAAAAAGCGAAAAGTATGGCAAAATATATAAATAAAGAGAGAAGTATTGTATTATACGTATCTTCGATAATATCAATAGCTCTATAAAGGATATGTGTGTGTTAAAAATGTACCCTCGCAGAGAGAGAGACCTTATATGTGTACATATATTATATTTACATATATATTTCACAAATAACGAACCTAAGTAAACGGATGTGTTTTACTATACAACATTTTAACACTTCGTGATAATTTATATATTTATCCAAACATTGCAAACAATTCTTAAGAATGTCTAGCTGACCGCATATATGAAAAACCAGAAGACTGAGAAAATTGTCTATTCCAGCGTAAGCCATCAAGCCGAGAATTACGTAGATGGCTTGATTAATAAATGTCAGTTCGTATTGTGGTCGTTTTGTTATATCGTAAATATAATGGGTTTGTAAAGGCATTGGTCTCCCTGGATCAGTAATATTTGGAGTGAATCTTATGGTTATTCCAAAAATTCCAGGCAGTGCGACGAGAAAGAAAGACTGTATTATCATCATGCAGTAGGAACAAATAATAATTATCCGTGCAGTTTGTGCTCTTTGGATCATTAGGTTTCTTTCTTGATCACTTTTTGTTCTTTTCCAATCCTTCGCGATCATGTTTATAATCGGTATAAAAGCTTAAAAAGTAAACAATTTTATGTATATTTTTTATAGCGGTGCAAAATATATTAAATTCAGTTTTAAATAGTAAAAGTACTGAAAAAAACAAATTAAAATAATGTTTTTTTATTTAAAAAAGACAACTGATATTATGTTTTAAAATATATAAATAATATTTAAAAATATTAATTCCATCTAATCTTATTGCACATAAATATTATAAAAATTTGATATTACTTTTATATATGTAAATCTCTTATTCATTTAAATGTATATGTGTTTACATATACATATATATTCAAGAAATTAGTTTAATATATATTTATATTTTTAAAAAATATATTTATATATTATATTATTGTATATTAAAAACATTATTATATATTATTATACATATATTGAAATATACTTATACAGTTATGAGTTGACCGCATTTATGTATGATTCACACGTACTATATATATATGTTTTGAATGTAAGTTATTAATATTTGGTTTTAAAAACATAATCAATTTATATATTTTTTACTATAATTTTACAGTTTATAATTACTACTAAAATGATGTCTACCTTCTTTCTTCCACCACAAAACCGTGATTCTAATCAAGCAGCTTATTACTGGTAAAGTAAATTGTAAATTATCTACCATTAGCAAACTGTCTCCAAATATTTTTATGAGAGAGTGTATAGAAGGAATAAAAAGACACAATGTTAATCCCAGCAAAGTTAGCAGCACTCGAAAATTGCACATAAGCTTCTGCCAAGGGTTTTGTACGTTTTCAGGCCAAAGCCCAAGGATATCTAAAGTGAAACGGTTAAGTTTTACTGCCCATTCGAAATCTGCAGAAAATTTGGAGATTGTTAATAGGATTCCATACACAATATAAATACCCTCATAATTAGACCAAAATACAATTATAAAAAAAAGTTACTTAACCGAATGTGTGAAACAATTAAAAATAATATATTAAAAATTTTTTTTTACTTTTCTTTAATACTTTAAGATTAAGGAAATAATAAATAACTGATAATAAAAATTGATCTTAATGTACCATTAAGTATAGTTAAAGTTGTTACAATATGATGTTTAATAACGTCACTTAATATTTATAAGAAAGAGTAATAATATAAAGACTGTAATTTCTAATTAATTTAATTAATAATTTTTTTTTATTAATGATGGGATAATAAAATATTCTATATTCTGATAATGATAGACAATTATTATTACAAACGTTGCGACTGTTTGCACACATTGCAAGCACTTCCTTACAGTTTTTTCATTTACAGAAAGTTACAACGAGAGTGAAGACTATAAGCACCTCGGTATCCGTCATATTTCGAACTTTCCATGTCCAATGTCATCTAAAGACTGACGTCTTTTCCTTTGTTATGAATCGATGTTACTTTCTGAGTAACAAAAAATATTTCTCGTGCATGCTTTCTTCTCGAAAGTGTCAAACGAACAACTTGAAATAAGGTATTTTGAATATTTTATGACTTCTTAACTCTCGTTTGAAATATTCATCAAATTTTCAACACCCATCTCTTCTCTCAAGACATTTACGAATAAAAAAATTGCAGATAAAATAGCATATTGATGAAAAAAAGCGCGCGTTATATCCCGTACTTCTGGGAAAAACTATAGAATTCTAACTGTAGTAATAATTTTTATTGAATATCATACAATACTCATAGTCTTTAGTGGGAAGCATATAACAAAAGTTAATTTGTCGTATAATACGATGTTGTCAGAAAGTAAAAATTTTAATATGTAATATTTATAAATGCAAGAAAACTCGTCCTCAAATTAATAAATTAATTCAAAGTAATACCTATTGATATAATACCTAAAACTGATATAAATTAAATTACATAAAGTGCACATAACTAAAAAATTTTATTTTATTCTGATATATATGACATAATCGTAGTACGACATAATGTAGTATGACAAAAAACAATTTGTCTATCATCTGTACTTATTTACAACATGCATCCAAAATTAAAATCGCATCATTCCCTATGTAGATAACGTCACCGTGAAGATATGTTGCTACTTTAATCTCTGTATCAACTCATTGTAATCATTTATCATCGGTCATTATGATAGTTGAAGGAACTAATTATGTATTTTCCTGAAAATTTAAATGCTGAATGTTTCAATTACAATGATAATTTTGATCTGCAATACTGAAGAGAAAATTTAAACTCCATACCTTTTCCTTACTTTAATGATCTACTAAATTATCTATCATTCAAAAAACATCTGTCGCATAAACATGACGAGATATTTATTTAAATACATGACGTATTATCGATGTGTGGTGTAATATGAGTAATCAATAAATTCTCATTATCCCTTATCCCAAGTAATCATCAACAAAACGTGAAAATAACAGGTGATTTAAAATACAATATAATACATGTGACATATTCTCACGCACGTGTGATCACTTACGTATGATTACTATTTAGGGGAGACTAGGGAAACACGCAAGTTGATACAAAATTAAATTTTGATTAAATAACATTATCGTTATATCGCTTGACACATATTTATTCAACAAAATTTTTCAGGAATATTTCATTTGAATGTATTAATATATTTATGTGCAAATACCATGCTAATATCGATATGCTTCTATTGTGTTCTATTTAAAAAAAAAATTAAAAACTGCATAATAGTGAAAAAAACATTTTCTTTGCTTTTTTTATCATCTTCTCGTAGTATGCAAAACTGATATATAACCAACGGATGTTTTTACTAACTAAAAAACATATAAAAAACATTTTTTATTATAATATGCTTAATAATGTAAGCTTTATAGTTAAATAATTACAAAGTAATTGTAAAGATTATATATATGTATATATACGTATATATACATATATTGTGTGTGTATTATTGTGTGTGTGTGTGTTGTATATATATATAAAAATACTTTTTACACACACACACACACACACAATACAAAATTCAAAATTTATATATATTTATACTAATACATAATATAGATGTCATAAATTTCAATAGAATTTGAGACAATATTTTAACGGAATAGTTCAAAACAAATAATAAAATATCTTACACTGCAAAATGTGGCCATTGTAACAGGACATACTTTTCCAGCGGTGAGATAGATTGGTTTAAAACCTCTTGTCATTAAAAACAACAAATTTTCTGCAATTTTTGGATCCATGGTGTACCATTCATTGCTGTACGCCGCATAATATATTTTATTGCACTTGGAAATATTAAAAGCATTTTTAAGTTTTAACTAATTATTTAAAATATTGTCCTATATTTAAACTAAACTTACTTACTACAATGTAGATTAACATGTAAAATTAGCAACATTAAATTTGTATAACTTTGTTATAAAAAAAATATATGTACGTATAATTAACCTACTTGGGCCACCAAAATCTCGCCAAGAACACAATATAGACACATGTGTGCAAATATATTGAAAATACAGGATATGAAATATATTAAATGAATGACAGACATATCATTTCCTTCTTCGAACAGCTAATTAAATTACGGAATATATAAAAAAACATTCTTATTAATAAAATAGAATTTTTTATATATATGATTAAAGAGTGATAGCTTCTAAATTAGAGTATTAAATACAGGGTCCGGCAATGAAGTATGGTGTTTTTGAAAAAATTGACACACTTTCATTTTTAAACATACATTAATATTTATTATTTTAATACATGAGTGGAATGATGCCATTTAAGTATAACATAGAATACATACAATTACAATACATACAATACACATAACATAGAATACATACAATTACAATACATACAATTTCGTTGCATGGAGATATGGAATGGCCACCTCGGTCACCAGACCTTTCATGTTGTGACTACTTTTTATGGGGCTACTTAAAATCCAAAGTTTACATAGACAAACCGCGAACTCTTGAGGCTCTTTCAGAAAGCATAGCGCACGAAATTGAAAGGATTCCTCGTGCCATGCTCGAAAGGAGTATGGACGATTTTGCAATCCGTCTCCAAGAATGCTTCGACAAGAATGGACGCCACCTAACTGATGTAATTTTTCGCACCTGACTATGTTATGTTACTTAAATGGCATCATTCCACTCATGTATTAAAATAATAAATATTGATGTATGTTTAAAAATGAAAGTGTGTCAATTTTTTCAAAAACACCATACTTCATTGCCGGACCCTGTATATAGTATACATTAATTTTCTAGAACAATTTACATAAATGTGTTTTTTTAACTTTTCAATACTTACGCTAATCAATCGAAATCCGAAAAAAGCGAAAAGTATGGCAAAATATATAAATAAAGAGAGAAGTATTGTATTATACGTATCTTCGATAATATCAATAGCTCTATAAAAGATATTTGTGTACTAAAAATTTTGCTCACATACTTTATATAGATTATATTTACGTATATATTTTATAAATAACAAACCTAAGTAAACGGATGTGTTTTGCAACACAACATTTTAACACTTCGTGAATATTTATATATTTATTCAAACATTGCAAACGGTTTTTAAGAATGTCTAGCTGACCACATATATGAAAAACCAGAAGACTGAGAAAATTATCTATTCCAGTGTAAGCCATCATGCCAATAGCTACGTAGACGGCTTGACTAATAAATGTCAGTTCGTAATGCGGTCTTTTTGTTACATCGTAAATGTAATGAGTTTGTAGAGGCATTGGTCTGTAGAGGTCTGGATCAGTAATATTCGAATTCAATCTCATTAATATTCCAAAGCTCGGGAGAATAATAACAAAAGAGCATCCTACTGCCATTACGCAGTAGGAGCAAATAATTATTATCCGTGCAGTTTGTGCTCTTTGAATCATTAAGTTTCTCTCTTGATCACTTTTTGTTTTTATCCAATCCTTCGCGATCATATTCATAATTGGTATAATAACTTAAAAATTAAACAATTTTATGTATACTTGCAGCTTTGTTAACTCAAAATGTGTTAAATTCAATTTTAAATAGTAAAAGCACAGAAAAAAACAAATTGAAATAATGTTTTTCAATTTTTTTCAAGAAAATTGGTATTATATAATTTTAAATATATAAATATTAATTTCATCTAATCTTATTGCACATAAATATCATAAAAATTTGATTGACATTATTTATGTATATGTAAATTTCTTATTTAAATGTATATATGTTTTCATGTACATATATTCAAGATTAATTTAATATTATTTATAATTTTATTTATAATTTAATATTATTTCATCTAAAAATATATTTATATATTTTATTATTATATATTAACTATATTATTACATATTATTATATATTAAAATATATTTATGACATGAGTTAACTCCATTTATGAATGATTCACACGTACTATATGTTTTGAATGTAAGTTATTAATAATTGATTTTAAAAACATATTTAACTTATATATTTTTTACTATACTTTTACAGTTTATAATTATCAAAAATGATGTCTACCTTCTTTCTTCCACCACAAAATCGTGATTCTAATCACGCAACTTATTACTGGTAAAGTATATTGTAAATTATCCAACATTAGCAAACTGTCTCCAAAAATTTTTATGAGGGAGTGTATAGAAGGAATAATAAGACAAAGTGTTAATCCCAGCAAAACTACCAATACTCGAAAATTGCACATAAACTTCTGCCAAGAATTTTGTACGTTCACAGGCCAAAGTCCAAGGATATCTAAAGTGAAACGGTTTAGTTTCACTGCCCATTCAAAATCTGCAGAAAACTTGATAAATTTGGAGATTGTTAATAAGATTTCACAATTCAAAACGTACCACAAATATAGCCATGATTAGCCAAAGTATAATTATACCAAAGTTATTTAACTGAATGTGTAGGAGCAGTTATAAATAATATATTTAAAATTTTTGTTTACTTTTCTTTAATACTTTAAGATTAAGGAAATAATAAATGATAATAAAATTTTTTTATTGATAATAAAAATTGATCTTAATGTACCATTAAGTATAGTTAAAGTTGTTACAATATGATGTTTAATAACGTTCACTTAATACTTATAAGAAACTTAATACTTATAAGAAACTGTATACTGTAAATACTGTAATTTCTAATTAATTTAATTAATAATTCAGAATTTTTATTAATGATGGGATAATAAAATGTTCTGATAATTATGGATTATTATTATTACAAATGCGGTGACTGTTTGCTCACATTGCTAAATACTTCTTCAAAGTTTTTTTATTTACAGTTACAACGAGAGTCAAGACTATAAGCACCTCGGTATCCCTCATATTTCGAAATATCCGTGTCCAATATCATCTAAAGACTGACGTCTTTTCTTTTAATATGAATCGATGTTACTTTCTGAGCAGCAAAAAATATTGCTCGCGCATGCTTTCTTCTCGAAAGTGTCGAACGATCAACTTGCAATAAAGTATTTTGAATATTTTATGACACTTCTTAACTCTCGTTTGAAATATTCATCAAATTTTCAACACCCATCTCTTCTCTCAAGACATTTACGAATAAAAAAATTGCATATAAAATAGCATATTGATGAAAAAAAGCGCGCGTATATGCGTTATATCCCGTACTTCTAGAAAAAACTATAGAATTCTAATTGTAGTAATAATTTTTATTGAATATCATACAATACTCATAGTCTTTAGTGGGAAACATATAACAAAAGTTGATTTGTCATATAATATGATGTTGTTAGAAAGTAAAAAATTTCAATATGTAATATTTATAAATGCAAGAAAACTCGTCTCCAAATTAATACATTAATTCAAAGTAATACCTAACATATATAAATTAAATTACATTAAAGTGCACACACATAACTAAAAAATTTTATTTTATATATATGACATAATCGTAGTACGACATATAATGTAATATGACAAAAAACATTTTATCATTTGTACTATCATCTGTACTTATTTACAACATGCATCCAAAATTAAAATCGCATCATTCCCTATGTAGATAACGTCACCGTGAAGATATGTTGCTACTTTAATCTCTGTATCAACTCATTGCAATCATTTGTCATTGGTTATTATGATAGTTGAAAGAACTAATTATGTATTTTCCTGAAAATTTAAATGCCAAATGTTTCAATTACAATGATATAATTTTGATCTGCAATACTGAAGAGAAAATTTAAACTCCATACCTTTTCCTTACTTTAATATGATCTACTAAATTATCTATTATTCAAAAAACATCTGTCGCATAAATATGACAAGATATTTATTTAAATACATGACGTATTATCGATGTGTGGTGTAATATGAGTAATCATAAATTCTCCCTTATCCCAAGTAATAATCAACGAAACGTGAAAATAACAGGTGATTTAAAATACAATATCATACATGTGACATATTCTCACGCACGTATGATCACTTACGTATGATTACTATTTAAGGGAGACTAGGGAAACACGCAAGTTGATACAAAATTAAATTTCGATTAAATAACATTGTTTTATCGCTTGACACATATTTATTCAACAAAATTTTTCAGGAATATTCCATTTGAATAATGTATTAATATATTTATGTGCAAATACCATGCTAATATCGATATGCTTCTATTGTGTTCTATTTAAAAAAAAAATTAAAAACTGCATAATAGTGAAAAAAACATTTTCTTTGCTTTTTTTATCATCTTCTCGTAGTATGCAAAACTGATATATAACCAACGGATGTTTTTACTAACTAAAAAACATATAAAAAACATTTTTTATTATAATATGGTTAATAATGTAAGCTTTATAGTTAAATAATTACAAAGTAATTGCAAAGATTATATATATGTATATATACGTATATATATACATATTGTGTTGTGTGTGTGTGTGTGTGTGTGTGTGTGTGTGTGTGTGTGTGTGTGTGTGTGTGTATATATATATATAATATTTTACACACACACACACACACTAAAAATCTTAAAATTTATATATATTATCTAATACATAATATAGGTGCCGTAAATTTCAATAGAATTTGAGACAATATTTTAACGGAATAATTCAAAACAAATAATAAAATATCTTACACTGCAAAATGTGGCCATTGTAACAGGACATATTTTTCCAGCGGTGAGATAGATTGGTTTAAAACCTCTTGTCATTAAAAACAACAAATTTTCTGCAATTTTGGATCCATGGTGTACCATTCATTGCTGTACGCCGCATAATATATTTTATTGCACTTGGAAATATTAAAAGCATTTTTAAGTTTTAACTAATTATTTAAAATATTGTCCTATATTTAAACTAAACTTACTTACTACAATGTAGATTAACATGTAAAATTAAGCAACATTAAATTTGTATAACTTTGTAATTTAAAAAAATATATGTACGTATAATTAACCTACTTGGGCCACCAAAATCTCGCCAAGAACACAATATAGACACATGTGTGCAAATATATTGAAAATAGTAGATATGAAATATATTAAATGAATGAAAGACATATCATTTCCCTCTTCGAACAGCTAATTAAATTACGGAAATAAAAAGACATTCTTATTAATAAAATAGAATTTTTATATATGATTAAAGAGTGATATAGCTTCTAAATTAGAGTATTAAATATATAGTATACATTAATTTTCTAGAACAATTTACATAAATGTGTTTTTTTAACTTTTCAATACTTACGCTAATCAATCGAAATCCAAAAAAAGCGAAAAGTATGGCAAAATATATAAATAAAGAGAGAAGTATTGTATTATACGTATCTTCGATAATATCAATAGCTCTATAAAAGATATTTGTGTACTAAAAATTTTGCTCACATACTTTATATAGATTATATTTACGTATATATTTTATAAATAACAAACCTAAGTAAACGGATGTGTTTTACAACACAACATTTTAACATTTCGTGAATATTTATACATTTATTCAAACATTGCAAACGGTTTTTAAGAATGTCTAGCTGACCACATATATGAAAAACCAGAAGACTGAGAAAATTATCTATTCCAGTGTAAGCCATCATGCCGATAGCTACGTAGACGGCTTGACTAATAAATGTCAGTTCGTATTGCGGTCGTTTTGTTATATCATAAATATAGTGGGTTTGAAAAGGCATTGGTCTTCCTGGATCAGTAATATTCGGTGTCAATCTCATTGTCACTCCAAAAAGTCCAGGCAGTGCGACGAGAAAGAAGCACTGTACTCCCATTATGCAGTAGGAGCAAATAACTATTATCCGTGCAGTTTGTGCTCTTTGGATCATTAAGTTTCTCTCTTGATCACTTTTTGTTCTTATCCAATCCTTCGCGATCATATTCATAATTGGTATAATAACTTATAAAAGTAAACAATTTTATATACTTTGCAGCTTTGTTAACTCAAAATATATTAAATTCAATTCTAAATAGTAAAAGCACAGAAGAAAACAAATTGAAATAATGTTTTTCAATTTTTTCAAGACAATTGGTATTATAATTTTAAATATATAAATATTAATTTCATCTAATCTTATTGCACATAAATACCACAAAAATTTGACATTATTTATGTATACGTAAATTTCTTATTTAAATGTATATGTGTTTTCATGTATTCAAGATTAATTTAATATTATTATTTATTTAATATTATTTATATTCATCTAAAGTATATTTATATATTTTATTATTATATATTAAGTATATTATTATATATTATTATATATTAAAATATATTTATGACATGAGTTAACTCCATTTATGAATGATTCACACGTACTATATGTTTTGAATGTAAGTTATTAATAATTGATTTTAAAAACATATTCAACTTATATATTTTTTACTATACTTTTACAGTTTATAATTATCAAAAATAATGTCTACCTTCTTTCTTCCACCAGAAAACCGTGATTCTAATTACGCAACTTATTACTGGTAAAGTATATTGTAAATTATCCAACATTAGCAAACTGTCTCCAAAAATTTTTATGAGGGAGTGTATAGAAGGAATAATAAGACAAAGTGTTAATCCCAACAAAACTACCAATACTCGAAAATTGCACATAAACTTCTGCGAAGGATTTTGCACGTTCACAGGCCAAAGTCCAAGGATATCTAAAGTGAAACGGTTTAGTTTCACTGCCCATTCGAAATCTGCAGAAAACTTGATAAATTTGGAGATTGTTATTAAGATTTTACAATTCATAATATATTTAAAATTTTTGTTTACTTTTCTTTAATACTTTAAGATTAAGGAAATAATAAATAACTGATAATAAAAATTGATCTTAATGTACCATTAAGTATAGTTAAAGTTGTTACAATATGATGTTTAATAACGTCACTTAATATTTATAAGAAAGAGTAATAATATAAAGACTGTAATTTCTAATTAATTTAATTAATAATTTGAATTTTTATTAATGATGGGATAATAAAATGTTCTGATAATTATGGATTATTATTATTACAAATGCTGTGACTGTTTGGTCACATTGCTAAATACTTCCTCAAAGTTTTTTTATTCACAGTTATAAGACGAGAGTCAAGACTATAAGCACCTTGGTATCCGTCATATTTTGAACTATCCATGTCCAATATCATCTAAAGACTGACGTCTGTTATTTTATTATGAATCGATGTTACTCTGTGAGCAGCAAAAAATATTTCTCGCGCATGCTTTCTTCTCGAAAGTGTCGAACGATAAACTTGCAATAAGGTATTTTGAATATTTTATGACACTTCTTAACTCTCGTTTGAAATATTCATCAAATTTTCAACACCCATCTCTTCTCTCAAGACATTTACGAATAAAAAAATTGCATATAAAATAGCATATTGATGAAAAAAAGCGCGCGTATATGCGTTATATCCCGTACTTCTAGGAAAAACTATAGAATTCTAACTCGCGTCGTCCTGATATTATAGAATTCTAACTGTAGTAATAATTTTTATTGAATATCATACAATACTCATAGTCTTTAGTGGAAAGCATAAAACAAAAGTTAATTTGTCGTATAATACGATGTTGTCAGAAAGTAAAAATTTTAATATGTAATATTTGTAAATGTAAGAAAACTCGCTCCCAAATACATTAATTCAAAATAATACCTATTGATATAATACCTAAAACTGATATAAATTAAATTACATAAAGTGCACATAACTAAAAAATTTTATTTTATATACATATAATCGTATGGCAAATAATGTAATATGAAAACAATTCAAAAAACAATTTACGTATCATCTATAACTTATTTACAATGTAGGTATTCAAAATTAAAATTGCATCTCTCTCTATGTAGATAACGTGAAGATATGTTGCTACTTTAATCTTTGTATCATCTTATTGCAATCACTTATCATTGATCATTACGATAGTTGAAGGAACTAATTATGTATTTTCCTGAAGATTTAAATGCCGAATGTTTCAATTTCAATGATATAATTTTGATTTGCAATACTGAAGGAAAAATTCAAACTGCATATGTCTCTTGTCCTTACTTTAATAAGATCTACTAAATTATTTATTATTCAAAAAACATTTGTTGCATACACATGATATTTTTAAATACATGACATATTATTGATGTGTGGTGTAATATAAGTAATCATAAATTTCATCCCTTATCGCAAGTAATCATCAACGAAACAAATATAACGAATATAAGGTAAGTAAGAATACAATGCCACATGTGACATATTCTCACGCACGCATGATCAGTTACCTATAATTACTATTTAGGGGAAACTAGGGTAACAAGTTGATACAAAATTAAGTACAGAAACATGTGTCTATAATTAATTCTATATCAATATGTCTGCCCTTATATCCCCTAATTAATATTATTTGTAAATAATCATATACAAAGGATAATATATAACACGTTTATGTAACGTGGTAAATCATTAATTTTTAATAATTCAATTTTGAGGATTATAAAAGACAGGGATTTTTAAGGATTTAGATTTCAATTCAATTCAAATTTCTGTTTAATAAAATTTTCATATATTTTATCAAATTTATATTCTAACCAACTCATGTAGTATGATTTACAAATACTTATTTGCAAATAAGATATAAATATTTTATAAACTATTCTGTAAAAATTATAAACTATTCTATTGCATAAGATTAAAAAATATTTAAATTTATCTTCTTTATTTACTTATTTATTTTCTCGTTGTATGCAAAACGGATATATAACCGGCTGATGTTTTTATTAACTGAAAAATAAATATTTATTAGTAATATATAATTAATAACATACTGTAATCACAAAGTTTGTAATCACAAATATTCTACACACAAGCAATAAAATATATAAATTATATAAAATTTTGTTATATATATAGATTATTACATGTGAGATTAATCACAATTAAAAAATTGTTTTAAATAATTTTAATCTAACATAAAATAAATTAAAATATTTTACACCACAAAATGTAGCCATTGTCATAGGATACACTTTTCCAGCAGTAAGGTATACCGGTTTTGCGCTTCTTATCAATAGATACAACAAATCCTTCATAATTTTTGGATCCAAGGAATACCATTTGTTATTGTACACCGCATAATATGTTTCATTGCACTTAAAAATATAAAAAATATTTTTAAATATCTGTTATTGTGTGCATTTAGGATCACCACAAATTAATATACTAATTATGCATTGTAAGTGTATCCGACAGATGCAATTGTTAAATGGAAAATATAAAATATTGAAAAAAAGAAACTGAGCATATATTTAAAAAATTTCTTGACTATTTTAAAATTATATCGAAGATCTACTATATATATTTAAATTTTTGCACGTGAATAATATGAAACAAGATAAAATATCTTGAAATATAAATAAAAATACCGTTATTAACGGACGAACACGAAATCTTAGCAAAGCTTGTAAATGTATCATCGAACACATATGATTCAATTTAATATTTATAATATTACTATGTATTAAAAAACCCTTTCCTATCCCCAACATAATAAAAAAGAATATATTAGGAAAAAAATCAATTTTATTTGGTACACAAACAATAATAATATTTGACAAAACTCTTAGCCTAACCAATATTAACTTGTTATTTATTTGATTACAATAATTAATTTTCATTTTTTAAAGAAATTACTGCAAATTTATCTTATATTGAGATCTCTCTACTTTATATATTTTTTAATGCGACACAATTTAAATTTATATTCCTAAAAGTTAATATTGTATTGTAATATTAATTAATTTAATAAAAATTAAATTAAATTATCACTAATTATTTAACATATAAAGAATTTGCTATTATATTTTGTTATGTGTATCAAATGTTAATAGAACATTATTAATCAAAACTTTTTAAATTAAATTATTAAACATTACGATATGTAATTTGCATTGTTTTTATAATAAAATAGAAAAATTAAACTTACCTGAGCCATCAAAAACTCGCCAAGAGCACAATACAGGCCCATATGAACAAATAAATTTAAAATGTTGGATATCAAATATATCAAGTGAATAATCGATAAATCATTTCCTTTATCAAATAGCTAAGTAATTTACATAATATGCATGTAAAAATATAACATTCTCATATTAATGATATTTTAGACGTTTGTATTTAATTAAAAGTATCATGTGAATAAAGTAATTTTATAATATATATAGTATATATATAGTATATATATAATATATAGTATATTCATCATTTTTATTATTAATGCAAATTAATTTATAAATAAATTTTTACTTATAATTAAACACTTACGATAATCATCCGGAAACCGTAGAAAGCAAAAAGTATTGCAAAATATAAAAATAATGCTAGAAGTGTTATGTTATATGTATCTTCAATAATCTCAATGGCTCTACAAAACATATGTCTTATATTAGATACATTTGATTAATACATATATTTCACATAGATTATTTATATAAATTCATGTAAATATCAAACCTAAGTAAACTAATGTGTTTTATTACGCAGCTCTTTAGCACGTCATGAGAATTTACGTATTTATTTAAATGTGTCAAACGATCCTTGAGAATATCTAATTGACCACATATATGGAAAACAAGCAGTCCGAGAAAATTATCGATTCCACTATAGGACATTATAGAGATAATAATATAAATTACTTGACTAATAAATGTTAATTCGTACTGCGGCCTTTTTGTTACATCGTAAATGTAATGAGTTTGTAGAAGCATTGGTCTGTAGAGACCTGGATCAGTAATATTCGAAATCAATCTCATTGATATTCCAAAGCTCGGGAGAATAATAACAAAGAAGCATGCTACTGCCATTATGCAGTAGGAGAGAGTAATAATGATGCGTGCAGTTTGTGCCCGTCTAATCATAATGTTCTTGTCTTGTGCACTTTTCGATTTTACCCAATCCTCCGCAATCATATTCATGATCGGTATGATAGCTTCAAAAGTGTCAATATTAAATATATTAAATGTGTATTTCATAGTACAGTTAAATTTGAATAAAAACTATCTTAACTAAACAATAAAAAATTTAAAAAAATAAGAAGAAAAAATAAGAAGAAATTAATATTGCTTTTATTGTATCTTTTACAATAAAAATAATATATAAGTAAATAATAAAAATACATTTTGGAATTTAAGATTTTCTTATTGAATAGTAAAATTATAATCTAAGTAGATCTCTCACATTATATTTATATAAATAAAATTATTTTATTTAACTTGTAGATATTGTTTTTATCACATTTTATTTAACTTAACGATATGACCTTTAATTATGTCTACCTTCCTTCTTCCACCAAAAAATCACGATTCTTATCGAACAGCTTATAGCCGGTAAAGTAAATTGTAAATTGTCTATCATTAGCATGATATTTCCATGAATTCTTATTAGTGAATGTATAGAAGGAATCAAAATGCAAAATATTAGTCCCGAAAAAGTGACAAGCACTCGAAAATCGCACATTAATTTCTGTCGAGTGTTTTGTGCGGTTTTAGGCCAAAGTCCAATAAAATCCAAGATGATACGATTTAGTTTCACCGCCCATTCGAAACCTGTAGAAACCTTAATAAATCGGTGCAAAACATCACATAATCCGAAATATATAGCATAAATAAATTTACGAGATGCAAAACATATTTGCTCAACACACAATGTCATGTACTTGAACGGAATATATGAATAAATAAAATATTTAAAAATAATTTTCTATAAATCATTAATTATAACTGTATCCATGAATATTATTAACATAAGTTTCAAGATTATTTTTATAATAAATATTTATATATTTATTGTTTACCAAATAAATATAGATAATATCATAAAAAGCATGAATTTATGGTATTACTTCTAATTTATTAATATTAATTAGATGTATAGAATAAAATATATAGTTAATTTTCTGTTACAATTGTCTAATACAAAAGGAGATTAAAAAAAATGTTTTTAATAAACTGAAATGTATATTAAATATTATTAACAAAACTGTTTGTGCACATCATAAAGAAATATACTTTTATACGGCCATTTTCTATTTCAAATTACAGATACAACAATTTTAACGGTGAGCACCTTGATATCCTGCATATTTTGAACCATCCATGTCGAATGTTATTCACAGACTGACAGCTATTTCTCTTTCATAAAATAACGTTACCTTCTATTGGCGAGAAGTATTACGTGCGCATGCTCACGAATGCTGAACTCCTACCGAAGTGTTTTAAATATTTTATGTCCTGCGACCCTCGTTTTATGTTTCCGACAAGCTTTCAACACTGAATACCGTGCAAAAAATTTTATTAACAGGTAGATATCATGTTGTTGGCTACAAAGTGGATTTATGTATATCTGTTGTATTTCCACGCTTTGGCTGTAGCTTATAACTTTGTTGTAGTTAATAGATTTTATAGAGCGCATTATATGTTCACGTCATTTATTCGTTTATATTTATCAGAGAAGATATTAGCTGTAACTGAGTTGTTAAATAAATGTTAAGTTCTTATAAAATAAAATATACTTTTGTTTTATAAAATAGATCATATTTTACAGTTAAATTCTAATCTATATTATTTATTAAATGTATTATATATATAATATTTATATAATACATATAATATACGTATATTATATGTATTATATTATATATATTATATATATATTTAAAAATATATATATTATTAAAATAAATTTCTCTCTTAAATTACTATTAATGTCTTGAACACTTTAAAAAGTACATATTTTTGTACTTACATTTTATTGAAAATAATATCGTTATATAATGATTATAAATATAAAAAATATTATTTTTGACAATATTAAATTCAAATATAAAAAATAAAAATACAAATATTGAATTAAATAATATAAATATTTTATTTCTATTATGATTAATAAATCTCTGTTACATTTGTAATTATTTAATTAGAAGTTTAATTAGAATACATCTACTCCTCTCATAAATCTTTTAGTATAAATGTTGCACTAGTATGATTTTGATACTTCTTTTTCATCTTCGGTTTGCCAATAGAAATGATATGTAGCCAGCCGATGTCTTCAAAAGCTGTAACATATTTTAAGTAAACAGATAATAGAATAAAAATTTGAAACTAATAATATACAATTAAGTACTTAAAAAATAAAAAAATATTATTTTTTGTAAACATAAAATTAAAAGTATCTATATAATTACTTTATTATTTGAATTTGGTATTTATGTTTTAATGTTTAAATACAGAGTAAAATAAATAAGAAAATAGAAAAATTAAAAATTTTTGATGCAAAAAATATTTTTCCATTTCCATCTGTGTCAGAAAAAAATAAGTAATGCAAACATTTTTTAGATTAAAACAAACAAAAATTATTTATAATTAGATAAATTAACTATAATTAACTATATATAATTAGATAAATTATTAATGATCTTACACTACAGAATGTGGTCATCGTAAGTGGAAATATTTTTCCTGCAGTAATTCGGAAAGGTTGGCTGGTTCGTATCATTAATAAGACAAAAGTCTTTGCCTTTTCTGGTTCTAATTTGTACCATTCAAGATCGCACAGTGTACGATATACTCTTTCGCACTTAACACATACATAAAATAACACATATTGATATATTATATGGCATGTACTGTGTTACAAGACATTTATAAATTTTTAATTTAGAAATTGTGTTACTTACTTGCATTGTTATAATCTCTCCGGCCCCGCAATAAAGGAAAGTATGTGTAAGTAAAATAGTGATACTAATTAATGGAAAACACAACCGTGCAAAAGAAAAATTACTTTCTTCGGTAATTACCTAAACAATATACCTTGATAATTAATAACAATGATAATTAACACTGATTAACAAAAATCTATTTTGAAATAAAGAAAAATAGAAGATATTTAAAAAAAACAAAAAAAAATAAAATGTGTTAATATTCTTAAAAAGATTCTATTTAAACTTACAGTAAGTAATAAGAATCCATGTAGGCAAAATACAATACCAAAATTAAACACTAAGCCCAGCATCATTAAAGTAAAGGTATTTTCAATAATACTAGCAAATCTATAAAAATATATTTAAAAAATTACATTTTTTAATTTTTCACAATAAGAAAGTAAAACTATTATATTAATAATACTTTGCAAAAAGATTTTTATATTTTCTCTATTTAAAAAAACATAATTGAAAAATAATTAAGAGATATTTGTCGTTTTAGTATAGTACAGTTTAATGAACATATTACTTTATATTTATTTTTGACTTTTTTTATAATTATTCACATTTTAACAAAAGGAATAATAGAAAATGTAATAAAATCAGAAATAAAATATTAATATGTATATGAAATATATGTATGTATATAAATATATGTCAATAATATATATCAAAAATATCTATTTCGGAATCTTAATTTGAGATAAAAATTTTTACATAATTTTAATATATTAAAATTATATTTTTCTATAATGTTCTACACGATTGTTTCCTATAACCCTTTAAAGTAAACGAAAATTATTGTATCTGATTATTAAATTAATTTTACTAACAAATTGTTAAATAAATTTATTTTATAGAATCTTTCTAGATTTCATTTGTAATCGTGTAATTATATCGATGAAAATATTTATACCTGATGAGCCGCATATGATTCACTATGCTATTATTCAAAGTGTAGATGAAATTCTGGCATGAAACCAAACTAACTATACGGCCTTTAAAATTTTCCAGTTGACCACTAAAGTGAAGGATTACAAGTCCAAGAAAAGCATCTACCGAAGTGTAAATTATAGCGGCTAAGAGGACTGCAATAGCTTGAATGACGTATGTTAGTTCAAATTGCGGGCTCTTATTTATATCGTAAAAATAATAAGTCTGCAGCGGCAGCGGCTTGCCCGGGTCCGTGAAATTTGTCAGATGTCTTAACGTTGAGCCAAAATAGGGAAGAACAACGATCACAATAAACGCCAACACCATCAGAACGTAACCGCTAATGATGATCATTCTACCAATCTGTGCTCGTTCCATCATTACATCCCTTTCCTTTGTTGTCCTCAATTCCATCCAGTCTTCTGCCATCATTCTTATAATGGCTAAAAGTGCTTTGAAATATAACAAAATAATTATTTAGCCGAACTGTCCTGTATCGTTCCAGGTTTTAGAGATAAAACAAGTTTACCTTTAAATACACATTAAGTTTTATATATATTATATAATAAATATGAACTTCTCTCCTTGTAAAACTCTTGTGTCACATAAATAATTCTAAATATACCTGTTTGTTTCCATCGCATAATAACAAGTTTCAACAGGACCACTAGGAAAGGTAAAGTAACTTGGAGATTGTCTACCATAAGTATCATGTCCCCCCAAACTCGTATAAGAGAGCATGTGAGAGGTACACCGGAGACAAATCCTACTATAACAAAAATAATGATCACGCGAAGATCGGAAGCGAACTTATTCTTAGGTACTTCACCGTTCTTGGGCCACAATCCAACCAGTTCTAAACCGAAACGATTTAATTTAACCGCCCACGTAAAATCTAGTAACAAGTTAAAATTATATATCACATGTATAAGAAAAAATTTATTTAATTTTAGTAATTACTATTTATATATTATTTATATAATAATCGAAATCTACAATATTTCGAAACTAAAAATCCAGAAAATTGATACAAGAGTTTTTAGATTCGGACACGGTGTAATTATTAAAGATTGCAAAAGAATTGCAAATAATATAGAAACTTTATAATAATATTCTTTTATAATAATATTTAAGAATATCTCTATTTGCACATATTATTCTCACTTATTTTCACTTGTAAACAAAAAATACAGAAGTTCGTTACCTCTGTATCCTGAATGTTTGGAAATGTCCATGCCGAAGACTAATGTGAAAACACTCACTTCACTTGCCATACTAGTGCGAAAAATGTCCATCACGCATGTCTGTGCAGCAACCTATCTGCTTCGAAGAATCCATTAAATATTACAAATGCTATTCCCAATTGATAACAGCTGTTCGTTTCGTTCCAAAAGTTTACGAACATAAGAATGAGTCACAAAAACATTTACGCTAATAAGCAGGGAGGTATATTGTGAGCTCGGTATGTACATCACGCTAACACGTCAAATTATAGGCTAGAAGTTTTTTCATACTTTGCAACACTTCACGACAAGTGTGCTCACTTCATAACTAGAGATATATGTGCAGTGCTGAGTGAAACACTTTCGTAGAAGCTATGGAAATTCAAAAAAATTTCAAGTAAAAGGTACGTTGTAAGGACAAGAATATAGTGTTCCCTAAGCAATACGAAAACTTTATATCTATTGAAAAAATACATGTATTCATTTCTTGATAATATAAGTGAATAAATGTGTAGTATCATTGTATTAAAAGAATTATAATGTTATTATTATATGTATATTGCAATACTTTTTTATAAAAAAAATCTTTAAATTATCCTTCTATCACAATAATTATAACAATTAATAAATTTATGTACAATTTGCGTAATGTGTTCTATCATAAACATTTATAACTACAAAAATATATTTTTTATCATAATGATTTTAATATATGTAAAATATATATTTATGTGATTATTGATTTGTTCATTAGTAATAAAAAGAGACGTCATAAGTTTAACAACATTCAAATCAAAATATTTAACATTTAACGTTACATCAATTCATACAATAAATAACAAGTTTACTTCTATATCTACATACTTATTAATTCATTTGTATTAATTTCATTTGAAGTTTATTATACTTATTTTCTTATCTTACTCCGAATAAGTAATATACCACGTTTCTTATGATTCAAACTAGCGTTTTGCTAGTAAAAATGATATGTAGCCAGCCGATGTTTTTAATAACTGAAAAATATTGTTTATTTATTTAGAAACAGTAAGTAGAAGTTGGTGTAGAATTTTAACAATTTTTTAATAATATATCGAATAAATCATCAATTTTTTTTCAGAGAAGGATTATTGATAAGTATTAATTAATAAATTACATATAAATTTTCGTATGTAAACAGATAAAATTTTAAAACATTAATGATCTTACGCTGCAAAATGTGGCCATCGTTAATGGAAATATCTTTCCCGCGGTGATACGAAAAGGTTCGTTAGCACGTATCATTAATAGAATAAGATTTTTCTCTTTTCTTGATTCTAATTTATACCACTCAAGGTTGCACATAACAGAGTATACTGCTTCACACTTGATACATATTAATATTTATGTTTTTTTTTATTACAGTAAAATTATTATTCATTCAATAAAATTAAATATTCAGTGTATCCCATCAATTAAAATAAAATAAAAATTTTAATTAAGTCTTTATTTTTATCTTTAGATATAAATAAAAAGAAATAAAGAAAACCTAAGAAGTATAATAAGTATAATAATAATCTAATTTTATTTAAAGTTTATAAAAATAGCGTTTATGAGATATGCAGAAAAGAGATACATACATATATGTATATATATGTACAAATACATATAATGTTCTTAATTGTTTATGGAATATATTATTGAGCTTATTACAATGCTATTATTTTACACACACACAAATTAATTATAACGTAAATTAAAATAAATTAAAAAATATTTAGATTACATTTCAATTATTAATAAGTATAAATATTACAACTTACTTGCTTTGCTATAATTTCCCCTGCACCGCAATAGAGTAACGTGTGCGCTAATAGAGTAAAGATTCCAATTACCAAAAAGCATACTCGTGAAAGAGATATATGACCCATCTCGTCTCCATTAATCACCTGGATAATACATCTTGCTAATTAATAAAAATATGTTTTTAATTAATTACATAATTAATATATATTTTTCATACGCTTTTCATTCACACTTACAGTAACCAATAGAAATCCAAATAGACAAAATACAATACCGAAATAAAATACTAGTCCCAACATCATTAAAGTGAATATGTCTTCAATATTATTGGCAAACCTATAAATATAAATACGATTAGAAAGATTTTACATTAAATAAAAAATGTATGTTGGTTTAAGAATCGTCTTTATTAATGTCTGGTTTATTGTAATATTGAACATAATTAATAATAATATTATAAAATTAAATAATAATCATAAAATTAATATCTCTCTCATAAAATTTGAAACTAGATATTGGTCTTTTAATATAATATTTACGTTACATATTTATATTGCTACCAAATTCATTTTTTATCTACGGATCATTTATGTTAAACTGCTTTAATAAAAATATATAAGCATCCATATCTTTCGTTCTATACATTTTTTTTTTAATCTTGGGAGATACGCAAGTAAATCAATAATTAATGATTGGTTTTCATTGTTAAGTATTACTTTCGACATTGATATTTTAACCAATACATAGTTTTGATTTATACTAATTGTTAATTTTACTTTGATAATTCTAGTGACATAATCCACTTGATCCATTTGATCTAGGTTTTGTAAGAGGTCAGATAATAATTAATTTGATCTAGCATTAGATATCGTAATCTACTAGATTGACTCTCTTGGGTCAGAATTGTCATGATGTGGTGAATGATTGACTTATTAACCGATAGAAAAAATTATTTTTTTAAACAAATTTCAATTTTTATTGACCCGTCTGGCAAATTATCTGCGTGCCGCCGACTAGATTTATTGGACATTGAAATGCAGTAAATCGTTAACTTTAAAATTAATATCGATTTTAATTTTTTGGCTCTGAATTAGATAAAGAATTTATTGCAAAAAATATTACCTCAGCTAGGATTCGAACCTGAAACTCCCTCATTCTGTGCGGGCGTCATACCAATTCGCCTTGCGGCAGACGGATCGATGAAAATTGAAGTTTGTTTATTAATATTCACTGGCGATAGAAAGATTTGAAACGTGTAATTATTTTTTGTGACATCCAATTAGTAATTTTATTGGCTGATGTAAAATGCATTGAACACAGAAAGAACTACATTAAATAGTTTATAGAGAAAGAAAGAGAAGGAAATCATAAAAAAAAAGAATTAATTAAGAATTTACAAAATTATACAAGGATAAATGTCTTAAAAATTTGACTACCAACATCTTCATTTATAATGTTATTGTGATGCTATTGTGACAATTATAAACCATGGAAAAACCTTATTATTCGTAGATGAGTCTCTACATTGTTACGTAGAGCGCTATTGAAATCCTTGCACGATACCAAATTGTTTAATCGATGTTTGAAATTCTCCAATTGGCCACAGACATGAAGGATTGTGAGTCCAAGAAAGGCATCTACCGAGGTATAAGTTATTGCGCCTACAAACATCGTCGTAGCTTGAATCACAAACGCGATTTCATATTGCGGGCTCTTATCTGTGTCGTAGAAGTAATACGCCTGAAATGGTAACAATCTTCTCTGGTCCGTAAGATTTGTTATATATCTGAAGTGTAGGCCAAAAGAAGGAAGAATGATGAGTATAATGAATACGAATATCATTAAAAAATATCCACTGATTACGATCAGTCGCGCAGCTCTTGCCTGTCTTATCATCACGTTCCTTTCTGTATCTATTTTTGATTCCATCCAATCTTCCGCCATCATTTGTACGAGGAGTGCAACAGCTTAAAAATATTATAAACTCGTATAGTAAGGACATTTACAATTACGTGAAAAAGTATGATCCTATTTTTAGCAAGCTCTGTAATTACATATTTCTTAATAAACCAACAAATCTCATTCATACATTTTATTATTCATTAATTTATTATCATTTCTGATGTATACCAAAATACACAATTTAGAGATTAAATGCAATAAATAATTCAGCAAAGAAGCAAACAACATAAGATTAAATGTATATTAATTTCAGATATATACCTGTACGTTTCCATTGTATGATGACAAGTTTCAACGAAACCACTATTAAAGGCAAAGTAACTTGGAGATTGTCTACTATGAGTATCATGTCACCCCAAACTCGTACAAAGGAGCATAAAAGAGGAATAATGGACAGGAAAGTTACTATAAAAAAGACCACGCCCACACGAATATCAGAAACGAAGGTATCCTTAACTGCCTCATTGGTTTTCGGCCATAAACCGATCAGTTCCAGACCGAGTCGATTTAGTTCGATTGCCCATACATAATCTAGTGGTATTTCATTGTTGCAAAATTAAAATGTTTGTCAATATTATAATATCAAATTAATTAAAATTTATTCATTGTTGTTACAAATACAAGAAATGTTCGAACAGAACGTTAAATCAATTCACGATTAAAGAATTTCAAAACTTGAATATCAAGTTAGAATAAAAAGTTCATACATAATTCATATATAAATAAAAAAAAAGAACAGAATGTGACAAAAAACGAAAAATCTTTTGGAGTGTGACGTATATTTACTTATTAATACTATAACAATTTTTTGTTTTAAGGTAGTTGTTCCACCAAACGCGTTTTCTTAGGATTTTTTTGAAACTTTGACAGATTATTATTTAAGGGGTTACACCTATTTGAACGGTCGGAAAAAAGCCTTTTTTAAGAAATTTTTTTCGTTGTGATAAAATAAATCAATGTAAATAAAATTTTGAGGGTTTATTATACATATATTGAAGTATACAAAATAATTTTTTTTTTAATTTTTTTGTTCAAAATGGCGGATGTAGAGATACTCAAAGCATCGTGTCTTTTTTTGGAGGTGGTCTGCGGCAGTACAAATGTCATTTTTATTTCTGCACTTAGGAAAAAAAAATTTTTTTTTTTATAATTTACATTAAATTTATCAGAGAAGTACACACGATTATTAAAAAATAATCATTTTTTGCAATTTGACACAAGTTTAAAGCCAAAATTTTGTTTTTCACCAAAAAAATCGACCTTTAAATGTTTATAAAACACGTAATTATTAATGGATCTCAAAAATCGTGTGTACTTCTCTTTAAAATCTATCTAAAAAGCTACAGTTAAAATTGTAAGTCGATTGGATAAAAATTGAAAGAGTTATTTGTACTGCCGATTTGAAAAACGTGGTTTTGAGATAATTGCGTTCAAAGTTTTGGAAACGATTTACTGCATGAAAAATTCAAAATAGGAGCTTGCTAATTTTTTTATCTTTACTCTGCTATCCCAGGACCATAAAGAATTCCTTCCAAGTTCAGATTTTGATCCTCATCTTTTTTTCTTAACGATTTTAAGTCATGCCGAGCGTCTTTTTCAAATTTTGATGATGAGCGATTTGCGGCTTTCACACGGTGTTCGTCGATTGTCAAGCAATAATTATGTAATTCAACGCTAATTGGCAATTGAAGCACTTTCATAATTCGTAGCAAGCTTAAAAATCCGTCATTGAAGAAAATCGTGGCTATATCACATGCTACATCCAAAGTATGTTTGCCACTAGATATTGATTTAGGCGCTATGGTCCAAACAACAGAGTTGAATGATTCATTGCTATTTTGCGTATTTATGCTCCAAGACAACACGTAAGTAATTCTTTGGGACTTAAATCTTCCAAACTGCTGCTATAGCGCGCCAAGAGTTTAAAAGTGTTTTGGAGCATCAAAGGTAGACTCACAAATTTAGCTAAAAAGGTTATTTAAAAAATTTTTTGGACTAAAATTACGATTGAATATCATTTTTGAGATGTTTTCACATCATTTAAGCCAATAAAAAAAAAATTCAAATAGGTGTAACCCCTTAAGTGATTCTGCAAGCGACTGGTGCAAAATGAAATTTATGGACTACACAGTTTTGGAGATATTTAATTTCAAAGTTCGAGTTTTTGAGAGTCTTATACATTGTACTATACGGGATACTGAAAATTTTCGTTATAAATATCGTTCTAACTTAGAAACTTTTCTTACGATTTTTATAAAAAACTAAAGTAATATTAAACAACAACTAATTTATTATTTAAAGATAGTTTTATTATAGCTTACTACACAGTTTCCGAAATATTATTAAAGAAATAATGAAAAAATTATTGCGTCTATTATTCTTTCTTCTTTTTGCGTCTATTATTGCGTCTGTTGCCCGATTTTTCAAACGGGCAGTTAGTCGTACGGGATTGGCTAGAAATAGTACATA
Source organism: Crematogaster levior (assembly GCA_901521435.1). Lineage (NCBI taxonomy): Eukaryota > Metazoa > Arthropoda > Insecta > Hymenoptera > Formicidae > Crematogaster > Crematogaster levior. The sequence goes on along the minus strand of CABEGB010000280.1, from coordinate 288,529 downwards.
AACAGCAAAAAGTTTTGGACTTAGGAATTACGACTACTAACTGACTGTACGATGTACTCTAGCATAAATTTTTTGTTTTGACTGTCGTGAAACAACTACCTTAATGTAGTTTTTAAATATATTTTAATAACATTTCAAAAATTTTCTCAATAAGATTATTGCAATTTTTATCATAATTCGAAAATTATTATGTGATAAATGCTCGATACCTTTGTAACCCGAACGTTTGATAACGTTCATGTCGAAGACTGCTAATGTATAGAGAAACTCTGTTCTTGCAACTTTGTTACGTATGATCATTACGCATGCTCGTAATGTGAGTATAAAGGATGGTTACTTCGTCGAAAGATGTATTAAATATTACAAATTCCAAGTTGATAGCGCTTTGTCAGTTTGTGAAAAACTTTACAGGCATAGAATTGATCACAAAAAAAATACTAATTCTTGTGCACTAATACAAAGAGAAATATATTCGGTCGTAGCATGTTCACTGAACTTGATATACAAGTTTTCTCCAACTTTATAATGTTTCGCCACGCATATCACTTTGTAACTAGCAACAGTGACGTGCCGTTGAATTTTTAATAGACTCTTGTAGAGGCAATAAGGGGACAAAAACTTCAAGCGAAAAGAAAAACGTTATAAAATACATTGTAATAGATGCAGCTTATGCAGCTTAAACTACATTTTTGCAAATATATCGAATTGTATTGTAATTTTCTTCAAGGTTATAAACGTAAATGATATACGCAATATGATCGTACAAAGTATAATACGGTAACAGGGTTCACTTATATAAGTTATCTTATTAATATATGTAAATTGCGTTATTAATTATTAGTATAGTATTAATTATTAGTCATAATAATAAGTTATTTAATGTTATGTTAATTATTATTATTATATTATGCTAATTAATATTGTATACACTTTAAAAGATTCTTACATCAAACTTACTGTAATATAATTGTTTAACATATAATTATTATAATTTTTTAAATTTATTATAATTATTTAATTATAATAAAATTTTAATTAATATAATATAATTATTTATGTTTCAAAATCAAAATTTTTAAAATATATTTTTGATTAATAGATTCGATTTAAGATATATGATATATTATAATATGTTTGTCGTTCGTATTATAAAAATACGAATATAGCAGACATTGAAATAAATAATGTAAACATTTTACTTCTAAAATTAATTTAATTTTATTAGTAATTATCTGTTAAATGTTATTTGTTATTATCTAATTGTAAATATTTTACATTCAATTTTTTGTTGCAACTTGAAATAAATTATATACTGGTAATTTTCATATTTTAGCCTCGCTTTGCCAGCAGAAATGATATATAGCCAGCCGACGTTTTTAATAACTAAAAAGCAAGCCTCTATTTAAACAAATTATTAACTTCAAGAACTATTTTAAGAACAAGATTTCATTACAAGAAAATTTTAATTATACATTATCAATACATTAATTTCTCATTTATCTAAGATTATTAATTATAAATTAAAAATCTTACGCTACAAAATGTGGTCATCGTTAGAGGGATAATTTTTCCTGCGGTGATACGAAAAGGTTCACCGGCTCGTGTCATCAATAAAATAAGATTTCTCGCTTTACTTGATTCCAGTTTATACCATTTGAGGTCATGTATGGTACGGTATATTGCTTCGCACTTAATGTATACATATAACAATATATGGATATCTATGTTATCTCGCAAACACTCTGGATTTTCCATAAATATTAATTTATTTTTATTTTTATTTAACAATGTTAAACATGACATACAAAAATTCTCTGTTTTCTATTACGACAAAATAAATAAAACTGAAAGAAAAATAAATTAAGCTTGGAGTTAATAAATATTTATGGAAATAGTGATAAGAATAAAAAATTAATAATTATGTATTTTACAAACATAAAAAAAATCATGGTTTATTTATTTACACAAATTGTATAAAATAGTTGTTCTAAATGTAAAAAAATCCTTATTAATTATAATGCAAATTAATAATTGGCTAAAATTGGCAAGATGTTAAATTAATATTTTATTTTTATATTTATAAATATAAATATTAATTATTACCTGCTCTGCTATTAGCTCTCCGGCTCTGCAGTAGAGAAAAGTATGTACTAAAAGAGTAGTAACACCAACCATTACGTACAACACTCGTGAAAAAGAAGTGTCATTCATCTTACTGTCAGAAATTATCTACATAAAAAAATATATATTTTATTATTTCATAAAAATAAATTAATTAATACAAATAGAAATAATAATATTGTAATCACAGACAAGATATATTATGTGATATTATATAATTTGTTATTATATAAATCTTTTTGAACTTACAGTAAGTAACAGAAATCCATATAGACAAAATACAATACCAAAATAAAATACTAATCCCAACATCATTAACCTGAATGTATCTTCGATCTTATCGGCAAATCTGCAAATATAAATATATTCAAAATCACATAATATACATTATAAAATCCATAAAAAAACAATTAATAAAAAATTTACGAAATTTTAATTATTCTATAATGTGTAGAAATATTGCATAACATATAAAAGCATTTAATATTGACTTCATGTAAAAATGTTCAAAACTAAATATCAAAATAAATACTGCAAAAACTTAATCTTTTTGCAAATTTTTCTGAACTTTTTATTTTGTGTAATAATTTTGTGTAAAATATAATATTATATTTTATTATTACAGATAAAACCTGTAAGAAACCTGATGAGTCGTAGATGAACGATCACATTATTTCGTAAAGCACTATCAAAATCCTTGTACGAAACCAAGTTGGCTAGTCGATATCTAAAGTTCTCTAATTGGCCGCAAATATGAAGGATTGTAAGTCCAAGAAATGCATCTACTGATGTATACGTTATAGCTGATAAGAAAATCGTTATGGCTTGAATAGTAAGCGTGAGTTCAAATTGTGGGCTTTTATCTGTGTCGTAGAAATAATATGACTGCAGCGGTAACGGTTTGTTTCGATCCGTGAGATTTGTAACGTGTCTAAATGGTACACCAAAACAAGGAAAAACAATGCACGTGGTGAATGCTAGTATCATCAAAACATATCCACAAATCACGATTAGTCGAGCAGTCCGCGCTCGCTTTATCATTACGTCCCTCTCTGCATGTACTTTCAACGCCATCCAATCTTCCGCCATCATCTTTATGATGGTTAAGAGAGCTTAGAAATGCAAGACGATATATCGTGCAATAATATTAAATTACTCATTAATTTATAAAAAAGTTAATTTATAAGTAAAAATCATTTACACATTATTGTTTAACTTATTTTAATATGTGTATACTGTTAGAAAAAAAAAGAAATAAATAGTATATAAATTCTGATTTCTCTCTGATATCTTAATGTAGTGAAAAATCAGATGTGCAAAATTATTTGATGATAAAAAAGAATTTAAGGTTAAATGATAAATGGTTCCAGACAAACCTGTCCGCTTCCACCGCATCATAACAAGTTTCAACAAAACTACTATTAAAGGTAAAGTAGTTTGTAAGTTGTCTATCATAAGTATCATATCGTGCCATACTCGTATAAGAGAATATACAAGTGGTATACCAGAAAAGATTAGTATAACAAAAATAACGACCACGCGAAGATCGGATGAGTAGCTATTCTTAACAGCTTCACCCATTTCAGGCCATAAACCAACCAGTTCCAAGCCGAATCGATTTAATTCAACTGCCCACACAAAATCTAATGATGTTAGAAATTCAGACATTTATTTAACAGAAATTTAGCAAACAGAAATTTAATGTTAATGTATTTAACAAAATGTAAATAATACATATAACAAAACTTAAATCTTCAAATATATATATTTTAAATTTTAAAACTTTAAATTTTTGATAACTTCATTTATTCAATAACTTCATTTATTCATAATGAAACATGTGATATAACAATTAAAAATTAAAAAACAACAAAATATAATATGCATATAATACACATCCTATTTCAAGATTTTGAAATAGGATGTATATTATATTAATACACGAAAATATATAATAAATTATAGAGAATTAAAAATCGTATAACAAGAAATACAAATTAATTTTAATTCAGCAATACAAAAATTTAAGAAATTTTTATAATAAATCTCAGAAATAAAGAAAAAAATTTAAGAAATTTTTAAAATAAATTTCAGAAATAAAGACGTGATAAAAATTTAGTAGCACCTTTGTAACATGTATGTTCAGAAATGTCCATGATGAAGACTGTAGGAAACTCCACTTCATTTTCTGTTCTCCAACGAGGGGAGATTATCGCGCATGTTCACGAAGTACCCGGTTTCGCCGTAGCATTAATTATTAAGAATGCTATCCCCAGTTGATTACGACTGGTCATATCGCCGAGAAAAACTTTACAATAACTTAAAAACATTTACCTCTGGTCTAATAAGAGCGGAGAATATTACATCGCAATATATCGTAAGTTCACAGCACTCTGAAAAGTTTTTCCATACCTTCTATTGCTCCATTATAGACTCGTTTACTTCAAAACGAGAAGTAACGTAACTGCATTTTTTATAGTAGTCTACATACTCTATACAAGGAGTCAGAAATGTTAAAGTTACAAAATGGGATACAATATGGTATTGCGTATCGTTGTACATATTCTTCGCGACTGTTTCTTCCAAAGTTATACATATATTTCGTTGTAAGAAATGAATGTTACTTTTATCAAGTAAACTATATTTCACAATTGTTCATTGTCCATGCATGCTTTTAGTAAAACTTCGGTTATAAACCCTATATATATAAACAATATAAAATGAAATATATATGTTATGAAATATATATGTATCATTATTACGTGCATCATATCATTTATCTTATCTGTAATAAAATTTATTATAATTCAATCTGTCTCAGTATTTTAACTATTATGTGTATACAGGGTGTCCAAAAGCACTGTATATGAAAGCAGGAAGTAGGAAGGATAGAAATAATTAAAAATGTCCTATACCATTATTGCGATTTTCGCAATAATTATTGAGTTATTAAATGTTAAAGTTATGCGAATGAAAACGCGCGGAGAGAAGCATTCATGTCATCTGAATAAACAATGTAATTACTTTCTATCAGTTTCTTTTGGATCTTTCGTATGAATTTCGACAAATGTTGGTACAAGAATATTTATAAAGAAAGATGCATATTATAAAGTATAAAAAGTATAATATAAAAAAAATAAGAAAGTATAAAGCCTCCGCTAGCAGATTATCATACGAGGTCTGACAATAAAGTTCGCGAACTCATTGCGATAAAAGTTCACTGTAGAAATTTTTACGAAAGATCCAAACGAAACTAATGAGTGTACGTGCCAGAGGCAGCGATATATTATTATTATAAATTTAGTTAAAATATTGATAATTAAAGAATGAAAGACATCGAGGTAAACAATATGAAACTTTATTTCTATTAACATTAATTAAATATAATTATTCTATTCTTTTATTCTCAGAAATATTGGAAATGTGATTATGTTTTTTCTATAGCATGACTGAATAAAAATATACTAACATAATTTTCAACTTCCCTTTGCTAGTAGAAATGATATATATCCAGCTGATGTTTTTAAAAGCTGAAATAAAATATTTAGATGTAGTCTAAAAGCGAAGAAATATTTGCAAAAATAACTTTGACATTTTTATACTATGTTATAATAATCATTATAATAATTTTTTACATTTACATCTTAATAATTGGGTAAGTTGTACAAAAGTATTAACACGATTCGTGTCAAAATTGTAATAATTTAACATCCACACATGGATTGTTATCATAGTTATTATAATATATTTGTAAATTAAAATGTATTTTATAATAGTTATTATTGTTATAATAAAAAATCTTATAAATTGCAATGTACAACACGATATAAATACTTTTATTAAACATTTATAAATTGTATCGTTTTTATAAAATATATAAATAATATTTAATAAACTTGATTATTGATTATCAATAATTTTTTAAACATTTATAAATCAATATCAGTCATAGGCACAACTATTGTGCTTCTTAACATACCAATTGATAAATCTTACATGAAGCAAGAAATTAAAGATTGTATTAATAATAATATTCTTAAATCAAAAACGTGATTGCATGGTACTATGATCCACGATACCATATATATATGCACTTGTATCAGAATTTCATTATTATATTTTTCTTCATAGTCAGAACATCAACAATCTGAACGGAAAGTATAGTGTAGATTACCGATGATCAACGCGACAAGGGATATGTATTAAATATGAAAAACTAAATTTTATTTAATACAGAAAAAACTAATTATTATTTATATAATTTACATAATCATAGTCAAACTATAAATTATTATTTATATAATCTTACGCTGCAAAATGTAGCCATTGTTAATGGAACAATTTTTCCTGCAGTAATCCGAAACGGTTCGTTGGTTCGTATCATTAATAAAATAAGATTCCTCGCTTTTCTTGATTCCAATTTGTACCACTCAAGATCGCATAATGTACGATATATGGCTTCACACTTAACAAATATGTACATGCTAACATATAAATATATACACATATTATTTTATTGTTAGTGTATACATTACCACGAATATTATCATATATGTAGTATATATTGTACATACAAATTAAATAATCAATGCTTACTGGAATATTGTGTTATAAAAATATATACATATACGTATTTATACGAGTATATAAGAATATGTAAACAATAAATTCTTGTTAGTGTAAGTATAAATTCTTGCTTCTTAACAATATGACAAATTAATTCAAACAAGGAGACACAACAAACAATAACATTCAAAAATCACATACGATGTAATTATTAAATATGTATAATAAAATGTAAAAGATTAATCACATATAAATGTGATACAAATTGCTACATTTATATTACGTTTTTATATAATATTTATATTACATATTTATTATTTGTATACTTGTATAAATATATAATAAATAAATATATACATACTTGTCCTGTTACTAGTTCTCCAGCACCGCAATAGAGAAACGTATGTGTTAATAAAATAACAGCAGCAATTGCCATGTAACTTGCTTGTAGGACACTGGCATTATTCATCTTTGAATTAGTAACCACCTGGATAATATATCTCGATAATTAATAAAACAACACAAGTTAAACACAATACAAGTTAGATACATAATAAACATAGACTCACATACAAACACAGAAAAAAATTTATATTAAATAAATTTATATATTCAATAATATATAGAATAAATTATTTCAAAAATAAAGAAACGCGTAAGAATTAAAGTATATCATTTCACTGGAACTCACAGTAAGAAGTAAAAATCCGCACAGACAAAATACGATACAAAAATAAAGTACCAATGCAAACATTAATAACGAGAAAGTATTTTCAATGTTATCGGCAAACCTAGAAGCAGACAACTAAAAATTAAATAGAAACGTCTCTAATAAAATTCCACATATAATATAACAAGATTTGTACATTTAAAATTTAAATATAAATAACTTTGATTTAATATTATTTACTAACTTTTTATTTATTTTTTAAATTCAAACATAATATTAAAAAATTTCTTTAATTAAAAGCACGATTAAATTTTGGCTTAATAAATTTTTAGAAAAGATATTAATAAATATTATATTATTTAATATAAAAAATAAGTATTTACGGCAAATTAGACATAAAAATTCCAATTCAAAGAAATCCTATTGTTGCAAGAATGCAAGAATTAATTTTTTCGGAAGTTCTGCTCATTGTTTAGCAATTCATTGTCATCAAAATTCACACCTGATAAGTCGTAAATGATACATTATGGTGTTATTCAGAGCTTGGTTGAAATTTTTACACAAAACCAAATTAATTAAACGATGTCTGAAGTTCTCTAATTGGCCGCAGATGTGAAAGATCACGAGTCCAAGAAAAGCATCTACCGATGTATAAATTATACCTGCTAGAGAAATTGTTATAGCTTGAGAAAGATATGTCAATTCAAATTGCGGGCTTTTATCGGTGTCGTAAAAGTAATAGGTCTGCATAGGTCCGGTAGCGGTTTGTTTCGATCCGTGAGATTTGTAACGTGTCTTATTTGTATGCCAAAGCAAGGTAAAATGATTAGCATGATAAATGCTAGTATCATTAAAATATATCCAACAATTATGAGTAATCTAGCGGATCGTGCTTTTTTTAGCATTACATTCCTCTCTGTGTTTAATTTTTGTGCTATCCAGTCCTCCGCCATCATGTTTACAATAGACAAGAGAACTTGGAAATACAAAAAGAAAACAATATTGACATATTAAATTATTTAAAACTAATTATAATTATTTCTTAACTTTCAAACCATCGAGCCAAACACACAAACATGAACATGAACATTATACAATATAAACATAAACCGATTCTTGGTTCTAGGACTCAAGAGTTAACAAATAACTAAACTCCAAAAAAAGAAAGATAGAAAAAAAAAAGAGAAAGCAGAACATCATAAACGTTTAACAATTTGATTTACTTTGATATTTATTGCAAAAGGAGAGAAGAAAAAAAGAATGAATTTCACATACATTTTGATGTAATTTAATACATTAATAGTAATAAATTATATAATAGTTTTATATAGAAGTGAAATATATAAATATTGCATAAAATTGAAATGTATAAGGTGAAGTACATCCAATTAATTATTTTACATCCAATAATAAAACACATACCTTTTCGTTTCCATCGTATAATAACAAATTTAAATGAAACCACTATAAGAGGTAGTGTAATTCTTAAATTATCTACCATAAGTACCATGTCGCCCCAAACTCGTATAAGTGCGCATACAAGCGGTACACCAGATACGAATATCACAGTAATGAAAACAAAGCCCACGCGAATATCAGGCAATTTTTTCTTAGACGTTTCATCGGCTGAAGGCCATAAACCGATCAAGGTAAAACTCAAACGATGTAATTCAACTGCCCATATGAAATCTGACAATTTTTAATATGAAATAAAAGATTTAAATGAATTAATTAATATGTAATTATAATTATTACACAAATTAATATGTAGTTTATTAAAAGACTAATCGTAAGACAGCGATGGCAAAAGTGTTTGTACAATACAAACTTATAATAATTTATTTATTAGACACATAGAACTCGCGTAACAAACATAAAATAAATGGATCCTGGTACCTGTATAACCCGAAGACCCCGTAATGTCCATGTCGAAGACTAACATGAAGAGGATCGTTCCGTCCTTCTCCCCCAATAATGTAAAACGATCATCGCGCATACTTTCCATGCAAGTGTAAAAACTTGGTTTCGTCGAGACGCATTAAATATTAAAAGTACTATCCCCAGTTGATTACTACTGTTCACCGCCGAGAAAAACTTTATAATACGTTAAAAACATTTACCTCTGGTCTAATAAGAGCGGAGAATATTACATGGCAATATATCATGTTCACAGTACTCTGAAAAGTTTTTACACAAAGTTCTTCCATACCTTTTATTGTTCCATTATAGACTTGTTTATTTCAAAACGAGAAGTAACGTAACTGCATTTTTTATAGTATTCTATTACTGATAGTATTCTAATACAGATTTGATAGTATTTTAATACATAACGTATATAAGGAGTCAGAAATGTTGTATTGTAGTTAAATGGGATAATATGGCATTGCGTATCTCGTTGTACATATCCTTCGACTGTTTCTCTCAGTCATATATCTTGTTGTAAGAAATGAATGTTATTTCTATCAAGTAAACTATATTTCACAATTGTTCATTGTCCATGCATGTCTTTTAGTAAAATTTCGATTATAAACCCTATATATATAAACAATATAAAACTCCAGCTTCATAATGTACTACCATATTATAATTTTGTAACATAGTTTACAAAATAATTTCCGATAATATTCTTGTTAAGAATTAATAAGTCTGTTTTTTTATTGCTGAACTAGTGTATATATTTCTGTACTTAAATAAAATACATATATGTATATGTTTGAAATTTGGCGTAAACGAGAAGGAAAGTTCCAACGCAGTCTAGTATAACAACAAATAACAAACGTAATGTATGAAATAAACCTGATGTGTTTTTATATCTTGAAGGTAAGGTAATAAAGATATTGATCAATTCATTGTTTTTTTCAAAAAATAAGAAATAGGTAATAAAATTTCCATTCTCTATCACTGCAGTTGTATTAATTTTATTTATGTTGATTCGAAAAAAAAAACAATTAACATACAAAAAGTAAGTAAAACATTATTTTACAAAATTATAATCTTATTGAAAAATAAATATTAAATAAAATTTTATTAATATTTGTAAATATTTGTCTTCGTGTAAATATAACAATATGCATTGACTATTTCTGTAATGCAAATAATGAAAATATCATCACAAAAATGTAATTATAATATAACTTACAATAAACAGAAAACGCCAATAAAGCAAAATGTTATTTCTAGTCTAATAATTACTGGTTCTAATAATTAAGTATAAAAATATCATTAATTGTAACTACAATATTTACCTGCAAACACATTCATATCTTTCTCGTAATAAATGTAATAATTTCGTGTAATAAATACTATAATATTTATTGTGAAATCCAATCATCTTTTGTCAATAATAACGATATGTAGCCACACGATGTCTTTAATACCTAAAAATTATATCTAGAGACATTAAAAAGAAAGCCAACGAGAAAATCAAGAAAAAAATTTTACAAAAACAATATTGACTAAAGTATCTTCAAGAATAAGTTGCTGATTGCAAAGACCTTCGTATATCTGTGTACCTATATAGGTTCAATTATTAAATAATTTTCTTTAAAATAACTATAATTGTATCCATGCGTGATTACACACGAACACATGACGTACGTATATATACATACGGAGGATGTATAAGTAAAATAAATTTCAGAGATAGAGAGAGAGAGAGAGACTACATAAAGATTCTAAATAAACTTACAGTACAAAACGTAGCCATTGTTAATGGAATCATTTTTCCTGCAGTGATATGAAAAGGATGGTGGGTTCGTATCATTAACAAAATAAGATTTCTTGCCTTTTTGGATTCCAATTTATACCATTCAAGATCGCACAGAGCACGATGTACTGCATCGCACTAAAAAAATACATATATACATTAAAGTCACGTCATTTAAACAAAAATAATTTCCAAAAATATTAATAACAAATTTATTCGAACTTAATTGGCTTTTATATCTGATTAGGAGAAAAATTAGAAGCAAAAATACACATTAACTTAATTCATTTTAATTAATGTTACTAAAAAACAATCTTTTATTAAATAAATGTTTAAAAAAAATTAATTTAATAGTTCTCTTAACTGACAACAAATATACATAATAATACTCTAACAATGACAAAGAAAGATTTTTTATTGTAATAATAATGTTTAAAAATATACTAACGTATGAAAATTATATATATGTAGTTATAAGATACAACATACTAATTGTTTACTACATTTGTATATACAGAGTATAATAGACACCTTTCGTGGGTGTATTAAACTGAATAGAAAAATCTTACACTGTTTTGCAATTTTTACAATAATTGATAAAAATTAATAAAAATCTAGGAATGAACATCAGTGCGATAAAAAATAATAGCATAATATGTTGTTTACGGTATTGTATGTTGTATATATGCACATGCATACACTTATCGTACAGTTACTTACTTGTTCTGTTACAAGTTCTCCTGCGCCACAAAAAAGAAAAGTATTCATCAATAAGATAATAAGGAAAATTAACGAATAGTACATCTTTGCTGAGTTTGCACTTTCGTCTATTTTTTGGTTAGTAAAAAACTGAAATGCATAATAATAATAATTTATAGAAAAATGAAAAAATATGTATATATGATATGTATTGTATATGTTTTTTAAGTATTAAAATATTTCACACATTCGGAACGCTGGAACTTACAGCAATAAATAAAAAACCGTTTAGACAAAATGCAATACTAAAATAAAGTACCATTATTAACATTATTAGAGAGTACATATTTTCAATATTTTCAGCGAATCTAAAAACAGAATATTTGAAAAGGTTGTTACATTAAAACTGAGGAAACTACACATATATAGCAATATATGATAATACAAGATGTCCTCATGCAATACGGGAAAATCTTCGGTATTTCTGACATTAAATCAGAAAAAATTTTTCTATAAACATATGTTAAGAATAAATTATTTATGAAATATTTGTTCATAAAAAGCATACTTTTCTTAAAGAAAAAAAATAATAAACAAAATCAGTGCATATGCATAGATAATATGAATAACAATTTAACCCTATTCGGTCACACTGGGTGAAATTCACCCAAGAGAAATTTTTTTTTTTTTTTTTTTACAATATTTTTGTGTTATAATAATTTTTACTTATTTATTTTCATTGTTCAAGTAAAATAAACACTCTTTAAAATTCGACATTTTTCGCGCATTCAAACATTAAAATAAATATACTTTTTGTGACGAGCAATATTATATTCTTTTTTTTATGAAAATATTATATTACTTATTATATTATATTATATTATATATTATATTATATTATTTATTATATTACTTTTTTTTCGCTGGGTGAAATTCACCCAGTGTGACCGTTACGCGATTTTACTGAAGTGTGACCGAATAGGGTTAATAATTCTTAGAAAGAGTATGTAATAAATTTAATTTTTATAACTTAAGCTGCTTATAAAATTAATTTTATAGAAAATATTTTGTGTAAATATAACGTATACCAATCTGTATTCGACTATTTATTATTTCTGTAAGGAATAATGAAAATATCGCATTACAAGAATGTAATTATATAATTATAACTTACAATAAACAGATCGATATTTAGATAAAATAATATGTATAAATAGATATTTCATATAAACAAAGTTTCCGACATATAATTACAGAAATTTTTTGTTTCTTATTTTGATATCAGAAATATTTCAGGTACATTCTCTAAAGTTTAGATATAAAATGTCATTGGCTATTGTATTGACTATTGTACGTAAAATAATATAACATTAAAAAATTTAAATCTTTACATAAAAAAATTTTTTATATATTCCTAAATCTTTTTTAAAAATTTTGTTAAACTTTTTATTGTCAATAAAAATTCACACACACATACCTGACGAGTCGTACATGGGTTGCTATGATGTTATTTAGAACTTGGTTAAAATTTTTACACAAGATTAAACTACCTAATCGGCATCTGAAGATTTCTAACTGACCGCAAATGTGAAGAATTATTAACAACAAAAATATATCTATAGATGTATAAATGATAGTTGCCAACAAGATTGTTATGATATGAATGAAATATGTCAACTCATACTGCGGACTCTTATCTGTATCGTAAAAGTGATACGTTTCCAGTGGTAACAATTTGCTCTGATTCATAAAATTCGTTGTGTATACCACTTGAATGCCGAAATAAGGAGAAATGGTTGCGACGAGAAATCCTGGTACCATAAGAACATATGCAATTATAATAATTAATCGAGCACTCCGTGCTCGTCTTATCATCATGTTTCTCTCTGTAAAGTGCTTGAATGCCATCCAGTCTTCCGCCATCATATTTACAATCGTGAAGAAAACTTGAAAATATTAATAAATTATATAAAATTAAATATAAATATTGTTGAGATGTTAAAATGTTGAATTATTTGAAGTATGCGTTATCATTTTCGAACTTTATTATTTTTTAACTAAAATGAAAATCATATACATTCTATGATTTATTCTGAAATACTGTTACTATACAAGTGTAAATTTTACACACACACACACACACACACACACACACACACACACACACACACACACGCACACGCACGCACACGCACACGCACACGCACACGCACACGCACACGCACACACGCACGCACACACACACACACACACACACACATATATACATATGTATATATACATATGATTACACATATAAGTTCTAATTTCTATTGGAGCAATATATATGTCATAATAAAACACTTTTAATAAAATGATGAAATACAATGCAAAGGATTTTAAATAATTTTTTGCACATACCTTTTTGTTTCCATCGTATGATAACACATTTCGTTAATAAAGTCGCGAAGGGTAATGTGACACGTAAACTATTTATTATGAGTATCATATTGTCCCAAACGTCCATAATCATACATATCATCGGAATAAAACCAAATATTATTGAAATTAAACTAATACCGACCCGAATTTCTGACCACACATTTTTCTTATAATTAGTGAACTTTTCAATTTTAGGCCACAAGCCTACCACTTCTAAACTTAAACGATGAAGTTTAACTGCCCATACAAAATCTGCCATAACAAAATTTTATATAACTTAAAATATTTCTATACAAAATAAAATTTAAAGAACTTAAATTAATTTATTTATTAGACATCGAAATCATACAAATTAATAGAAAATATGTTATATGAAATCAATACCTTTGTATCCTGAAGATTCCGTAGTGTCCATGTGGAAAACTGATGTGAATAGAATCGTTCCGTTCTTCCCAATATAGTGTAAAACAATCGTAGCGCATGCTCTGTATAAAAAGTACAAAAAACCCAACAGCCCTCATCAGACACATTAAATATTAAAACTGCTATCCCCAATTGATTATAGCTGTTGGTAATGCAAAAACGAACTTTACAAGCATGCAACAGAATAAAAATCGTTTGTCTGGTGTCTCGTAAAAGAAAAGATAAAAAATATTACGTCTATCCCAGCAAAAAAAGCAGGCGTACACTAAACGACAAAATAAGTAACAGTTTACTGCTAATATGGAGATGGAAAATATTTCGTTCCAGGTATAAGTTTGCCCAATGTTCATCGAAAAAGTATTTTCCACATTTTATATTGTTTTATTATGTATGCTTTTACTTCGAAGTGAAGTTGCATATTTAATGGGATTCTATACACGAGTTACAAGAACTTTTAGAAATATTAGCCAGAGAGAAGAATAGATAAAGGCTATTCTTTCTACATCCTTTACACTGAAGTAGTACTTATGTCTCTTTCGAATGTCTCCTTTTGAAGATATATTTCTGAGTGAATATAAAATTATTTTTATGAAACAAATCATAATACGTATTTTATAATTATTCAATGTTGATGCATTTATTTTGAAAAGTTTCAGTGCCTAAAGAAGTATAAAATTGATATTCTTTAATGTATAGAAGTTTTAAAAAAATCATGCTACAAAATAACTACAAAAAAATAATGTATTTGGCATGTTTCCACCGAGAATAAGGAAACCAAGTAATTTAAATCTCATTTTTAATGTAGAACAGGTAATAAAACTCATATATCATTGTGTCAATATATTCATCTCATTATATTGATTTGATAAAATACCACTAACACAGAAAATCTGTAAAATATTACTAAACAGAATTTTATTTAAAAACAAATACTAAAGAAAGAAATTTTGCACTATAGATTTGTCGTTTCCCCTTTAATGTAACACACATGTCTAATTCGTATCTATTCTTACGACCACTCATTCTTGTATCCATCACTATTGTTAAGATACTAAAAATGTTACGTTACAAAATATTTTATGATGTATTGTAATTTGCAATAGACAGCAAAACTAATGAGTAAAACAAAAATTTATTTTTACTGCAAAAATTATTTACTTAATATTATAAATACAATTGTACATTATTACAAATACAATTCATATTTTTATAATTATTTAATTACAACAAACACTGTCAATTGCAACATCATATCTCTCGTGAGTATATTAAAATACTATCTTGAAAATATCTTGAAAATACTATCTTGAATTTCAACTACGTTTTGTCAGTAAAAACGATATATAACCAGTTGATGTTTTTAACACCTGAAAATAATTATGTCTTTACTAGGGACAAAATTTTTCATATAATTATATATAAAGTATATTCTTATACATATATTTTCTTTCTCTCGTTTAATATTTATCTATAAAAATAATAAAATAAAATAGAAAAAATATAGTAATTCAAAACTAAACTGCTATATAAACTAAAACTGTGATGAGTATTAGACTATTCTTTCTCCTTATCAAATTTTATTTGAAGTAAAAAACATGAAATAATCGATTTTGATTTTATGCAAAAAATGTAAAATATGATAATCGTCTTTAAAAAATTACATGCACACACAAATGAGTTACACAGATCAAAATAAAATATATTCTATATTTTTTACAAAGAAGCAAAATTAAAACTAAATTGCAGATTAACATTCATTCGTTTTCATTTGTTGTTCAATAATAAATAAAATTTTGATTAAAAAGTCACACAATTGTAAGCGGTATATATATATATATATATATATATATATATATATACATATATATATATAGAACTTATATAAGTTATATTAAAAGTCCACAGTCTCTGCAAAAATTCAAAATTAATATTTAAAACTTTTTAATTATCTTACACTGCAAAAAGTAGCCATTGTTAATGGAATAATTTTTCCTGCAGTAATATGAAAAGGATGGTTGGTTCGTATCATTAATAAAATAAGATTTCTCGCCTTTTTGGATTCCAATTTATACCATTCAAGATCGCACAGAGCACGATGTACTGCGTTGCACTTAACAAATACATATGCAAAAACTTATTAATGTCTATGTGCAATCTCCAACATGAGCGATATCCAATTTGATATCAAATGCCAATATAATTACAACAAGCAAAGACTTTTCAGTATTAAAAAAAATATATTAACGTTTGAAAATCATTGGCTCTAAGAATAAAACTATAGCTATATCTAATTTAATCTAAAATTAAATTTATACTATACTTATACAAGATATCTGGTAATTACATCTCTTATGGATAGAACGAGTTAAACAGAACAGAAAAATATTTTATTGTTTTACTCTCAATAAGTCTCTCAATAATTAATAAAAAATTAATTAATAAATATCAACGAATTGCGCGGCTGTATAGGCAACAGAAACAGCCCAATGTTATGTAACGATTGCAATTGATACGCACACAACAAGAAATTAGGAAGAATATGGATTCAGTAATCACGAATAATGCGTAACGCTGAGCTGTCTGTTGTTGACTCGTACGAATGCTTATTTGCAAATCTTTATTAATTTTTCATTAATTATTGAAAAACTCGTAAAACAATAAAGAACTCTTCTTTTTTCAGTAATCTCTACTAATTAATTATTGTCCATTAATTACTAGACACCATGTAAATTATTGTGTAAATTATTATATAACTTACCTGTTCTGTTACAAGTTCTCCCGCACCACAATAGAGAAAAGTATTCATCAATAAGACGCTCATAATAAATGCTGAATACAATACTTGTGTGATAGCTTCATCTATTTTTCTGTCAATAAATACCTGTGTATAAGTTAGAAGTGTACAAGTTAGAAGAAAATGAAATATATATATTGTACATTAAGCTATTTGTTCGATTTGCTTTAATTCTATGTACTTACAATAGTACATAGAAAGCCGCTTAGGCAAAATACAATACCAAAATGAAGTGTCAATATTAACATCAATAAAGAGTATGTATTTTCAATATTGTCAGCAAATCTGTAAAAATAAAAATATTTAAAAAATTACATTAAAAACCAGAATTGTATACATATATCTGGAAATACACATACGTATATCTAGAAATAAATGACATAATACGTATACTTAAATATTATATAGATATACATATGTGTATATATACACACATATGTAAAATAAACAAAGTAAAATTAACAATGCAAATGCACAACGATATGTAACGTAATAAATTATTATTATTATAATAAAATGTGTAATCATATAAACTGTCAATGTGTTCACTAACTGTGTGAATTTTTGCGAAACAAATAATAGAAAATGTGTATTTTTATATAATTGTATATATTAAAAATGACTTTCATATCAAACTGTGGATAAAAAATTTAAAACTTTCAAAAATTTTAGAAAAACATTTTCTCAATAATATTGCTAAATATATTTAAACATTCCATTGTCGCAATAAAGTTTCGTACCTGATTAGTCGTAAATGTCTTGTTACAATATCATTTAAGTTTTTGTTGAAATTTTTGCATGAAACCAATCTAATTAATCGGTATCTAAAGTTTTCTAACTGACCACAAATGTGAAGAATTATTAGTGTTAAACAAATATCTACAGACATTTGAACGATAGCTGCTGACATTACTGTTATGGTATGAATAAGAAACGTTAATTCATACTGTGGACTCTTATCTATATCGTAAAAGTGATATGTATAAAGTGGCAATCGCTTTTTTTGATCTGTGAAATTTGTTTCTTGAAACATTTGTTTGCCGAAATAAGGAGGAACAGTTAAGATGAGAAATCCTATTACCCCAAAAACATATCCAATTGTCATGATGAACCGAGCAATTCGTGCTCGTCTTATCATCACATCTCTTTCTATATCCAACTTAAATGCCATCCAATCTTCCGCCATCATATTTACAATCGACCAGAAAACTTGGAAAAATATAAATAAATAATTAAAATATAAACTAAGATGCTAAGATGTGTTAAAATTGAACTATTTATGTATTTTTTAAACTTATATATTTGTAAACTTCAAAATCAATACTATCAAACTAAAAAATCATACTATAATGTATTTCTACACACATATGTTACTATACATATTGTATAAATTACATATAATTCTTGATATTGTAATCCACATTATGTGTTTATGGTAACCAATCAACCTATCATAAAATAATTTAACGAAACGTAACAATGTAACGAAACGTAAAATGCTGAACAGTTTATTTTAAATAATTTTGAACATACCTGTTCGTTTCCATCGCATCATAAAATATTTCACTGATAATGCCACAAAGGGTAATGTTGTTTGTAAATTGTTTATCACAAGTACCATATTGCCCCAAACTTGCGTGATCTCATATATCATCGGAACATTAGAAACAAATATTAATAAAATAAAAACAATACTTGTATGAAGTTCTGACCAAAAATTTCTTTTGGTGGATTTGTTATTTTTTGGCCACAAGCCAATCATTTCGAAAGCGAAGCGATGTAGTTTCACTGCCCATACGAAATCTGACAATTGTTGTTTTTATATATAGGATATTTGAAAAATAATTATAAAGTTATGAGTATTGTGTTAAAAATTATTGTCTTGATAAAAGATGACAGAAATATAATATAATAAATTAAATACAATATTGATAAAGATTTGATAAATAAAATGGAATATAATTAGACAGTTAATATATATTGCAAGCAGAAAATGTGTAATATGTAGTTAGTATACCTGTACCTTTATAACCTGCTGAAATGTCCATATCATTGATTAACATGAAGAGTACTGCTTCATTGTCTCGAACAATCCTGATAGTAGGTGAGATAGGAGGGGTGGTCACAATACGCATGCTTGTGAAATAACCACAACTTTGCTGCTTAGCTACTTTGCAAGAGACACATTTAACATTAAAAGTATTCTCCCTAGTTTGATGACAGTTTCTTCGTTTCGCAAAAACTTCTCAAACATCGTAGCAAGTGAAAAGTGAGAACAACGTATTCAGCGATAAGGAGCATATGTTGTTTCCCAGTGTTTTTCAGAGTTGTGAAAGCTACTGTACACGTTTTTTTCATCAGCATGAAGTTTGCGTGTAATGAAAATTTTTGAAATAACGAATTTCAAATATGCAAATATGCAAAGTGTAGCTCCAGCATTAGAGAAGTAAAATTCTTATCGAAATGCCACGAAGACAATTTACAGAAGTACAGGCAGCTGAAATTGTTGCTCTGTTACAAGAAGATTTTAGTCAGCATTATATTGAAAGACATATCGGTAATGCTAATACCGGCGACAATGTAAAACAATAAAAATAAAATAATGAATAAACACGAAGGAATATTTCAGTGCAGGTAAATGTCCTCCAACAAAGAATATATAAAAACTATATACTTTTGTAAGTCATATTAAAATATAGTAATACATTGTTTACAATTATGATATTATAATCACATTGAGTGCTAAGCAAAACTCATCGATTATAATTTAAATAGAAAAATACAAAATAAAAAATATGTTACAATATAAAACATTTTATACTCTAATATTTCAAAATATTAAAGCTAAATTAAAATCTTTTACAAGATATCTGAAATAAATACATGTAAACATATTTCAAATAATGTTCAGCTCAGTACTTGGTCAATGTCTATGATATTTGTATTGTTCTTAATTATATTTATTATTATTAATGTTATACAATTCAATGATACACATTAATCACGTCGTGCAAGCAAAACTGATATGTATCCGCCTGATGTTTTTAATAGCTGAAATAAACAAGTTGTCTCTTAAAAATTGTATCATTTAATATTTTTACCAAAAAATGTTATAAAATATGATGATGTTAAATCGCAGTTCTTTTATAAAATAACTGACGTTTTATTAAAAAATCTTTATATCAAATCATGTTACTTACATTGCAGAAGGAACTCATCGTTAGAGGAAAAATTTTTCCAACAGTTAGGTAAAGAGGCTTGTTTGTGCGAATCATCAATAGAATAAGATTTCTGGCTTGCTTCGGTTCCAATTCGTACCAACGATATTCATACACAGCTTGGTAGATACTTTCGCACTATGCAATATAATTTTACCAAATATTGAGAAAATTTCTTACAATACATACAAACATATCGTACAAAAACTTATCAATCATAAAAAATTAGTTATATATGTATATACAATTCAACATTTCTCAACATTTTTCTTATAATTTTAACTTTTTAATCTATTACTATTACAAGCAATTAATTCATAATTATGAAAAATTGCAGTTGAGAATATAGATACAACACATTCTAATTTTCGCAATTATGAAAAGAGTACAATGAATTAAAATGCATATTTATTTTAATTTCTTTTAAACTATATTACAATATAATAGCAAATATAATATAGTAAATATAATATAATATAGCAAATATAATATAAATGTAATATATAGCAAATTTTTGCAATAAAATAGCACTTATATGAATTTAAGATAAACATAATTTACTTGTGTTATTAGACATTCTCCAACCACACAATACAAGCACATATGTGACAACATATTCACAAGAGCTGTTACAAGAAATGACAGTCTGACAAAGGATAAATGACGTCCATCGGTAACAACCTAAATTAATATAAGACCAATATACTAAAAAAGTATAAACTACTATATAAATAAATATGTTGACAATAGTATGTAATAATGTATAAATATAATAATTGCAGTTTTATTCATTATTAATATTTACTTATTATTATTTATTTTATTTGCACATATTTAGATAACATCCAGAGACGTTTTGTGTACATACATATACGTGTATGTGTTGCATTTAAAAACAATGTAACATGAATATGAATACAAAAATTACGCGAATACAGTAAACCCTTAATTTAATGAACTAATAAGAGGAAAGAGATATCCATTAGTGTTTAAAGTCCATTAAATCGAATATAACTTAAGGGGATTATTTTTTATCATTTTATAACAATATAAAAAAAGCTTTGATTTAACATACTATATTGTACTATATAAAATTATTAAATTGTAATAAAAAATATGTAATATTTATAAATATTTACCCCACATTTCCCAAAACAAGTGCGACATGAAATGCACACGGTGCAATGTTTAATGTATTGTATTATTATTTGTCCAGTCCGTTAAATCCGAAATTCAGTCTGTTAAATCGAGGGTTTACTGTAGTTGTATGCCATCCAATCAAAAACATCTATATCTATACGTTCCATGTGTTCCTATTCGTGAAATAAATTTAAACATCAAATCTCTTAGATTACATCTAATATTACATCTAATATTACGTCTAATATTTATATGTATAATATTTATATGTATTTGAGCTAATAATTATGTATGCATTAAATATTAAAATGTTTTGTAGACAGGTTTATGAATATTAATATAATTCTCATTTCAGTTTTTACACATCCATGAATAGTTCAAAAATAATAATAGATTATTAAATAAAAGCAAAACTGATAGATGAAAAATTTGTATCATAAGACTGTGAATGAGAAGATAAATCTGTTTACTGACTTACAGTAACTAGTAAAAATCCGTTTAGACTAAATAATGTGCCGATATTGAGGAATAATCCAAGAAGCATCAAATTAAATGTACCTTCAATGATTTTAACATATCTATAATAAACAAAATGTTTATTAAAAATTAGTATTAGTGCTAGTTAGTAAGTATAAACAATTGTATTATATACGGAGAGAATTTTCTCATAAAATTTACCCTGAAAATTATAGTAGTCGTGAGACAATATGATATAAAAAGAGAATTTTATATGATTTTCTCTTATTTAATATCTGCTACACATATTTTATATTTTACACAGTAAGAATATAAAATGTTTGATTATTTTAACTAAACTATACTGAAAATTTCAATGATTTTAAAATATGTTGAATAGTTTATGAGAGATTTTTTATTGTTTTAAATAGAATAAATATCAAGTAGCAATAAACATACATAATGTTTCATATAAATTTTACAATGCAGTATTATATTTTCACACAATGATTTATTTGTTCATAATAATTTTACCATGCAGTATGGTAATATTTATATATGTCCGGTTGTTTTTGTCGGGTCTTGTCGTCGCTACGCTAGCAAACTCGAAAAAACCTTTAAACATTTTACATTTTTTTTTCTACATGCTGCATGGTAATTTTTATCAAACAGTTTATAAAATCTCTTTTGTATATTTCAAAAATTCCTATCATTACTATAATATTTGAAAGGTTACTAAGTTGTCCCAATTTATCACCACACATATAGTAAAATTTGTAGCAAATTTTGCGTTAAAAGGAAAATTTCTCTCCGTGTAGCAATTCTATTAATTATATCTAAGAAATAATAAGTGTAAGTTATAGTTTAGATGTTTTAGAAAAGTTATAATTTTTCTATTAAGAAATATATGTATAAAAATTGTGTTGTATAACTTTATTTGTATAACTTTATTTTACTATTACATGAAATAATTAGCATTATTATATAAACTATAAAGTAATATATGTTCATCAAGACACAGCGTATGTACCTGATAATGCGTACATGGTCCGTTATAGCATCTGCTAAGACATAATCGAAATTTGGATTTTTTTCAGAATTCCTCATTAACCGGTTTTTAAGATTCTTCAATTGACCACAGACATGGAAAACCAGCAGTCCAAATATATTGTCAATCGCGGTGTAACTTATGGCAGATACTATGAGAGTAACACCTTGTGCGACGAACGTGAGTTCGAAGTACGGACTCGTATCTGTGTTGTAAAAGTAATATGCCTGAAGAGGCAATGGTTTCCTCGGATCAGTCACATTCGTTATGTACCGTATGGCGATCCCGAAACTCGGAAGAATAAACATTAAACTAAATGATGTAAACATTATGACGAATCCACAGATTATGATCATGCGAGGGATCCACGCATATCTTATCATGACCTTTCGTTCTTCGTCGGTCTTCAGTCTTAGCCAATCTTTAGCGATCATGTATAGAACCGGTACAAGAGCTTAAAAGATAGATTATAACAAAAGAAATAAAAAAGGAAATGCTTGATTATAATAAATATAACAATACAATGATTTTTCAATGTAGTATATAAAAATTCGTTATTATAAAATAGACTTAATTACAAAAAAAAATATAATTAAAAAAACCTTATCATTCAATGTCTAGTACATAGATCTTTATATATTTAAAGTTATAATTTAGTAGAAATGACACATTAAATTATGCAGTTTAAAATTATTTTTAAAATTTTACATAAAATAAAACTTTAAAAATAGCTTATGTGTGTATAAACTTCGCATGTTGGAGTCATATTTATTTATATATTATTATATTGTAATTGCTCGACTCAAATTGCTGTTTCTCAAAAATTTATAATACTACTTTTGAAAACTTTTAGTGCCATTATAATATATTATAATATATGTTTTAAAATGTTATTTTTCAGGAACATTCACTTTTTTGTGACAAATTGTGCTATAATAAGGGAGATTTATTTACCAACTTTCTTGTTCCACATGACGATGAGTTTCATTGTCAAATATACTAAAGATAAAGTGAATTGTAAATTGTCCGTCATTGACATCAGATCGCCCCAAACTCTTATTAGAGAATGTATGCAGGGAATTGTACAAACAAAGGTTATCATAATTATCAACAGAAACACTCGTATGTTAGCTATTAATTTTTCTCGCGTTGTTTCTTCCATTTTCGGCCAAAGACCGAGGAATTCCAAGCTATAGCGATTCAATTCTATCGCCCATTCAAAGTCTAGTTACCAAAATGTAAACTCGTTAATCAACTATCCCGGAATTATTTCTATCTTTTCACATAATAATAGAATAGTACATTTTAATTTGAAAAAATATTTTTAAAAATAATGTCTTTCACCATATATATAATATTATTTGAATTACTAATTATATCACTTTTTCTTTTAATATTTCAATTTTATCTGCTTCTTCGACTTGAGAAAATTTAAAGCATCCGATTATATTCTCTATATTTTTCTTACAAATGCACATACAAATTAGATATATAATGATATGAACTTATAGATCATTCAAATATATAATATTTATATCACGTATATGTTTCATGTACTTTTAGAAATGCATTTTTTCTTTAATTTGTATAAATATATATGTCAATATGTAGCAAAATAATCCTTTTCACAATTATGTAGGACAAAATAATCATAAGATCAAGTAAAATGATCAAGCAAATGTTACCCAATAAGAATAACAAACCTACGTATCCTGAATGTTTAATAGTGTCCATATCTGAGGTCGGCCACGTACTGTTTTCCTCCGTAAAAAAAATATTTTCCCCACTAACCATCGCACATATTTGTGACATGTATTTACTAAACAGGATCTATAGAATAATTGATGTCATAAATATTACATTTTTCTGATAAGTGCGATGACTATTTCTTATGATTAATATATTACAGTACCCTCGACATTCGATAAAAAAAAGTTACTTCGAAGACATTGACTTCGTAGTTTTTGCATGCTCGAAACGACTGAGAAAAAAAAGAAAATAATATCGCTTTCGGACTGATGCATTATTGAAACTTATAGAAACTTTCTTTCATCGCGACGTAACAATTCTTGGGGAGGGTCAGTTGCAACTACAGGCTATAAGTTCGCATACGCGAAGATGTCTCCTTCTGTCTCTTTGTTACGAAATAAGTAAAATATATTACAATTCTGCTAAAAATAAAAATTTCATTATTTTTCATAAAAACATTGAGAATCAAAAGATCTTTTCTAGATCCAATTGAAGGCAAAAGATTATTCATAAACAAATGTAAGTTATGTAACTTTCTCTTGCTCTTGTTTTACGAAACATCACATTTTGGAGGACTTGTTTTTTTATTTTTATCTGTGTTAAAAAATAAGTATTTTATTTTTATTCCAATTCATTTCATTTCTATTTACATTTACGCAATTTGTTTTCAAAAAAATCTTTAAGAGAAAATAACTTTAAGAATTAAATCCTTATTTTAGGACATTATTTTAGACGCTCTTCGGCACTCTTTCCCGTTATCCGATTGAAATAAACTTTTATAGGAATTATTTTTTCATAAAATGGAACCATTTTAAGGGGTGAGACAAAAAAAATTTTTTTTAAATTTTCGATGTAGTATAAAATAAGAACCACCCTAATGTATATAGTTGTTTTAAAATATTAAGAAATATATATAAAATTGCATTACAAATTTTTTCCTTAATTATAATTACATAAAGCTTTTTTTATTTTTTTGTCAATTGTTTCGTTATTTTGTACATATAAGTATTAAAGTGTAGTTATCGAAAAGTGGATATACATACATGTTATAAAATAATTCATATTTTACATCAAAATTTATTAGAATAAAATATAAAATAATTCGTAAATTATTAATTTTTAAATAATATTATTTTTTTACATTTATGTGCAAGATGTAATCGACTTATACAGAAATATACATAATAAATATGTTTACATTGTAACATACATTTACAATTTATTTTATTTTATTATTTGTGTATAATTATTTTTTATCTTACTTACTTGGAGGAAACACAATGTTTACTTATAAAATAAAGTTTTTCACTCACTTCATGCTAGTCACTTTACATCTTCAGTTTATTTTCCGCCATATTGACTGCCTTAGAGTTAAAAAAAAAAAAAAAAATAAAAGCACGTTTTATTAAAATATTATAATTTAAACAATATATAAGAATAACTTTTAACACATACTCTTCGTATATTACTTTATTTTACCCGTAATACTTTACCCATTATTTATTTCTAGCAGTTAATTCAGTATTTGTTGAAAAAAAGCGGGGAATCGATATCTTCGAGTTTAAGTCGAATCGAAAGATGCGACTCTCGCGCGAGCTGGAAACATCGCGCGTTATTTGATCGATGGATTTCCGCGCGATCACTCCTTTTCCACGATCTCTCACGAACACTTTCTCTCACATTCTATCCCGCTCTCGCTTCCTGTGCGTCGCGGCGTAGCCGCCGTTCTCGCGCTCGCTCGCGCAGGTAGGTCGCGTCTACCTTGCGCGCGCGCGAGCGCCGAGCGCATGTACGTTCAACAAATTGTCATGAACTAAATGCCACGAGAGATTCGTAAGCTCGCCGCGCGAGGGCGCTGGTGTGCCAAGTGCGACCTGTCGAGCGGATGAATGGCGTATTTATGTGTTTTAACGCGCGACATCGCCTATGTTCCGGCACCATCGCGACCCACGTTCACACCACGAGCTGCCTGAGCTGTCGGAGGAGCACGTCCTCGCGCATTTCGTCAATCCCGACCTGACGGTCCTCGGCGGAGCCGTGTCGCAGAGATCGTATCGTCGCTCGGTAGGCGTTGCTGTCACTTGGCTTCCCTCGCTCCGCATTGTTTTCACGAATTTCCACTCCACTCCACTCCACTCCTGTGCCCGTACGCCCAATTTCGTAGCGTAGAAACGTCAGGTTTCTCGATCTTGTGGAGAACGCGCAAGTGGATACATCTCCGACAGAATTGCATGCTTCTGTCCTTGATAGGACAGTCTATGTTAGATGATATTGCCAGCGAAATTACCGTGTCATAATCACTCGTTCGTCCCACAGGTAAATCCGGGCTAATAATCGCTGTTTTCAATGCAGGGACAATGTTTACTAAGAAGAAAAAGAAACCGCAGATCTCGACGCCGACCAACTTTGAGCACAGAGTGCACACTGGATTTGACAAACGTGAGGGCAAGTTCGTCGGACTGCCGTTGCAGTGGGCTTCCATAGTCGGGAACAACCAGATTCTGAAGTCGACCAACAGACCACTGCCCTTGGTCGATCCGAGCGAGATCACACCTACCGAGATCCTCGACTTGAAGACCATTGTAAGAGGTCACAATGATCCTAGGATAAGTAGACCGCTCGCCACTGACAGAACTGTGGAGAATGGCCTGCCTAAGACCAGTACAGTCGCCCGTTCTAATTCCCTGCGTTCCTCGAGTCCACCACGTCTCAGGAGGGATTATAGGTATTGTGATCTTTTCGCTTTAGATTTACATATCAGGGTGAAACACACACACACACACATGTATAAGTTGTATGATTCAGAGTATATATCGTATGATAAATATGACAAAATTATTGTTGACTAACATTGTAAAACAACTATATCTACATTTGATACAAATAAATTAAGCAACCTTAAGTACGTCGCAGATTATGTTATCTATTCATCGAAATATTCCGATGAGATTGATAGCAATATTTTTTTTATCTTGTAGGCATAACAGCAATCTTCCGCCATCTGTCCCCGAAGGCCAAGAGGTACCTTCAAACATCAATCAGGGTTTTACAAACTTTGGGAAGCCACATAACTACATCGATAAACTGAGACAAAATTCTCCAAGCGTTGGCAGTGGACTAAATTCCAGCATGCAGAACATGATCCCAAATCTTCAAAATCTTAATCCTAATATGCAATCCTCGCCAAATTTAACTCACTCGGGATCAAATGTACCAAATTTATCTTTAAATTTCCAAAACTTAAGTCCTATTGTAAATTCACAAGCTTCAGTACAAAGTCCAAATACCCCGCAACTTCTTGATACGGAATTTCATAGATTAAATCCGCAAATGGCCATGGCATCAGGTCAATATAATGGAAATGTACAGGTAATAACATTAAGTAATTATATTTTGAAATATTTGTAGTATTTATAATCTTGTACTGTAAGTTAATGATATAATTTTGCTCCTTGTTGATCTAAAATCAAAATTACATACATTAAGTTGAATCTCTTAGCTCAATTTATGAGAGAACAATCTAAACAAATTATATTTTATCAAAGTGCCAAAAAAAGAATAAAATATTAGCTTTTTATATATTTAAAAAAAAATGAAATATGTTCTTAAAGAGTATACAATTATGTTACAAACATACAGTAATATTATTTGATTTCTAGGGTTCAACTGTAGAAACATCAAGAGAACATCAAGTTGGTCAAAATGTTTTGTTACACAAGCTACAGCCAAAAATTTCGCCAGTAGGTTCAATAGCTTCGCAACGACCTCTGAGTCAATTGAGTTCACATAATATAAATAAATACTCTCAAGCATATATGTCTGAAAATTCATCTAATCTCCAATCGCATTTGAAGAAACCAATGGAAACTTCTCAATCGATGCATAATTTATCAAAACCGAACATGCCGTCCACAGTATCAGGAACCAGTTCTACTCCAGACCAAAACCAGAACATGAAAAGTGCTGTCTCCTCAGGAAACTTGGCAGTTGGTGCAAGTTCGAACAATACCAATAAACAAACGGAACAGAGACTTACGCACGAACAGTTTCGGGCTGCTTTACAGATGGTGGTACGTAAAATTTATATTTAAATTGATTTATTACAATACAGTATTACAGTATTAATCATAATTTATTTATTTTAATTTAAAAAATGTTATTTTCAAAACAAATATTTTCTTAAATACATTCTGTAGATGATGTAAATGTTGTTAAATTCTCATATTATGCTGAAGAAAATAAGTTTCACAATCTAAAATTTTTATAATTTTTATGATGTCTATGTATCTTCTGCATGTGTGTATTTATCTTTAGGTAAGTCAAGGTGATCCTAGAGAAAATTTGGAAAACTTCCTGAAGATTGGTGAAGGCAGTACAGGAACTGTATGCATAGCTACAGATAAGAGTACAAATCGTCAAGTTGCAGTCAAGAAAATGGATTTAAGGAAACAACAAAGACGCGAATTACTTTTTAACGAAGTTGTTATCATGAGGGACTACCATCATCCAAATATAGTCGAGATGTATAATAGTTTTTTGGTGGACGATGAATTATGGGTGGTTATGGAATATCTAGAGGGAGGTGCACTAACTGATATCGTAACACATTCAAGAATGGACGAAAGTCAGATAGCTACAGTATGTTCTCAATGTCTCAAACCACTGGCGTATTTACACTCGCAAGGTGTTATACACAGGGATATTAAGTCTGATTCAATATTACTTACGGCGGACGGCAGAGTAAAACTGTCAGATTTTGGTTTCTGTGCTCAAGTCTCTCAAGAATTACCAAAGCGAAAGTCTCTCGTAGGAACCCCATACTGGATGAGTCCCGAAGTTATTTCAAGGTATTTTAGATTGTTTCTGTTTTTTTTTAAATCAAGTACAAATTTTATACTTTATTTAAATTGTTATAAAGAAAAATAAATTACAGATGCAACAAATAGAATAGTGTACAAAGTATCTGAGAAATGTCTCTATTTATTTTTTTTAATATTTTGCATTGTTTTTTAAAAACTTTAGAATACAAGACATCTTAGTTTAGATATTTTTATTAGAGATATTGTAAGTTTTTATTAATGTGTTCTTTAAATATCATTATTATTTCAATTTTTTTGCAAATATAATTATAATGATTGTGTTTTTCTTTAATTATAGGTTGCCATATGGACCTGAAGTAGATATCTGGTCGTTAGGAATAATGATCATTGAAATGATCGATGGTGAGCCACCATTTTTCAATGAGCCACCTCTACAAGCTAT
The DNA here is from genome assembly GCA_901521435.1 of Crematogaster levior. NCBI lineage: Eukaryota > Metazoa > Arthropoda > Insecta > Hymenoptera > Formicidae > Crematogaster > Crematogaster levior. The sequence goes on along the minus strand of CABEGB010000280.1, from coordinate 258,256 downwards.
GAGACGCATCAGGGATATGCCACCACCAAAACTAAAGAATTTTCATAAAGTAAAATAAATTTTCTTTTTAAATATTAATTTTAAACATAAATATTGGACTCATCATGTAGACAATTGTAGGACCTATAAATTCAGAAAATGAGCAACATGTTCTTTATTTTCAGGTTAGTCCACGTCTTCAAGGTTTTCTTGAGCGAATGCTCGTGCGTGATCCAGCACAACGAGCCACGGCAGCTGAGTTACTGCAACATCCATTCCTTAGGCAGGCTCAAAGTCCTAGTATCTTGATTCCGTTAATGAGAGGCGCCAGACACACAAATTGTTGACGAGGTTACACCTTCCTAAGCTAGAATGTTAGTCAAGGCAGATATTTCATTACCAGAATAATCGTATCCTTGACAATATCGTCGTCAAACTACTTATTCATTGAGGGCAGCTTTTGGCAGTTTATTAATAATTTGAAGAGTTTTGAGCTCTCGTATAGATTTTTAACTTTTTTTCTTCTTTTTGCGGTAGACACGACCGATTGAGATAATGACAATATTTGCAAGAATTTACGTACCAATTTTGAATACCATATAATATTGACGCGCTTCAGGACTTTTAATTCTAAAAAATATTGAAATATTTTCTGAAGTCAAAGATCATAATGTTATTCCCTTTTTCGTTATTTCATTTTTAGATCTCTACAACTTCAAGCTTTAATGCATTTAAGTGAATCTTTTTGGTCGTGCCTAACGTATGTAATATATGAATTTATAATTATATTATAGAAGATATTAGGAAATAAGAATGTCTTCAAATCATAATCATTACCAATCGTTATTCGAACTTTACATTCCAATCAGGTCTGAGCTTGTAAGTATTATTTCGAAAATAGTCTACTACATTCCAGAATATTGTTTTATATGTATTATTTTAATAACTTGACTAAGCATTTATGAAAAATGATATAATATATCAAATATGATTCCTCGACTATGGGCACTGCCAATGTTTGATTCGCAATTATAAGATCAAACATTGTTTTAATGTTATAATAGATAAATCTAATTTTGAGGTATTTACAAAATACATTTTCACCCAAGTGCCTTTATGATTAGGACTATTGCAATTAACTTGTCATTATAAAGCACTATTTATTAGTAATGGACTTTAAACATATTGAATCACTTTGAATGACAAAAACTTAAAATTGTTTCATATATTATGCAAAATGCATATATATATATATATATATATATATATATAAAATATATATATATGATGAAAAATAACTACATATACTACATATAATTCTTTTATTACTGTAAATATTAAGTAATCTTAATATTTAAATATTTCTAAAGAAAGTCTTCCTATAGACTTTCCTTTTTAAATAACATTCAAAATGATTCGAATCTGTATATAATCTTATTGATTTAAAATTTTCAAGCAAGAAATTTGAATGTCCATTACTACTTATTTGTATAAAATGTTCCGCCTAAGCAATATTTTTTCACTCTATCACTTATTTTGCTAAATTTATCAAAAGCCATATTTAAAGTTATTTAATCAATATATTTAATTTTATTTTTTTAAATAAAATTATATATAGATTCCAACTGTGAATTCTTGTAATATTATATTTTTATTTTGTTAAAAAGAGTTAATTTCTGATCATGTTTAGAATTTTAAAGACTGGGATATATAATTTGATCGTTACCTGAAATTTATTAAAATAACTTGGCAGCACAGTATTGCGAAGAACGTCCAGAAAGTAATGTAACAAATCTTTTTTTATTCGCAATTCATTAGTAATAGTAGTAATGTTAATAATAGTAGTATTAGTAGTAATAGTAATAGTAGTAGTACTAATATCTTTACTGTTTCCCTCAGGATTAGAATGATTTTTGTTTCCTTACTTAATTTACTCTAATTTATAGAACTAAGTTCTGTTTCCTTACACAGTTTAATTTATAGAAACTAAATTGAGTCACAATTACAAATTCATAATTAACTTGATTGTTAAATTTTGTATTGTAAAAGGGAATAGTAGTACATGCAGTTGAATATTGCATGGTTTGCTACTTACATATTATTGTTGTTGGACGATCTTGCTGAATGGTCAAAAAATGACTTGTTTACTCATGATGCATTGCGAAATACATTGACAGTACTGAAAATCTCTCATATACAAAATAACTCATATACAATTGGATTATATAATATATAGAATTTTTTTATAATCTATTGGATTATATAATATATAATTTAGAGTTATGTAATTTATAGATTTATAGATTTTCAGTAAACAGTAGTACATTTCGGACTGCACCATGCTCTTTTTCATCCAAATTCTAAATTTCACTTCAGTACCATCCTAAATACTCGTTACTTACTAAACGAACATACTTATTACATTAATCCATAAAATTCCGACACATGTTCTGCTACTGTGGTTAACTATCTCAACTCGTTACTTCTAGAAATTACACCTTCCTTTTTACTCTCCTAATTTCAACTGTCACTCGATTTATTGTATCTCACTTTTATTCTATAAACTTCATAAATTTTTGTTTATTACACTTTTTTTCTTTTTATCTTTATATCTCTATATTATTATTTTTATTACGGATATCACAACAGCAATTTTGCTGATGTCTCATACATGTACTTTTTTTTACTCTTTACTCTTGTGTATACTTGTTGGTCGTGTAAAATATCAAATTTGTATGTTTGTAATAAAGTTATTATTATATTTTACATATTAATCGTTATTTGCTTCCTTAAAATATTTTATTATTATTATTTTTGTTTAATAAGATTGAAATGAGAAAATAAGCATGTTGCATTACTTTCCGGGCATATTCTTTGTATAACATTTATAGAAAAAGATGTAAAAAAATCTATGTATGAGTTATCAAGATTACTAAAACAAAAATTAAATGACATTGCCTTTACATTACAAATATATATATATATATGTACACACACAATATATATTTAAATATTACACAGAGGATATATATTATAATATCTTATTCACGACAATTTAATGATAATAACTTGAAAATTTGAGAAATTACATAGATATATTTACATTATTTTATATCAAATTGTCACAGTTGATAAAATGGTATTCTTAGTAAAAGATATGTGATATTTTATTACAAATGATATAGTTATACGAATCATAATGTTCGCTTAACGTAAACTAATAAACGTAATATTTAAAAAATGATAGCAATAAAAAGAAATAAATAAGAAATAATAAAAATGCAGTAAGGGACATAAATAAACTAATGGAAATAAAATTAATTTACATTATACTGAATTAAATATACATTTTATTGCATAGCACTGCTGAATCGATGAATTGATGATGCAACTAAACTGTTGCACGTAACTAGATTATTGTTTTAAATACTATTTGAACAGGGTTATGCTATATCATTTTAAGTCGAGAATAACATGAATAAATGAGAAATATATTGTACGTAGATCCATACATATGGAAGTATTTACAAAAATGACTAATTTTGATTTTTGAAGGAATTTACTATACTTTTAGATATATCTCTTATTAGTGTATGTAAAGAAAAAGAAACCAGGAATGTTGTGAAGTAGCAGAAGACAAAATCGTGATTCTTTTATGGTAACTTATGTACATTTTAAGATGTATAGTTTATATTTTATGTACAATCGAGATTATTGCATAATTTAATTGGAATTTATGAACCTTACGATTTCTATTGCAGCTTTATTTATTTACAATTAAGAAACATTATTATTCATGCATCGGACTATTGATATTGTATTTTTTCCGACAATTAATTAAAATTATTACATACTGTTTATTGAAAGAAATGCGTGATACATCAAATCTATTCATAGATTACGAGAGCAGCTAAATGATAGCAACTTTTTTTGAAGATATATATTTAAAACAACGTGTATCTGCGTGTCAAACAGATTTGTCCGATCATACTCGCCATATATTTAAGTAATTATAACGTTATAAGAAAGTTATTAAAAAATCCATACCATAGCTACATTACGTTATGTATTAAAAATTATTCTGTATATAATAGAAATTCGAATTTTTTTTTTGTAGCGTAATCTGACTAAATGTGTTGGCGAACTAAAGTTATGTGTAGTGCCCCCAAAAATTGATCATTGCATATATGTGCAGGATTTATTTTACATATGTTGTACATTTATTACATAATAAAGAATCTATTTACAAAAACTCATACAAATTTCAATAAATTTCAATATTTAAAAAATAAAAGAAACCTGAAACCTTTCCACATGGCCAAAAAAAAATTCATATAATTTTTATTTTTACTAATTAGCATTAATAATTAAAATGAAAATTTTATTTAAATAAAAATCTTGACATTCTTAAAATATAGTTCTCTTTTTTATATTTCTTACATACTTTTGCTCATGAATTTTTATCTCGTATATGACTGTACTTAATGCATGATTACATTGTCATTTCGACATATATTTTATCAGCTATAGGATAAAAATAAACTATTTTGCCTTTAATTAGTCTGAAGTATTACTTATTACTATGAATTATTTATAAAAAAATTATCGTAGACATATGTAGAAGAAAAAAATAATTGCGTTTAAAAATACGAAGCGAAGGAACACACATAGCATTCTCTATTTAAATAGTAAAAATAAGAAAAAGATACTACTAAATTTAAAATCTGTAGATATTATATTAATCAAAGGTTAACATAAAAAAAGCTTCTAGAAAAATCTCACACAAAAAATTATACTAAACCACATTTTCTTAAAATTATAATAGACCAACGATTTACAATTTCAATATCTTTTTTACTGACAATTATTATCCAAAATATTTTTAAAATTATTTTGTTTTTAAGAATTCCTTTTCGAAAAATTTACAAAAATGTTTAATAACGTAATTGATAAGATTTGAAATTCGGATTGTAAAAACTTAATGACTGATTGTATAAGCTTCTCTCCTCTAAATTATCTATTAAATATACATATGATAAATATATATATTATCATCTAAATTATATATTAAATATATAAAATTTTTAATTATTGAAGTAAATTTTTAAAATATTGAAAATGTTTCTTTCTCTCTCTCTCTCTCTCTCTCTCTCTCTCCTGCAAAAATATAATTGTATTTGCGAAAACTTAAGAACACCATTATTTAAAAATTTCTAATACTTTATTTTTTATAAAGAGTTACTATATATAAATAATACAACTAATTCTATAATTTCTAATTGCTTATACACAACTAGATAAAAAATGTAATCAAATAAAACTAAATACCGTATGCAGAACAGAAAGAAATTTACTTTAACATACCTTATTTCTTAAAAAAAAGTTTATAAAATGATTTTGATTAAACAGTTCGCTTTATTATATATAATATAATATATGTTATATAAATTTTCTACTTATTCTATTTAAATAAGAGAATTTGAAATTTTTGGAATAAAAAATTAAAAATTGTTTAAATTCCAATCGTTATTGATAATTAGTTCTAATTCTATAATACAATATTTAAAAAATAAATTTCTGTGCTATGTAATTTGTTTATTTTCATTATTTTTTTCTTTTCTTTACGATAATATCACAATCCTGCATATTCTCTCACATGCACTTCGTTGGTTGAAATTTCTTTGTCGTAATCATCGTAATCCATCAAAAGAATTCACGATGTGATACTCGACTCTCCACTCGTGTGGTCGCGTGCGGTCCGCTGTTACCATGTGAGCCAGCACATTCTTGGCTGAAAGGCGTTCCACGATGGCCGTTGCTGATTGGTCGAGCGCGACGAGCCTCTGTTTGACCGGAATGACCTTCGCGTTCTGGCCGATCCCATTGGCGCCATTTACGAGTCTTACGTAAATTAATTTACGGTTGCTTTATTTAATCGCGTGGTGCTCTAGCACCAATCAAGAGCGTTTTTTTTTTTCGTAATCATGTGCGATCGTGTGATGCACTTCGTTTCTAAATTTAATGCGTAGTATAACTGTAAATAGAACTCTCTGGTTATGAGCGATGAGAGTTGACGATAAAATCGTCGCTTCTAGATGCTTAACATAATTTTCGTCGCAACTGGCAAAACATCCAAAATGTTCGTTCGAAATATTTGTTAGTTTATTAATCGCATAAGAGATACATAAACGTCACACTTACGTAATATTCAAGGTTATCGCTTAGTAAAGCTATAAATAAAATTGTGAGATGCAATTTTTTCCAAGCTTTATTAAAATTTCTGTCTTCTCATAAATACATAATAAAATATAAAGTAACAAAAAATATATAAAAATGAAAATAATGTAATAATCGTATAAAAGAAAAAGAAGACAGAGGAAAGAAGAAAAGGAAGGAAGAAATTACTACATTAGCTACTTGCGAAGAAAATATAAATAAATTCATATAAGTTTAAGCTAAATATTGTTCTAATATGGCAATGACAAATACAAACTGTATTGTCAGAAAATTTCTATTTTTACGTCATTTTATCAACAGTTAAACACAATAAACATTTCAATAAGAAATGTGTAACTTTAGCAATATCGTGGATAGTTGCAGTATTAAAAAAAAATCAATAAATAAAAATATATTACTACAAAATTCTACTTTATATACACTTTATGTTAGATATCTCTTTATTTAGACTTTATGTTAGAGAACACTATGATGTCTTAAAGACATTTTGAAGACCTCTCTTAAACTTGAATGTTATCTAAGATAGCGAAAAAGCATAAAATTATAATAAATTGCAAAAATTAGTAAATCGGAAGAAAAAATATCGCGCTCGAATAACCTTATTCATCATGATATGCAAATTAAAATTAAATAAAATTTCTCCGTATTAAATTCAGCTTATTGGCCACGCCAATGTAGCTCGTTGGTAACAGAATGCCACTCGACTATCAGTAGCACAAATGCAGCGATACATTACAATCGAAGGTGCACCATGGAAGGCAACAGCAAGACCGTTACAGGAGATCCGTGGGACGATCCGGTATTTTTTACGAAGGAGCGGAGGGGTCTCTGTCAGGGCGTAAAACGAACGTGCCGAAGAGAAGGCATGTGGCCAGGATCGTGTAGACGAAAGTGTCACGTGATCGCTGAAAAGTACTCCGACCACGTGTGATGACGTGAGCCGATGCACGTTGCTCGGGAAATTTCATCATGCGCATATGCGTTGCGAGTCACAAAAAATCCTTCCGTCGAATGAATCACGTCCCCCTTTCTGATAATCTCTCTATGTCAACTTTGGTCTAATTGCGTTTTGTCTTGTACAAGTACCACGAATTTTGATAACAGCAGAATTTTCGCTGATGAGATTCGCACGTGATTAGGACTTTTTTTAGAAATTTACGTGTGTATGTCTTATTTCTTATTTTTCCTATTTCTTTGTCAAGGTAAACTTTGATCGGACTCGTGTCGTTCAGCAAGTCCGTCGCGGTTTTTACCGGACATTATTTGTCCCCGTGGCGTGATCTTACACGGCGGTATAAAAATATTCATAATGACAGTAAGTGGTCTGTGACGCAACAATGACGGGTTATTAACAGGACACAGAAGTGGGCGCGACGACCAATGGGAGCCTTGCTTCCGCGGAGGCTCGACTTCGTCACGTGCGTGGTCGTGGGAGACGCTTGACCGGCCGTCTTCAAGGAGAACCAATGGGAAAGTTGTACGTCAATGTGGCTGTTAGTTGATAAGATTAGCTATTTATCTGGTCAAATATTAGATTAAGTTGCAGATAATGAAATTACATGCTTCTAACGTGAATTTGTTTGCATTACAGATTAATCACGAGGACAAGTTTACCCAATCATACAATATATTATATATATTTTTTAATAATGTAACGAGGACATATCTCTAATATGTATTGCTAATGACACCGTATCATTTGATTTCTCCCCCTTCCCAAAAAATTCCTTTTCTATTATTAAAATCTAAATTGTTCTACTTATATTCCAAGTTATTTCAAATAAGTACATATCTGTATAAATAATTATTAATTTGTATTAATGCAATAAATATATATTCAATATGAGTTATTTAATGTGGAACGATCCGTTTGTTGATGGAGTAATATTTTTTATATAATTAAAAATATTCGCTTATAAACACCGTGGAAGATGAGGAATAGGATGAATTATGCTCTGCGAGTGTTACATTTGCGAATGTTAAATTTCACTTACTATAATCCAGGTAGACAAATAACTAAAGTAGTGATTGGTTTCGTTCGTTATCGATTTGACTTAAAAATGATGAATATGTAATATCAAATATTTATGCAATATATATGCAATCATATTGCGCAAATATTTTCAGTCAAACAAAAATTACATCAAAATGTTAGTCCAGAGAGAGGACTCACAATCAGTCGTGCACGATCAAAAGCAATTTTATACAAAACAGAGCAGTCGGGAAGAATAAATATTATATACCAAATCCCTTTAAAGTAGAAGATATTTGTAGGTCGGGGATTAAAAGTTTTACAACTTTTAAAGATCTTTCCTCTAGATACATTTGCAAAGGACGATTGTAATCTAAACTACTTTAATTTACTTTAAAGGTCTTACATTGTTGAAAAAAGCCGTAGAGTCTATAAAAAAATTGATCTATAAAAAGAAATAAAGAACTTGGAAGGTGGCCAGTACAAGCTTAAAATATAGAGTGATTACCTACAGTCAGTCAAGTAAGAGCGTGACCGGGTTAATTTATTTAAAACATTATTTTAAAAAATTTTTAAATACATGTATGCATTGTACTCGATAAGAACAAAGATGCAATTATGTTAATAAGGCGTCCAATCACCACTGGCGTCGATAATTGCCTAGCATCTCCGAGGCAAATTGACATATTCTAGCGGCAAGGACCTCCAAATTCGACGAATTTTGCGAGATAACTACTTCAAAGTACGTGCGTTTTCTACGAAGCTTTTGCTTAATGTATGACCACACGTTTTTAATTCGGATTTACATCGGGCGACTGCAACGGCCAATCCAGCGTAACGATGCCAGATTGCTTCTTCCACTCGATACAGAGCTTGCTGCAGTGTTTGGGATCGTTGTCCTCCTGTACAATTGAATTTTTTTTACAGTGCATCAAGGACAAAGTTTTCTTCTATTGGCTCACGAAAGATTTAGGTCGATATCTTTTATCAGCTATGAGTAAGGCCCGCCACGCTCTTACTTGACAGACTGTAACACTTTACTATCCAAATTACATAAAGATAGCATTGGTTAAAATAGATGGCACCACTCTTTTCGAATTTTATTTTATTCATTTATAACACAAAATTTAAGCAAAATGTGATAAAAATTTGACGGACTTCGAATCAAGTCTTGAGCTATAATATAAATATTGCGTTTCTTTATCTCACGTAGGTTCGTCAAAAGAAAGAGAAAGGATTTTTATAATTTTTTATGGCAATATCAGAAAAATGTCAGTAGGCAGAATTGTATTCTCTTCTGCAAATTTCCGCCCTGCCTCTTCTGTGCTTTCAACGTTGAAATGTTGAATACAGTAAGTACAGACAAAGGACCTTTCTCCTTACGTACGGAAAGTTTCGAAGGACTTGCGTCAGCAAATCTGTTTAACGCCTTTCATTGAAGCCTCGCCCATATTGTCTCTTCGACTGCATTCATCGCCATGCTACATTTCTCGACAGAAATATAAACGAGATAGCGTCGTGTGACTAATATAACTTAATAAATAAGCATTAATATTTTGCAAGTATTTACACCTAAGACTAACAGTTAAGTAAGCAAGTTTTCTCAAGTAAACAATGTTTATGTAATGATGAATGTAATTATCGCGTAGAATAATAATAACCATTATTTTTTTACGTTTATTACGTTTCTTATGTTTGTCATAACATTATCAAGTCAGTCACTAGTTACATTACATCAGATTGATGTAATTCATTCCTTCAAGTTATTTTCTAAAATAAATTTCTGCGAATACACGTTATCCTTCACATGAGAGAAAACTTCTCATAAGAAAAAATCCTTCTAATTGCCTTAATTTTCTTCAATTTTACACGCGGAATAACGAAAAGAATAGATTTACACTAAAAAAGTATATGATTCCATTTAAAAGAAAGTGTGTAGTTACATCTTGCAAGTGCATTGGTACATTGTTAAAAAAAAATATAATCACAGAATGATTGTATTTTTTATAGATGGTATTAAACGGTGAAAGACTCCTCTACTACTTTTTTTTTCTTAACTCAGAAAAGTTCTATAAGTTATTAGAATGTAGCCAGTTACTAGAACCTACGTACATAGGTATATAGGGTGAGTCAAAAGTCACTACCCTGAATAACGAAGTAATACTTTATTTTGACATTACATTATTAAGTAGACTACATACCTTTATAAAAATGTAACTAACTATCAGGTGGAAATAGAATGTGTAAAATCTGTACGAAGTAAAAAGATTACCTCAGTGCAATTTCAATAAGTATTGAAACGTGTAGTAACTTTTGGCCTACTCTGTATATATACGTGCGGAATTGTACAAAAGTAAAGCTATGAGATCTCTTAAAGTAAATTACTAAAGTAATTCATTCGTATGTAAAATTAATCGAGGACTAAGAGCGTTACCCATTTGCAATATTGCGGTGCAAATCTAGAGAGTTCCTTCTAAACGTTCCTTCTATTCGCGAAAGTTACCTCGTATTATACCGGTTTCAATGATACTAAATTAACCCTAAGTTTAACTTGACTGCATCTCCGGTCGTATCGCGAGCGCGGAAAGATTTTGCTGAGCCGTGTGGTTGTAAGTTAACCGACATTGAAAACCGGTCTCAAATGGTGCAGTTTAGTAATTCAAGTCTACAGCGATATTTTCGATTTGACGCTGAAGAAACATCAGTATGACGACTTGAAGTGTGAAGCTGATCGCTCGTCTACGAACTGAATGATTGTTTAAAGGCTCGCTATCTTAATAATAGCCAGATTAATAATATACAGCGAAGAACACTGGTAAATGTGTAAATTGTAATTTTGTAATCATGAAAGATAATAATTTGCCTTATTAAATAGCTTGCGCAATTACAATATGCCAGTATACGGATTGATGTGTCGAGATTAAACATTTTCTGCCAACAGAGGTATAGATTTTATCGTCACACTTTGGACTTTCAGTTGCAATTCGGTGACTAAGCTCACGGGTGGACTCGAACAAAGTTACAATAATGTAAGAATTCTAGATACGAGCGATAAATGACGACAACGTTAATCCTTATATGAAGGATATGCCAGTGGATCCGCAAAGACCAAAGAACTGGAAAGGCTAATAAACTCGGGCAAGAGATCAAGGTCTAAATGTATATATAAAACTGCGTCAATAGGATCATACTTGACTCCTGTTGCGCAACTAGAGATGATCGTAATTGAGGTATTACGGGCAAAATCTATTGCGCACACATCAGTGACGATATCGACACAAGTTGAGAATTAATCGAGCGATTCGCCGCTTGCATAAGCGCGGCCTTGAATCCTGAAGAATAATACGTTAAATGACGGGCATAACATATGGGAGATTTTTATGTAAGAATGAATCGATATCTCCCACGTCCAGGCTAATCTCTTCACCGTGGCGAATGAAAAAGAATGGCGATTTTCGAAAAAAATATATAAGTAGCGTAAACGCGCATTCGATTTTTGCAGTCACGCGCCACTGTATCGCGGAAATCAAACTAGTATCGGATATTGGAACGGAATCATTGTTCTTTGCTACTGCTCACGGGTAATTTGCACACAATGTTTCATATACATTATTTATTATTATGTATACGTTATTTAATTTTTTTTAAAAGCAAGTTGGTTTTTATACAGGAAATGTAGAGTCTTAGCTCAGTTATATATTCTGACACAAAATGAATGTGAGAGTAACTCTTTAGTCTCTAGAACAGTCTTAAAATACAAATTCTGTTCTTGATTGTAGTCGCAGAGATGTCCTCTTGATTAAAATTATATACAAATTATCCTTATCCTTTTAAATATTTTCCAAAACAATATTGTGGTATTTTATTCAACTGAGTTTACTTCCTTATTTTTCGAGATTTTAGCTCGCTATGTATATTCAACAGTTTCATTTCTTATGCTATAAAAATTTTATATATTTTATATATACTAAAAGAGAGAATCATTGCTAAGAATAATTTTTTAGATAATCATTCTTCTTAAAAATAGATAGGAGTGATTGACTATGTTTTAATTAATAATTAATAGATTTTATATACATATCTTTTAATTAACGATTGACAAGATATATTAAAATATAAATTAATAAGATAGATTTACATATTTGATGTCAAAAGAAAAAATTTCTTGACTATAAGCTTATGTCTGAACATTTACACTGAACATTTAAACTGAACGAGAGTTGAAATTAATTTTTTTTAATTGGCAATCTCTTCTTATATAAATATGTCGTTTTTCTCGAAATTAAATAATCTACATTAGATTATCTCACAAAAAGAGTCTAGTAGAAAATATCGAGAACACCAGCCAGCTCGAAATTCCATCACCTTTGAAGAGTCGCTATTTATAGGCAATTACTTCCTCCGAGTGTACTTGCATGTACTTCTGAATGAGTAAGCATAACAAATTTGACTTATCAGCATAAAAATTATCGATGTATCGCGCAACACTAATCAGCTATGCGCGCTCGTGCGAGTTACACCACACATAACGCTATTTGCAAGGTATCGTCCGAAGGTCATCATCATCATCATCATGACATTCTGTATTCGCCGCGTCACGTGTCGTCACGTGGAGGCTCGTCCGGAGGCTCGACCAATCGTGTCGTAGAAAGGCGAAACTGCGCCAGTCAAACGGCCTCGTGTCTCTCTCCCTCTTTGTCTGTCTTATTATACTTATTATTATCGTTTCTTCGAAACTATAATGATACTGGTTAGGCTGGCAAGTTCTTGGAAGGCGAAGAATCTCGCGTGCTTGATTCCCGGTTCCTTCTTATGGAATTTCGACTTCGTAACAGAACAAATGCCTTCGGATTATGTGACGTCATCGCTGTCATACGTGGATGTTCGTTGCGTTACGTCGAAAATATGTTTCTTCGTACCTCAGCTTTCACGGAATCTAAGACGAAGTTATATCTATCGCCTAATCTTGCATCTTACGTATTGTGAAAATTGTTATAAAAAGTAACATTATTTATAGCACATTATTATTTAAATTACGTATTAACTGTGCCAAACAAATTTATTTCTTCTTTTCTTCTTCTTTTCAAAATGCGATTCTAGTAATTTAAACGACAGATTCGATAAACTCTTAAACGACAAATCTTACCCATTCTAAAATTTTATGATAAATATGAATATTCTTAATTATATAATTGCATAATGTAATCAATATTATATCGGTGAAATGTAGAGCTTCTACGATGATCTCATCGATTCGCGCAGCCATAAATCCACGCGTCTAAGAATCTGTACGAGCAATTGCGAGTCGAAGAAGCGATTCTACATTCAGAATTGGAATGGAAAGAAAGGTCGGAAACATTACTTCAAGCTCGTTGACCCCATCGCTTTCTATCAAGAGACATCAACGCACAGTCACTTCGTCGCCTGAAATTTTTATTATCAAACAAAATCGCTGATGGATCGTGTTGTTATTTATGATGATATTTATGTCTTACGTTTAATATTTTATCCCGCGGTCACCATAATATCGCAAATTTACGATCGAAAACATAATAGCATTTGCTATTATTAATTTAATTAATCCTACGATACGTGCATCTTTACGACTTGTAACGATTTTGCGGCGATGCTATGGACTGTCTTGATTAATTCTGGAATGGAATCAGTTCTTCTGACTTTTGACCTCACTTCTTAATTATCTTTCAAGATATGCTGCTATCGCTAAAAAAGCTTACGTGGAATATATAATGCGCTAGTCACTTTCTAGATATCCGCTTTCATATTTTTTAGTTGCAGTGAACTGAGTAGTAAATATTTTTCTTCTTATCGTTCCTTCAAGGCTTTTGATGTTCTGATTAGTGCTTGGCTTTTCTTCAATGTATAAGAAAGGTTAAAAACCTTTTGAAGAAAAACAAACAAGACAATGATAATTCCTTTACCTATGATGGAAGTCTTTAATATTAAAAATATTAAAATATTCTATAATATTAGAAATATACTCAAAATTTAATCATTATTCAGGATCTCTCGGAATGAATAGAATCTTGCATTTGACGTATCGGGAAATACGACGCCTTTACATCAGGAAAAATAGGATATCATTATTGGACAGAATTTAAGCAACGTCATCGCAATTGTAAATCGCGCACGCGATATCAACTTAAATACTCCAAAGCTGCTACGTGTGCAGACAATACAAAAATGACATTTTTTCCCTTCTTCACTCTTTCGTTCACACGTCAGATAGGAAAGAAATTGATTAAACTATTATAGCTCATAAATTAAACAACTCTTTGGTGAAATCTCGATTTTTTTTACAGAAATTTAAATCTAATCGTTAATTTATAATAATTTTACGTTATTAGGAACCGATCTTAGTAGTTCATCTTTTCTGCAGCTCTTACACAAGTTGAAATAATATCTCTTATATAATGATTGAGAACAATGATTTCGGAGAGTACGTTTGTCTCGAACATTGAAATAAAGTCCATATGATAATTTGATACTTGTACTTCGATATGAGACATCATCTTTGAGATGATCTTTGAAATATTCCATTATTATAATTTCACTTTCGAGTATCTCGTGAACATATCTCGTAAGCATCATATGTTTCATAACTCGGACATATGAAAACAATTATGTATTATGTGATTATTCTTTTTATAGAATTTAATAATCACGAAATGTTAAAAATTAAATTATGCGTGAATTCATTAAATTGAAATAAGAGACAAAATTAATCATTAACACTCTAATTAATTAGTTGTTCTGTAATCATTATACATATACATATACATATATATATTTAGTTTTTGCTACATCATGATTAATAACGTAAAAAAAGAGATAGAGTCTATAAAATCTAAGATAAAAAAGATTTCGCGAAATCTTACTTATTACTTTCATTAATTTAACACAGAAATTTGAAAATTAAACATCTCGGATTTATACTTGAACATTTGGAATTTACATTTGGAATTTATTATTTAAAGTTACGTTAGACAATTATAAAAGATAAAATTTGATATTTCACTAAACACAAATAATTTAATATAGATTGTCAGCTCACTAATACAAGTAAAATAATAAATTCCATGTTAAAAAAGCAATTATTGTTTGACACAGTCATCTTTAAATATATTATTATAGTAATAAAGAGAAAACAACTTATTTATCAGGAAAAAGCTTTATAATTTGCACGTTTCGAACGGCAATCATGTATTTACAAATATTTATTAATCATATTATACACCACAACAAAATCCTCGTTCAAGGTAATACATCAAACTTTGTTTAAATGAATCACTCACGAAGACTTCTAAAAAAAAAAAAAAAAAAAAATTAATTCGACACTTGTTACAAGGATGCATTACAATGTGCAGTCTTGATAACACAAATCCACTGCGATTAATCGGTTGAATAATCGCAAAAAATTAATCGCTGCGATCAAATTAGTGATTGGCGTATGCAAGAATTACTTCCCCATTCGTTGGATAGACCACTCCTGTTGACACAACGGGCAACGATTGTTCTGTTTGACCCAAAGGGACATGCAGCAGTAATGAAACGAGTGGTTGCACTCGCCCCAAACGACCACGCAGTCTTGCCGGCCGTAAACCTCCTTTTTACTTTCTGCCTGGCATCGTAAGCAAGCATCTAAAAATTAAAAAAAAATAGACGTCGACAAATATTATTATTCACGTAGAAACGAGAAGTTCGTGACCGGAAAGTTTAAAGTAAATTTTTTCTTGGTAAAAATATTACGTGGTCATTTTATATATTTTTTTACTTTAAATCTTCATATTCGATATATCTTGGTAATTAAAGTGAAAAACAATTATTAAAATATATCGAAATCTGGACAACTAATGCTACTGCAAAGTTCGGTTCTTATTCAATTCTATTTAATTTTAAGAAATAAATTTTTGCGCACAAATACACATACACAAAATGTAGAAGAAATCAAGGATTAATTTTCCTGTTCAGCGTATTGTGATTAAAACAAAATTATTTAATTGTGAAGTATTAACAGGACTGCGAAAGTGTAATCATCTACTTAGAATTATGTTAAACAATTGTCTAAATTGACCCTTGTACTTTAACTTATATATCTTATATATCTTAAAAAAGAGTGGCATACGTTACGAAATATTTTGACAATGATGATCACACTGACGCACATGGACCAACATCTGAACGTGATTAAAAATTAATGAGATATTTAAGCAATTTTTATATATATAGCATAAAAGATGATAAAATGTGTCTGTTAAAATTAGGTTGCACGTATGAATGATATACCGTAATCTCGCATGCCGATGCAATAATTGAGGAATGATAATTGATAAAATTCACACGTCAGAATGTCTAATAACATAATATTATAATAATTTTGATTAATTTCAATATAATATATGTTTTTCTTCGAGCAGTTTCTATAAAAGAATTCTGTAAAACGGAAAATTTTAGGAAAAATCCTTTGAGATTTCAGGAAAAAGAAAATTCTTATTATGTATTCATTTTCAATATTCTTTTTGGATTTCTTTTTCTGCATTTTTTTAAACATTGAGGCTCCGTTAAAATTTAATAAAGGAATAAAACCGTACAAGTATAAATAGTACGTTTTTGCGCAACGGATAATTACGTGCTGATCTTCACAATTTACCGCTATGTATTACGTCTACGTGCGGTTTTCGCATAGTATCACGTTCATCCCTTATCAAAATCGTTTCCGTGAGATGTAAACGTGCTCGTTCAGCAAAAAACGCAGCATAATCGCGCGCAAGCCAGACATTCCGTGATGAACGGAAGAATACTGGAGAACACACACAAGAAAGAGACATCTCTCCCTGTTTCCCATCGAAATCTTTAGAATTAAAGGGACGCCGTATCTCGATGGCGCTGAGAAGATAAACATGCAAAGTGATCTGCGGTCTTCGCAGTGATCTTACGACGTGGCTGAACGTGACTCAACATCCATAAAACGTAGTTTCTTGAAATCAAATTGTTCGTATCGTGATAAAAACACGTAGATTCGAACATCGGTGTCCACTGGTAGCAAAAGCGAATCAGCAAAAAATTTATTTTTACCTCTACCTACACTAAATATTCGACGATAAGTAATGTAGTTAACAAAGCACAATGTATGTATGTGAAATGTCGATAATTTGCACAACGCACGTAACGTAAAATGCTGCGGAGTTCTGTTTTTTTTTTTCAACATAAGATGAGTGGAAACATACATATAAATGTTAGATAATTGTATGATTGACAAAATTAAATTCCAACATGTCAATTAATAAGCAATGTTAATTAAAGCAAATAAATATAATGTGTAAATAAATATATCTTTGTACTTATAAAAAATTGCTATAAAAAGTGATATAATTGCTATAGTAAACGATATTATTTGTTTAACAGTATTTAAATAAAGTTAATTAATCATTTATAGTATTTTTAAATTTATATATAGATAGATAAAATTCATAAATTGATGAATTCATAAATTTATAAACTTTTCTAAAAAAAAATTTTTACAATTACGTACATTTATATAGTAAATATATAAATGCATACAAAAAGGAAACATTCTTATGAGGTGTATCAAAAGTAAGAATCGGTTGGTCGTAAAAAGAAAACTAAGAGAAAGAAATTTAATTACTGATACTTCAAATGATAATAATACTTCAAAACTTGTACATGTGTCTGCTTTATTTTCATATGTAGTTATCATTTTTTTCCGAGCACTAAATACGCTTTTATAGCTGAACTAGTGCAGGATTTTAATGCACATGATATAAAAATGCGCTTATTCCTCGGTGCAAAAAATGTTCAGAAAAATGAAGATATGTACAAAAGTTTTGAAACAGCAATAAAATTATTTTCTTTTTGTCTTTTTAAATGACTAATCAGTCCTACTTTTGACATACGCCTCGTACTTTCTTCAATCTGATTTAAGAAATCTTGATGAAGATTATATGAAAAGGATAAGATATTGTTTGAACAAAATCTCTTAATTATCTCCGCATAAATAATAAAATTTACGTAAATAATGGTTAAATCATCAAATTAGAGTATTAAATTCACGATGAATACAAGATGAACAAATTTTTGAACTCGCATAGGAAGTAATAAAAAATCTTTTTTGGTGCATAAATTTCTTTAAAAAAATAGAGAAAGAGAGAGAGAGGACCACGACCTGCTTAACTTCACATATTGTAGACTTGTCCTCCCGAGTTAGTGCGCTCGCCAAGTCGGTAGTATTTGTTTACACCGATACAACTCAATCAAGGTCTCGATTGACAAGAAAGAAATTTCCGTCGTTATCTCGGCGTCTGCTGGCGCTTCGTCGATTAATTCACAACAATCATTCTAGAGAGGATGCGAGAAAGAAAAAGAGAGACGAAGAGGCGCGATGGATGCTAACTGCTCGTTGACCCCCTCCGGGGGATCGGGGCAACATGCTAGACGTGCCCCCAAACCCAAGCAAACCATTGGGCCAATTAATCGCGGCGACGAAGGCGCCAGCGATGAGGACGATTGACGCGATAAGCATGCACGTATATAATTGTTCGACTCAGGGCCGCACGCAGATCGAAGGTGTGAAGATTTTCGGGATATTCAAAATTAGATTTTCAGATAAAAATCCTGAATATTAGATATATATTTTGGAAGAGTTTGGGGGTTTTCCTCGCTTACAAAAAATTGTGGAGATAACCATCATTCATTAACACGTTGACTGCTGGTGTGTGTGTGTGTGTGTGTGTGTGTGTGTGTGTGTGTGTGTGTGTGTGTGTGTGTGTGTGTGTGTGTGTGTGTGTGTGTGTTATTGATGGCCAGATTTATCAAAAGTTTTTAAAAAACACTCGTTTAAAAAAATAAACACTAATATAAAATTGTTAATGACACACATAGCTAAGTAATAGTATAAATAAAAAATATTTAACATGGTATTCATAAGGATGCAGTTTTATTTGATTACATATTTTATCATTACATGCTTATAATAAAAATTCTACTATGGCGCACATAATAAGACATGCAAAACTTGCCGGACAAGCAATGTGTTAATTAACTTCTTGCATTGTATGTGAAGGAGAATCTTCTTTGCAAAGGTCTACTTTACAAATGTCTGATATAGTGTGAATTTGTCTTAGTATTTATATATTTACATATAATTCTGAATCACAATATAATTACTACGTTAGCGTTTTATATCGATATTAATTTATGGATTTGTCTAAAAAAAAAAAAAAATAGTTCTTGAAGTTCTTGATATTTGAGATCGTAATAGTTAACTCTCTGAATAGAATTTTGCAAAGTCGAGTCCGTAGACGTCTCTAGAATTTTGCACAATGGTATATTACTTGATTACATCGTAGTTAATAGTTATATGTCCTGTATGTTTCTTACCCTATATACGTCGGATAATTCATGAATCTCTCTGGAATTTTCCAAGCTTATCGACATTATTAAATCATACATTGTTGCCAGCGTATTGCGTCATGATAAATTTACTTCAATCGAATTACGACTGACGTAACGACCGCTAATATATTTTGATTAAATCAGGTTGCATACGCGGAGCATTTCATCAACGATCACTTTGGCCCTTTAACTCTACTTGTGTATGACACTTTCTAATAAATTTTAAGATACAGAAAGACACAGAAAGATACAGAAAGACTGTATGATATATATATATATATATATATATATATATATATATATATACACATATGTACACATACACGCATATATTAACACACTCTCTCCTGCAGTTTTTATTTATCAATATTTTTACTTCGTGATACTGTTGTTGCCAAGATGGTATTACAGAGAAAATCCAAATTACAGGTCACGAAGGAAACGAAAATCATTTCGTGTGCACTCATATTCTATTAAAATATTCACGGATGTTACGTCGGCATTAAACAATTGTAGTCAATTCATCATGCTAAACAACCGAAGATGTTAAATTCGATATTGAAATTTTTTTCACCAAACATCGCTTTCTCTGTACTGTCTTTTATAATTAAACAAAATGCTTTCTGCAAAAATAGATTAATATTTATTATTTTAAATAATTATTACAATATTATCATGCAATGTTATATTATTATACGTACGTAAAATATTCTAGAATTATCATTCAAAGACGATGTGACTAACTTTGTCGGATGATATCAATTTGCGCCAATAACTATTCAATATTATTTATCGCTGTTATTTATTAGAGATATTATCAACAAAATTATCAAACATCAATAATGTTAGTCTATTTTTTATAATAAAAAGTAAAATCAATATAAATTATTAAATCATAAAATAAGTTTTCTCTCAAACATACAATTCTAATTACTAGAGTATTATTAGAATGCCGACAATAACAAAAGAGATCTAATCTTTAGAAATCTTTAAAACAATATCTAATAAATCTTCAGAAGTTCTAATAAAAGAATCTCTTCAATATTCCGGATCAATAAGATTCAGAGCAATTCATCTGTATCTGCATTAATCACATTAAAGACAGCTGTGTATATATAACAACAGCATCGTTGTACGATTCCGTTCATCAAGTGCTCATTGTAAGCATCGCGTGGTTCTTAAATCCTCATGATATCATTATTGATGGTCAAATGGTTGCAATATATCGAGTTGAAACTGCGAATGCGCGGAAATTTTAATGCTGTTGTCCGTATCACGAAATTGATACGCTGTTTACGTTGTTACGCTTTTGCTTGTAACGTGTTGGTTATCAGACGCACACCTCCCTTTCCTGTTGCGGGAAGAGCGGTAGTCGCGTTATCACCAGGAAGATATCTTCAAGTTCATCAGAAAATACGCTCTCTCTAAATTGCGAATTTCATGTGTAGCAACCGTATTGATGGACTCAGTCAACGTGTGAAAAACAGCGTGATCGCGCTTTCACGATGATGACGAGTGTTCCATTCGTCATGGACGATCGCATCGATTTCGCATGGCCGAAAATAGATTTGCGAGGTTGAAATAAATCGCGAGAGAGCCGCCTCTCGGGGATAAGTTATCGGATGTGGATGATGAGCCGCGCTCGTTACTGTTCGCACATACGTAAGGAAATACGTATTATGGAATGGCTGACACTTATCGATATAGCGATCATGCACATTAATGGACGCGCATTAATCATTCGAATGTTCAAGAAAAGCACCACGAGCCGAAGCTCCTTACTTGGATTAATTGCCATGCGCTATTATTGGGCTCATTGAGCCGGATTGGCCTTTAAAATGATGATGGAATCGCTTGGTCTAACTATAGAACAATCGATCACCGAGAAGCGTAGAAAACTTTATTTTTAGACTTGTGATACGGTTTTATATGGGAACATTCTTCACAAAAAAATGAACGCTCATGGAAGACCTTTCGTGCTCAAGTTGCCATCGTTAGGAACAAGATAATTTTTTTTACCACTCTGAGAATAAATTACGTTGAATTTTCATAAGTAAAAAACATCGATAAATATAACGTGTTTAATGATGAATATTTAATAAAATTAGACAATATTATTTTGTAATTAGCCGTTGCTCTCGAACACTTCAGAAACTTGGATCTTCTTAACCGGAGAACACATTTCATACATTTCGTTGTGTTAATAATCTAATCAGTCCCTCCTAGCTTTTCTTAGGAACAAGAATTATCGTCTTTGTTTTCCAGATTTGTTGTATTTATCGACCAAGCGCGAACGGCCAAATTGCCCTAATTTTCGCGGAAAGGCCTCCATCGTTCACGTCCAAGTGAACACGAAATCGATTGCGTAAATTATTGCATAAAATAACGTGACACTTCTGGAAGAGTACCGGTGAATTCTTCGACCATTTCCGATGAAGTTATAGCGAAAAAAACGTTATAACTTACAAAGATCATAGACTGTCCTGACGAATAATATTCTGTTACATAATGATACAGGACATATCGCTATGAAATTGTTATATTTTACAATTACGACAGATCTTAAGTCCAATTGCCACACACAGCAATATTGATTTCCTCATTAAGAAATTGTTAATGAGATCGCATTCTTCATTCCGTCTCGGAGAAGGGGGAGGCTTCGATCAACATTTTCCGTCTTTTTTTTAAAAGGACTTCTTGCGCAAGTGCATTCTCTTACAGCATTTTCACGTCAATAATGCGGTCCTGGCGAAATCTTTGGCAGGTACTTTTCCTCGACCGTTAACAATGTCAACCGTCTCGTCAGTTAACCCCGATCAATTGTGATTCGGTCGTGATATATAACGACGAGGGGATCGTCGTTAGGGAAAAAGACTCGCACGTACGCACAAGCGTGGAACGGCGCCTGATTGCACGAGCAGGCTCGCGAGCGACGCGTGCGAGCGCAATCGACGAGCATGTCGATGCACGTGCGAGCATTTGTAAACTCGCGGCCGGATTCTCGCGTCACATCGGGGAAACGACATGGGTCAAGTTCATGACTACTGTCTGATAACGACGTGACATAAATATCGCTCGAACTTTGCAGATAAATATGAGAGAGACACGAGAGCCGGCGCGTCGCGTCTTCAAATAAACATTGGATAACGTGCGAGGCGCGCTGCTACACAAATGCAAATTTACCCGAACGCGATTACACCATCCTGGAATTAGCTATCCTACATTACACTCTAAAGGTCCGATATCAAAAGCAGACATCGTGGAAAAATTTCTACACACATTTCACAACTTCACATATATATAAATATACATAAAGTCGCAAAATTGAAGTATATATACGTTATTACAGATGTTTTATATATATATATATATATATATATATATATAAATACATATATAAAATTCTTTCACATGACATAATCATGAACTTCAAAACTTCGTTTCATAAGAGAAGGATTTTGCACAATAAGAGAATTATTTTTCTTCCACTACGTCTCGCTGTAAATGTGATACTCTGAGTAATTAATTTGGTTTATATGGCAATCATTATCGTAGACAAGATTTACTACTACGTCCAGGAACAAACATTAGAAGGTAATAATTTCGATTCAGCAAGTTCACATTCAACTAACTTAGGATAATATACGCAGACTGCGTATATTTAATAAAGTGTTTTGCATCTTTTAATAACTTTGTTCAACATGTGCGGAAACTAAAACGACACTAAAACACCTTGCGGCTTACGACAGTAAACACGCGAATATCCACGTGTGAAACATACGTTTGTAAAGAATATTTTTTTCATTGTATATTTATCTCGTTGTCTAACATTCCGGGAACGTTTCCTATTAATTTAAAATTCAAGAACAAAACGCTTTATTCTACGTTTTAACTTATTAATTTATTAACTTATTTTTTTACGCAAGAAACCGCACATGTTTTAGTTAAACTGTGTGAATTCTATTACATTTAATTACATTTCATTACATTTAACATATTACATTTAATTACATTTCATTTTATATTGTCCAGTGTATTTAATTGCATTTAATTACATTTCATTTTATATTTTCCAGTATATTTAATTTTATACTAACTAATCACGATACCTCGTGTTACGACGGATAAAAGTTTTCTAAATTAATAAAAGTTTACAGTTCATAATTTTATAAAACATAAAATTCTCGCTGTATATCTGTTTGTACATTTATTGCGACTCAGCATAATCTTAATCAGCATAATCTCATAATAAAGCGATTTTTCATCTTATCAACAATATTTCTTTGCAATCTTAGCTAATATTCTTGTCTCTTAGTAGATTCATATTAAACAAATCACTCAAACAAATAACTAGTTCCGTACTCAAATATATGTATATATATATATATATATAATGAGTTTAAATATATTTATAATAAGAATACGGAACCTCTTGAGTTTCATGCAGATTTCACTTGCGATTAAACAGTAGGATACTTTCCGTAAGCCACTGTAAACAGCGTAGTACTACTTATGTCAATCAATTTATTTAAACTTTATGATATATATATGCAAATAATCGCATAACAAAAGAAAATGTTGACATTCTGCCAATGTCAACTTAAAATGCTCTACGCACTTTCTGCTTGTGCATGCTTGTGCTTATTCCTGACCTTCGTCTACAGGAACAACATAGGAAACTTACCGGCAGAACTCGTCGTTTGAAGTTGTTAGGAAAGATTACTAACGCATTTTCGCATCAACTACTTCAAATAGATTAAGAGGAGAATATTCCATTGTGGTTAAAGGAGCAGAGAACTACGTGCAATAGCAAATTTGCTTTCTGTAAAGAGATTTTTTAATAAAAATCATCAAAAATATACTTCAAAAAATCATTAAAAATTGAATATTGTTGTAATAAAGTATATATTGTGATGATATATGTAATGTGTCGATGTATAAAGTGTAAAAATTTTTATTGAAAAAATATATCGGTTTATATTGATTCAATCAATAGTATCAAAAGTATTTTTAAAAAACTTCGACAGGAAACTAAAAAATACATTTTTAGCTAATAGATAATATAAAAAGGTTAAATGATTTGAAAATAATTAACTTGAATATATAAACTATACTAAAATGATAAAATATAATAAACTGTCAGAGATAATTTTCTTTTAATCTTAAAATCTTTTATAGTGCGTATTTATAAAACTGATGTAAGATATGTCTGGACTTTTAATCTAAAATTTTTAAGCAGGAATGTGCGAAAACTGTATTTGTTTACTTGACAAACCAATCAAATTTTATTTAAATCAAAAACCTTGTAAGTAAAAGCTTGCAAAATGAAAATAAATAATTCTTGATGCATCTAAGTGCACGCAAATTTGTCAAAGTATTACAATTTTGGAATCAACATTGCGCAGATTGTGCTGACGTAGACGCGTTTGAAAGTGGGAAAACGAATATGAATACCTTATCAGGATGCATATCGTAGTTACTTTAGAAGTGTGCTTTGCATAGTGTGCTTTGCATAGTACGTAGTGACGACAGTCGCTTGTTCGTTCCTCGCTGATACATATGCAGAAAGTCCGCGATATCCCGAAATTTCCAATTCTATAGCGTGACAACATCAAATCAGGCACAGGTTGAATTCCATTCAGACCACGTTATTTCGAGAATGGTAAGATATTTTTATTAAATATTTGGACAAATATTCGATGTCAAATTCATACATAACAATTTATCTATGCCGAGTTTTCATGATTTTTTAAAAATAATTTTTTTGTAAATATCGGAATACTTATTATTTTGGAATCCTTCCAAAAATAATGATTGTGAAAAACTGACTGATTTTTACACATTTTTTTCACCATTTGCATATGCAAATTCTTGTTAATATTTTCATATAATTTTCATATACTTAGCGAAAACGTTAGCAGATGTACTATCGTTTCTTGTGAATCAGAAATACCTATTCTAAAGCCTTATTTTTTTCAATAACTTCGTTTTAAAATGGACTTAAATGACTCGTGGCTCGGCTTATCAACAAGTTAAAAAAAAGAGAGAATTCGTAAAGTGAACTTATTGAAAAGAATAAGAATGGTCAAGTCACGCGTTGTTTAAGTCCAGTTTATAGTATCCTCCAATCCTACAACACTGTTTTCTCAAGTCGGAAACACATGACGAAACTACACGTGGCGAACCTACCAGCTAGCTACACAAGTTGAAAAGAGAGAATTCGCAAGGAGAACTTGAAAAGAATAAACAAGTTACGAGGCTTGCCGAACTACGTGCCGTATAATTCCGGCTTAATCCATAACTAAATGTTGTCAATGACACTCTTTTAATTTAAATTTTTTATTATCAGTAAATTGCACTAATTTATCGCTCATACAGACAATGTTTCAATGGTATTTCTGTTCTGTGTGCGTGCCATTATTACGAGTAAAATCATCGAACCTGAACGTTATATTCTAAAAATGCTTCGAATCAAAACTTTTTGTGTTAAGTAAATTCTTATTGTAATACGTGTGTTTTATCAATAATATATACTCATCATATATAACAAAATTTTTTATTTAAAAAATTTTTAATATATTTCTTCTGTTTCTCTTATACTTTCACATCATAGTTCTTATTATCTACATTTTCGTGCAATTAATTTTACAATTATTTTGATGCCCCGAAGATCTTTTCTTAAACATCTAATTTTCTCGATACATTTTCTAATCGTCTTTACACAAATTTCACATTAATATTAATAATACGATTATAGCAAATGTGAGATAAGGGTATTGAATTATAATGATGCAATCGTTTTCATTGAAATGTGCGTTCAATATACTCATGACAGTTAAAACATGATGTATCGCAGCGCGGTGTATGACACGAATTGTAAATGGAATTGATTAGAGTGAGATATTCGAATGGAAAATTCCAAAAGTGGGATGGGTGTCACTTGAAGACCTTTGACCGGTGTTTTTACACTTGACAGTCCTCGTTCTTGTGGATATAAAATGATACTAAAAAAGAATGCACGTCATTGTTTACAGTGACGCATCAGCGTATTTGATGCAATATGACATACGATGCAATATGACAATAAGATATTTTAAATAATAAGACAAACGCGATACCTAAATATATAGAATGTTGTGTGCATAACAGTAAGAAAATTATATTTTTTGTCAATTGCGAATCAATTTTGCGAATCAATTATTTTGCATGAAAAAATTTTAATTATTTTATTTAATTTTAATATTCGAATTCTTACGCACAAAGATCCTGCCCGAACATATAAGGCACATTTCTATTATTATATTATTCACGTAGCGGTCAAGTTTATTCTTTTTATATTTATATATTCGGTATTACATCGGTATTACATCTCGGCAAAGTCGGATGGTAATCCAGATTGCAAATTCCTTAATATACCTTAATATGTTTTTTAGGGATGGTTATCACTAAAATCAATAGAAATAATTTATAGAAATAATCTCTTGTCTATTTACTGATAATATGCAAATTGCAGGACCGCGAGCAACTAGCAGCTAATTTACGTATATGGATAGTATGAGAATGAGTTATCGGTCAATTACTTTCTTTTCTCAAGTATAACCGATCAAAGTTCACGTGGACCATAAATCTGTCTTAAATGCTGCTAACAGAAATTGATAATGATTGTTACGTTCTTGACAGGGGAGATAACACACAATATTGCCGACAAAATTAGATAAATCAATTATTTCCATAAATCGCGTCATTCGCAATTGCAGATTGCGGGAGGAAAATCGTTAAAATTGCAATCAATGAAATACGAATTAAATACGAAAAATTATGATGCATCCAGAAATGTCACAAGAGTTTCATAGGTGTATTTTTAAATCATTTTTTATCATTTCCTTAAAGTAGAGGCAATGGAAATCTTAAGTTACAAAACAATTAAAGTCTAAGCTAAAAAAGTCGAGTTAGCATAAAATATATTTAGCATTTAAATCTTATATAATATATAGTATAATATATAATATGCTTAAGTAAATCATACTTATTTTTTGCTTAAGAATAAGAAATTAAAGATTATGCATATTTTGACATTTGCAATTAGTCACTCATTTTGTTTCATTCGCTTACGTTTCAGAAGCACAAATAAATAGCAAAATTATATTCTTCATTTAACTTCAAAGTAGAATTTATTTTATCAAAATTATAATTTGACAACCGGACAAAAACGTTGAAATTAACAACTGTTTTTATTTAAAAATTATTACCCTTTAATGAAAAGCTGTAATAAAGAAAATTATTAAAAATAATTTTCATATTTTTCAATTTATATATAATGTATAACGTAATAAAAACCACGTGAGATTGTTAAAATTATAATTTATACAGGGGCAATTATTGACATAATCTCCTCTACTTTTACGAATACACTTTG
This sequence comes from Crematogaster levior, assembly GCA_901521435.1. NCBI lineage: Eukaryota > Metazoa > Arthropoda > Insecta > Hymenoptera > Formicidae > Crematogaster > Crematogaster levior. The sequence goes on along the minus strand of CABEGB010000280.1, from coordinate 230,222 downwards.
TGCTTGCGGAAGTTTTTATCGCTAATCATCAGATAAATTTTGACACACTAAAATTTCGCAAGAAAAAGAAGATATCTGAAGCATTAATTAGTTCGATGATTTATCGTGCAAAGTTCATTGCAGCTTATCGAAGACAAGTGTAAGATTTTTGATTCGTGGTATTAATAAAAAAAACATTGATCGTCTAATAAGAGAAAACTGTATGTATGTATATGTGTGTGTGTGTGTGTGTGTGTACACACATATATATATATATATATACATATATATATATATACAATAAAACAAAAATCTTCGAACCTTTCTTATCAGTATCTTTCGACTAAATGATCATTAATCTAGTCTAAAGAATGTAAATATTAGCAAACATAATAGACACACATACGAGTGACAAGAAAGTTGATATAGATCCAAGAAGCATTAAAGAAGTATTAAACAGAAGAGATGCTAGAACGTCCATAATAAAGGAATCGTCCATCGTCCGGCATTATCCGCTGAATGCTGCGTGCGCGAGCGTTAAAAGGTAAGTATAAAAGGATCTACGGTTAGAGAGGCAGGAGGAAGAGACGGTACAAGAGATTTCCACGGCAGGGATGTGAAGCGTATGTGTCGACAGGCGTGTATGGAGACAGGACTGGCTACTAGCATATATGGTAGAACGAGGTCGAACGTCTCGAACCTTCTACGAGACTGCGCCGTTTGAACCTACGTCGACGAGAGTAATCGCGATAGGATACGAATGTCACCCGATCCCATCTTATCGGTTCACCACATGCTTTAACGATCCATTTAATCCTTTCAGAACTTGTGTATAATTAACTTTATTACACATGCAAACTATCTTTAAATCTACATTTTTAGGCTGAAGGATATTACAATTAATTACAAAACATACAACTTTTTCTGCTTATTATTGTTTGATAAAAAAGGAGGTATCTCATTTTTTCGACTGTTTAACATCCGAGCATTTTATTTTCTTGCACGAAGTCTCCATGCATTTCGAAGATTGTCTCTCAAGATTGTTGGAAGTATAAGCAGCATACTGAATACTTGTTCTTCAAGTATCGGAGACTAAATATAAATAAAGAGATATTAGGGTTTGGATTTACATGGAAGAACGTGTTTATTTTGAATTTATTAAAAGTCAAATTTAAAAGTCAAATGCTTTAAACACCGGGAAATGCGTGTTGTGCACAATGAATAGCGTGGCTTTCAAAAAGATCAGTATCTAATAATGTATAATGCATTAGATAGAAATGAGGATAAATGTGAAAGATCAGCGCAACTTGTCCCGCAAATTGCAAATTATGTTGTAAAAATGTTGAACGACACGCGTACTGTAATGATACGTTTGAAAAAGATCTTTTTGATCTTTTTAGCTGGGAAGCAAGTGCATTATCATGTTATAAGTGCACATCATTTTAAAAGTGTTTAAAGTATGACACTTTTATCATAATGCAAGACGCATTTCTCATACTTCTTAAATAATAAAGGAACGGCGATAATTTTTGGAAACTTCTCTCTACACACGCAAAAATGTTTTACGGTACGTCGCATTTATGAGAAAAATGTGAGAACGAAATATCCGAAATATTTCACGAGGAGGTTAATATAAACACAGGTGTTTTTACAAGGTGCTAAAGAGTACTCAAAAAAATCTGTCGCATTATCATTGAAGCCAAACGTATTGATAGCGATAAATCAATTCCGGAATAATGGAAAATTTATATGGATGATTTAAAATCAATCCATATTTCATAATAACAAAATTATTTTCAGTTTCGATGATAATATAAGTAAGATAATATACGTAATTTTTACAATTGATATCATATCCTTCGCAGGGAATTGATTATTGGTATTTTACATTTTATTAATTAAAACAATGTTACCTCAAGAAGTTGATAAAATAGAAAAAGGAACTCGATTCGAAACTCTTTTCCAGAACATAAAACCGAATAGGGGTTTTTAAATTATAGTCATCTTGGAAGAAGTATAGATGGACTAGTGAGATTGCCAAATTTATTCGAAAGGAGCCAATAAAGAGATTTATTGGAGAATAAATAAATAAAAATGTAGAAGAACGCGTGTAAAGAAAGACAGAAAATAAAACCACTTAAAATGAAGATTACGAATTAGCGAGAATTCTCTTTCGAGGAGTGGAGCGTCAAGAGAACGCGGTCCATGAAGACACGTTAAAATCTATTCATCTCTCCCAATGCACTTTTACAATTTATACATATCGTTCTCTAGAGAAGTCGCTCACTATAGAAACGTAACAGACGTTTTTGATCATCGATCACACCGCGCGATTGAGACAAAAGAGAGAGAGGCAGAACAGAAAACTTTCGGGTGCTGACTTAATATCTAACCGGTTAGATGATCAAATCTGATGCAACTCGGCGCGGCGCCTAATCGCTCGGGACGAGAAGCGTCGTATTTCTCGTGTCGTGTGCTCGCTGCGGGTAACACCGAGGCCTTGCCGAGGAGATCTGATAAATTCGCGCGCGGCTCCGTCGAGTCGCACCACACCGCGCACCGCACCGCATCGCATCGCACGGCGACGCGACGCCGCGTAGTACGTACAGCGCGAAAACGCATTCCCCCTACGGACGCGCAGAAGAGGCGTGGTTTATGTCCGCAGCGGTGTGTATAAGAGACAAACCTCCCGAACCGATTAGCAAAGTTCCCCAAAACATACGTAACACCAGACTTTTCCATGCGAAGCGAGCTGTAGGAGCGTAGCGACCGGACGATCGAGGAAATCGATACGAGAGGCGTGAAGCGACAACAAAGCGGCACGTTTTGGAGATAAGACGACACGTTCGGATAGAAAAAGAAACGGAGAAGACAAATCGCGAGATTTTCGAGAAATCGATCTCGAGCGACGACAAGTCCATCCAGGAGTTCTCGCTGTTTTAAGCTGCTCGTCTGACGTGAGGCAGCAGCGACGAGAATCGTGAGAGAGGGAGAGAGAGATAGGAGGAATTCGATTTCTCACGAAAAGGAATTTCCTCGCCACTCTTTTCCCCGCTAGCACTCGAATTCTCTCGAACGAATTCAACGGGAGCAACAGGAGTTAGCCGATAACGATATATAGCATATCACGACACGGAGCCGGCGTAGTGGTGCGGTGGAGGTGGTGAATCACGGAGACGGGTAGCGAGCCCGCGAGAACGGTCTCACTTAGGCCGCAATCGTTCCCTGCATCACGCCGTCTCGAGGGTGCGTAACGCCAACGCACGCAACGTTCACGGCCCTCGACGCATCAGCACGCACGCACGCACGTATCCATCCGCCGGTAGCCGCACCACCCACGGCACGCATACCGGAGTGTGCCGGACTGCCTGACACGGTATCGAACGCGATCAATCCAAGACACGCGCGGAGAGAAAGCGCGTCTCAATCAGTCGCAACTGCGACGAACGACGTTCCGTTTGCTGTCACAACAGAGCCACGTGTGATCGGGCTGTGACGTACGCACGCACGCAACATACGCGTTACGAACCTGCGTGCGTAACACAGCCGTCCACGCACGCGTCCGCCGGCCGATCGAGGCGCACTGCACACACCGATCGCGCGTCGACGCGAGAAGAGTCACGCGACCTTAGCGGACGGCCACCGTGTCTCATCGGCGTCGCTCGTCAGGAGCGCCGGATTTAGGCCAAAGCCCGAAATCGGAGCAGCCAGGAAATAATTGTAACTCGGCGAGATAGGACATAGGCGATCGACAACGACCACCACGACTACGATCAACTGAGGTTTCGCACGCGCGAGTACCAAATCGCAGCAGGGAGGACGAGGACGAGGACACCCAGCAAGCTGGTCGTGTCACCTGAGACACACGGACGCACACGAGTATCCGCCCGGCACTCGCTCGCGCACACGCGAGAGAGTGTGAAAAGCCGTCAATCTCTCCCCTTGCCCCCCAACGACGACAGGATGCCCGGCTTCCAAAGGAGGCAGATGATGCAGCCATGGCCCCTATGCCTGCCGCCCTTCGCGAAAACGAAGGTAAGACCCCACCGGGTGGCGGAGACCACCGCCGCTCGTTGTTCATCTAGGTTTCTCTCCGCGGCGAGCCGCGTCCGGTTTCCACGACGAAGCCGGTCGCCGGTTTTCGCGCTCGCCGTTCCTCCTCTCCGGTTGCACCCGACGGTCACCCTCATTCGCTCGCTCGCTCACTCATTTCTTTCTCTCTTTCTCGTTCCGCCGCCTCCTTCTGCGCCTACCTCTCTTCCCCACCCTTAAGCCCAGTGGAAATTTCCATTGCACCGGCGGCAGGCGTCTTGCTGCCTCTACGACGAAGCCTTTTTTCTCGGCTTTCCGGCTGCGAACTCTCTTTTCCCGCGACCTGTCTTTCTTTCCTCCCCTCTGTATCGCCCCATCACTCTTTCTCTCTCTTTCTCTTGCTCTCCTTTCTACCCAGGCCGTGTCATCTAATGACTCCGGCTGGAGATCTTTTCGTACGCGGATGGCGAACCGTTGTGTTCATTCGCAACATTTCGTGACATTTTTCTTTCCAGCTTAAGGAACGTAGGACTGACTTATGAGAAAGGAGTCAAATATAGCGAAATGACCAATGACGCGTAATAACCAATTATACTATTCGGAATTAGCTACCGCGGAGATCTCTCTGTCGTCATTTCTAATACTGCGGTAATTCCTGCGGCAAAGAGAAAGGTCTGAAATTTGCCGTGTCTCGTACCTCGACGCGATATATCGAACTTTTACCGCGATTAAACTTATCACATTTATTTCATCCAACGATTCGCACATTCTCGATCCTGATATCTCTTATCGCCTCGCAATTCCCGGCTCTACGGCTCCGAAGGATCTATATTTAACGTGCGGGAATCGCATGTTGGCTCGAAAAGTCACGGCCTCCGACGATCCTCCCGGTCACAAAAATCGTGTTACGTTGCATTACGTGCCTTCGCAACGGAAGAAACGCCGCGATTTTAGGTTATCGTTCGAAACGATCTCAAAAATAACACGGGCTCCTCCGCAAAAAAAGAAAGAAAAAAAAACACATCGACGTTATCTGTCTTTCGAAAGCGTTCCGTCTCGTTGCGAGAGAAGGCGCGGACAGGTGCAAAGATCGGAAGTGGAAAAACCGTTCCGGTTTCATCCGTGTCCGATTTTTGAATGCCGCGAGGAGTGTGACTCCGCCACGTTCGATCCGAACGAATTTCATCCTCGTGGCGCCCCTCGAGATCTCGGACCTCGCTGAGGCCCCGATTACCGGTTTCGGTCCCCGTAGGGAAAGGTGCCTCCGCACGGAGCAGCGAAATCGCAACTTCGCCGTGCTTTCGGGCCGAGACCCGGTCCGCCATTCCGGAGTCCACGATTATTTCGTGGGCCACGACGATTTTCACTGGTCGCCGGGTAACCGACGTTCGTATGCAGCTCGTACACCTCGAGAATATCGATCGCTATGCGCGCGCACTCGGCGCATAAGGTCGGACGGACGAAACCACAATTGCTTCACCCGAGAGGAATAGCGTGTATTTCGACGCGAAGAGACGCGGCGAATTGTTTATCGTGACTATGCGAAAAAAAAGAAAATTGCAAGTCAAGTCATAAAATTAAAATAAGTAATCGTTACGCGCGGCTGGTCGGCGCGCACTATCGACACTGCGCTACCGATATCGTCGGAACGGATGGAATCCGAAGGAAATCGCGCCGACTGATTATTGCCGCGCATTTTTTCAGGGCACTTGTACAGGGTGTGGTGTGCGCATTGCGCGGAGGAGTTACGTAACGGAGTAGGAAATTTCCGAAAGTGCCGGATCGGCGCGCGGGTACTTCGTTTTATCGAAGATAAGAGAAAAAAGTGCGACACCACGTCTACTATTTCTGCTTCTCTTCTAAAAAGTAGAGTCGCAAGAAATGTTTGTTTGTTTTTATCAGCGATCTTTTTTTTTCGAGAAATTACATGGGGGATACGTTATCTCACGTCAATCGCATTGAAATTCACGGACATCCTGTGTGTATGGGCGGTTTAAAAATAGACGCGATAAACTTTTTCACGTTCGAAACAAGTCGTCGCACTTCAGCAAGATAAACACACGAGCCTGCCGAATTAAACTCCGACCAATTTTTCGAGAAATGTCTTAATGAAATAATTAAGTTAGATCGAATCTGATCAAATGTATCGATTAGATCTGGGCTTTACGTAAATAAATAAGATTATCTATTGGCTATTTTGTTCAGATAAATAAATTTAATCTTATTTAATGAGTGTAATGAATTACGTACTGAAATTGATATATTCGTTATTTGAGGATTCGATTCTTGATCAAATAACCCCTTTACGTTTCAATCTCGCTTGCCAAATAATTTTACAAATAATTTCTTAATTTCCTAGTTAGAAAAAAAATTATTAGTAAGTCAAGTAATTAGCAATTTAATTAACTTAAAATTTTGTTATTAAATTAATTAAAACTTTTTTGTTATTAACATAATAACAATAGTATAATAATAATAGTAATTGTTGTAGTTGTAGTAGTAATTGTTTTATATATACGCACAAATGTACATTTTATATACAATTTATTTATTTTTTTAAATTGTACATATATAATTTACATTGGTTTCCTAATTTAAATGGTAAAGTTTGAAAACATTGTTTCTTATTTCGTGCTGTAAATAATAATTGCCCAGATGTTCTTGTTGTAGCGGCACCAACATTGATATTCCGCAGAACAATCATCATTCATCAGAAAGATTTCGAACGCTCTGTTGGTATTGAATAATCTATCGTTGTGTTCATAGATCAACCTTCTGGATGGCTTATCTACCTCAGGATCAGGATATCGAACGAAAAATATCGATACCTGACTTATCGGAAGAAACATACAAGTGCGTTTGTGTCGGAAAAGAAGTATCGATAAAGAAAACATAAAGGGAAAAAAGAAACAAATCAAGAAGTAATCTTGAAGTTTTCCATTGTATCTATCACGATAACAAGTGACATAGTTCACTTTGTAATTAAACTTCTTACATTTTATTTTAACGTAACGTTTGGAATGCAGTAGCATTTTTAAGTTGTCACGAAGAAATTCTATTATTTTATTCATACATTTTTATTTTTAAATGAAATTTTATATTTAACAAAAAATCTGAGTTTAAAAATTAATAAATATTAAAAATTATATATTTACATACTCTTATTTCTTTGACTTCAGTTAATTAAGTTTACAAATCGATGTAACAGCATTTGACAGCGGTGTGTGTTGAAAGTATTGTTTGTTCCCAAAAGGAAAATATTAACGGAAGTATCGATACTCTTTCCGAGTTTCTTTCATTTCTTTCATCTCATGCACATTTGTAATGTTGATAGAAAGCATCAATAAAATCATTTGACGATGAAAATCCGACTTTATCATTAACTCTCGAAACTCGGATCCCGCTCCCGCGTGGCGCGATGTACGAGTCGACGGACAGAGCCGGCTATAAAGAGCGTTATCTTTCAAACATGTTGCATCTAATTCCGCATATGCATACTATATCGACCGATATAGACTCAAGGTAGGCAAGAATTAAGATAGCATTAAAATGTAGGCAAACTTAAGTTCGCTTCGCGAACTCTATACCGTACAACTACGCGTCAATACGTCTGAAATATCAAGGACGACCGGAAAAACCTGCAAATATTCCGTCGTGAATAATAAAATATATATGAACATATATATATATGTATATACGAGGTATCGCATACTGGTGTAGATATTCATCCGCTTGAAAAACAGAAAAAAAATAATTATTCAAGCCCGAGTGTGTGTCACCGAAAGATACACTTTTTACAGGATTAAAGTCGAGTGAATGCAGGAAGTACATATATAGTGTTTTAGAGAATAAATCTATTGAGATTTCTTCGAGATTTTCAGAAACAAATAATAACGGAACATTCGACAAGATCTTTTCAATGGAGATTGCATAGCAGGTCACAATTTGTCTCGCAATTTACATTTATTTTATATTTAGTCGTAGATATTTAAATAATTACATCTGAAGTTGGATTCTTCCTTCCGACAATTAATTTTATCTCGAATTAACGTGCATCCTTTTTTTCATTTGAAGAAATTAAGTATGGATAAACAAAAAAATGAGATTATTATTTAATACAGACTTGCTACGTAATCTTTATTTACATGGATTCGTTTCTGCTGGATAAAAGCATCGCGCAATAAGGTTCCGTATGTAATTAAACATTAGACTTAATTAGGCATTGCTTAAAAAAAAAAAAAAAAAAAAACACTCGATAGCCAGTCGATAAAATTCGATGGATGCATTACCGACTTGACGTAACAAGCGTGTTTGACACAATCGTGTCTACTCCTTTCTGTCGATTTATCGGTACGAATCGAGCGCGTTGAGCGTTGTACTTAAACGTAAGGCGGGTTGCTACTCCGCGCATAAAAGGGGCCGACGCTGACATACCAATGCTAGTTGGGGAATAACGAATAATGAAATACTGTTCGATCAAAGCGAGAATTCGTAACTCCGGACGATATCGGCCAGTCGAAATAGTTATTGGCATAAATTAAAATTATAACTTAAATCGGGTGACATTGAGAATCCTAAAGTTAGTATGACTCGAATTGCGACACTGTAATCTTCTGATAGAAATAATAATTTCAATATCATTAGGAGACAACAATGAGAATCAATTTAACAACCAGAAAGATTTAGACGATTTCGGGATTTCCAAACGAATGATTCATTGTCATTTCTCCGCTGAATATTTCGGAATATTCGGGAGGTAAGCGAGCTTCGTTTATTTGCGAGGATAAACATACGAATAACATGTAAAAAAAGTCACAATAATAAAACGGTAGTTACGAGCCAATTATGTTTAAAAATTAAACGGGAAAGAGAGAGAAATAATCCCTGAAACGATGCCTCATATTGTCAAATCCATCAATCTGCATTCTCTGCGCTTTCATTCCGTAGGAAACATTGCACAAAACATGATAAAACGATACAATATCCTATAAATATTGAGAATCCTGTCTAAGCATGTTACGCCTGCAGATATCTTGGCATCATCAAGACATCGTCATTCGGCATCATGCGACATCGGAATGCTCGTTCTTACTATACAGAATTTTCCACGCGGCATTTTCTTTCTCGTCTTCCACTTCCCTCAATGCTTGAAGATACACACGTAGGACACTTCCAACACAGATGAATTGCACTACGATTTCACATGCGCCGCAAACTTCTACGTGCACCTCTAAGCACTTCTTCCCAAATAGGAAACAATAGGATTTGCACGTCTCCCGATAACGCACCGATATGCCGTGAAGTCGCGAATAACTGTCGAGATATCGCACTAACGTCACTATCATTCTACTAATTCTTCTCACCCCGCCATACCGTCTTGCGCAAAATAATATATTTCGATCAAGACGACGTGAGAAGTACAGTCGACTTATCTTCACGTTAATTGTCTCACGGACGCAGCGCTAAAATGCATCAGCAACGACCCATGTCGCCGGTATGTCCACTATTACTCTAAAATATCCAAAAACAGCCTTATCAACCCCATAAAGAGTGAATTCGCTTACTGCGAAAGGACAAGACCAGCTACCACTCGTAATTGCGCGAACGAGGAAGTCTAATGTACAGAAAGAAAGATAGATACTGTTTGGCGGAATAAGTGTCTTAAGACACTTTTAACGTGATATCCATATGTCAAGTCAATTAGTTTAATATTATTTCAGTCTTAGTGTCAATTGGAACACGTTTCAGTATGTGAATGCAGAGGATGACAAAAAATTCGTGACAAATGAAAATGAGAAGTCTCGTCCGCGCGACGCGTTGAAACTCCGATTCTTGTTGCTCGCTGCATTCGTTCTTCTTCTACTTTCTTCAACGAGTTATTTTAGGAGAACATTGCCGGGTCTTTTATTTGTCAATGTTACTTACCTCGGTCGCAACCAACGAGAGAAGTGTGAAAATGTATCACAAACTTCGTTAATGCTTTCATATCATGTCCGTCATATCGGAATAATTCTTTAAAATGTGTCTTCTGTTCAGTATAAAATTGTTCAAATTTTACACGTATTATTATCGAATGTTTTCTCGTTTAAAAAAAGCAAGAAGTATTACAGCCGTACAATTGTACATTTGTTATATGTTGTTGTATTGTTATGTGTGTAACATGAGTTCTAAAATATCTCAATCCGAATTTTAATTTCAAATCTAAAAGTTTCAATTCAAGTTAAATTATTCTATAACTTTTATCTAGTAATTCACCTTAGTATATTTTAAAATAAAATATTTTAAAATATATTTAAAATATTTATATACGTTTCAATTCGACGCAGTGATAATAATGTATATTGAAAAAAGTATATAAAATTACATGAACAGCAAAATAATTTGTGTACACATGATTTAGTGTACATATTTTGGATTTAGCATATATATTATAAGTCATGTAATTCTACATTTATCGCACTTTTTGACATGATTTTTTAATAATGCGCATAATTAATGATTCTTTAACACCTTGCGCTCTTGTTGTCACACTTTTATTTCGTGGCACGTGACCGCGGTCGACATGCGAGTATCAAAGGATAAAAAATCGAAAATCACACATTCCGGAAAACAATTTGAACTTAAAAACACGTATGACACATTATCGCGACACATATCAAATTGGAAATTGTATGAATTGCTGCTGTTTGGTCTTATTTATTATCTGTTATGAGTATTAAAATAATGTGTTTGCATCAATGTATCCAATTTAACTCATATGAATTTGTTATTTTCAAATATGTAATTATTTCTTTTTCAAAATTAATGTTATTTTAAAATTTTATTTTGACTCGTATTAGTCGTTCATAGTCGTTAACAATAATTCTAGAATTAAATAATATTGATACTTTTTATTTTATAATCAGTATAAAATAACTTTGACTACAAGATAACGATATTTGATCCAGAAATATGATAAAATATAACCAATTAGCATAATTGTTAGACTAGCGGTGAGATATATTGATAATAATTCATATTAACGGAATTATTAGTTTTTAATGAGAATAATATAATTTTATAATCATTATTACGTTTATTTCGAGAAGTACTGTTGTATCATATATAAATGTTATCATAATTAACATGTCACCATTATATTATCGATTCTAATAGTGTTGGTTTCAATTTGAAATAGTGTCGCGAAAGCGTCCTATCGATGGTATCGCAAAGAGAAGTGCACATTCTTACATCACGAGCAAAATGACGAAGCATCCACCACTCAGATCGAAACGCACTACTTTGGCAGACGTTCATAAGATACAGAAATAGCATCGTTTATTCGAAAGACTCCACGTTGGGAAGCACTAAAAATATTTCGCGTGGGCCGTGTGGCTGATTTAGAAAGAAATGAGCGATCTCATTCCGAGAGCTATCGGTCGGAGCCTTGCGTAACGTAGTTGAAGACTCGTGTTCAAGGTTACCGAGAAAATTTTCTGTCGTTATTGTCCGGAAATTATCACACATGCGAAGAATTTTTAAATAACGCAACATAAGAAAAGATTTAGTTTATAGAGAGAGTTTTAAAGATGGGATGCCTTTTAGGTCCTTTGTGTTGCCCGAATAATTTTCCACCAAATGGCATGTTAAACAATATCGTAATATCGATGAAAGAAATATTTTTCATTTTTGGTTATTCTGATAGAGCTATTTTTTTTGTTATACTGCATAAATTTAATTTAAAACGTTTTAACTGGCACCCTTTAATTGGCATTGTGGAAGTTAAATAAAAACTGAATGTGATAAATGCATGTTCATGTTTTCAAAAAGCAAAAATTGCTCAGTGATCTTTGCTAAGGTGTTTTATAAAAATGAAAAAAAAAAGAATAGACTATATAGTTAACGAATTTCGGCGGGTAAATCTTTGCAAAACAAAAATCAATTAACCAAAAACTCCACAGACAAAGTTTGCAACATGTATTATCGAATAATTGATATAACTGATCAATATAATTGATCAAATGCCGAAGTGAAATTGAGTTATATATGCCGCTGCTATTCTTCAAATCCGAATAAAATAGTGATCGATTTCTGTAATCAATTGATGTTGAATTATACACGAACTATGCATTGCTACGACGTAACAATACATATATTTCATGTTGCGAAACGTTCTCTCTAGTTTGTAAAGTCGATCAGCGTTTCATCGCGTGACAAAGATTACATGATATAGTTACATATTTTTTTTCTGATTAGTCGAGAGAAGAGTGAATTTGGAGAATCGAACGCGGGCGTTATACGAAACGCAAATATTATCTAACTCTTTTGTCCGTAAAAATGTTGGCGTATTATAAAAATGTTGACATATTGTTTGACGTAAATTTTCTTTATCTTATATTTTTTTATTTCGTCTGTATGCCTTTCACTTTATTTTGAAAGAACTATTGGAAAAGACAACTGATAAGATAATCGACATAAAATTTACACTTAATTAACCTATATCCAATGTTATGAGTACGAACCTTTTTTTGTACGAATCTATAAAACTAATCTTTTTATTTTCCAAGAGAGATGATAGGAAATCCAAATAAAATAACACAAGTGATATGTAAATATCAACAAATCATAGTTCTTGTTTCTTGACTTTCCTCTAGAAAAAATACGAGGATTCTTTGGACTCATCTTTGAAAAAATCAAATCGCGATAATTACACAAAATCTTTCGCAAAATTTACCAAGTTTGCAGAAATATAAATGAAATTAAATATATTATTATTAATACAATTTATAGACATGTATAAACATTTTAGAGAAATTTTGCTGAAACATAAGTTAAATTAGAGAAAATCGATGACTAAGAATTAACCGCTTATATACACTAGAGATTTAATTGATCAATATTTAATTAATAACGTTAAATAATTTCGTGATGCTAAGATTTTAACATAGACAAAAAAATTTATTTATTTAATTCTTTTTTAGCAAATTTCTAAAAAACCATTACATTTTGTAAGAAATATCAATCAGTTCAAAGACCTGCATTACATTTGGTGTGATCAATACCAGTAAGTGAAATCTAGTAGATAAAATCACTTTAAAGAAATCTCAGTTAATATTTGACACAAGAAGGTTCACGATTATTTCTTGGTCAACAGTTGTCAAAGTCGAGTAACCGTGCCGTAGTTGATTTAATCGATCGACCATATCGTGACGGAAATTATGCGTGAATGCAAGGGACAACGAAACATGTAACTAAGAAAGGTCACGTATATATTATTACTGTCCTTAGTAACCTACTTTCGTCTTTCAAAGACAGATCGAATATTGTTAATCATGTATGAAGAATAGTCCAATATCGTCTTTCCGTGTTTTATTGATTCCTCGCAATTTTTTCGCAGCTAATAAACACGTAACGATTAGTTCAATCTGTTACTTGATCCTAAATTGACAAAAGAATTTCTTTTTTAAGAAAGAATTACCATCATGTTAAAATTTTTGTTTTTTAAAAATCAGAATGATTTGATTATTAACTAAGATTTTTAATAGATTTAATAACTCGGTTAAATAACCAAGTGTTATTAAATCTATTAAATCTTTTTCTTGGTAAATTTGAATTGTTCATACAATTCATTATTGCTGTAATACTAATAACTTTCGAATAAAAAAAAGGAATTCCGAATAAAAGTTTTAATACGTTATTTTTGTATATTTTTAATATTAATTTTTTTATAACAAAAAAGTCTCATAAAGTATGAACAATGATGACTAATAATCAATTAGATTAGAGAACCGTAATTCCGAGCGGAAGGTCAGTACTTCAAGAGTACTTCATTAAACTTATATGACTTCTAAAAAAATGTAATAATAAGATTACGCAACTCGGATTCCAGAGTTGTGATATAGTAGAATTTCTGAGATATTTATCTTTTCTTAACGAAAAAGACATCATATGGTTTACTAGAAAAAGTAATATTATTTATTGTTTATGACAGTTGCCACATTTAAATCATATTTTCAAATTAACATTTCAAAGAAGGTGTCTCTCACTAAAAAAAAAATTACAATTTTGGAACCGCGATAGTTTTGTACCGGAAACGCCATGCATTACGAGTCTATATCGATCCTTTAAAAGATATTCTGAGGAATGCGGTACTATGTAAACTATCGATCCTACGTAATTACAGGCGACACATGATCCACGCATAATTTTTCGTGATACTAGAATTTTTTTGTGTATAAGTACATACAGAATCGAACAAAAAGCAAGTTAGAGATTAACATTATGGTATGTCAAACGCTCGGTTTTCCTCCGAGACGTCAGAGTTCATATCGTACATGTATATGAACTTTACTTCGCATGTAAGAGGCACGTGATGACCGCGGGATAAACAAGACGATTTTTCGACATAATAAATATGTGAAGCATCATATCTTACGTTTGTACAAAGGATGATCTATGCTTCGCTGGACAAAAGAACACTCTAGGCCAACTTTTATATTCATCCAATTGTCGTACAACACAATGTTCAACTTTTTGCTTTAACTTACGAAAATTCTTCTCTTCGCCAGTGAGTAACAAATCTAAAAGGGGTAATTTATTGACGGCAACTTGGCTATAGAATGTCTTTATTAAAAAACACAATGTTTCGACCATTGGTTCTGGTCCTTTTCAAGTGAACAGTACAATTTCAAACAGCATTAACATACTATAATATAAGGAAAAAGGTTACTACATCGCACTACAATTTTATAATATATTAATTTATAACTTACAAAAGCCATGTTTTACAAAAAAGTCCTTATATAAAATAACATCTGTACAAAGAGAGAAAACAGTATGTTAATGCTTGAAAAGGACCAGAAATTTCATTCAAGATTTTATGTTTTTAACATTCGCATATTCGATGATAAAGCAAAAGAATACCAGCGATGTAATTTTACACACACGATTTCATTAAGAAAATATTAAAACTTGTCTAGATAATTTAATTGACGTAAGTGAGTTATGGATCCATTAAATACAGGATTAAATTGTCATCAAGTAAAAAGTCGATAGTCGAATTTTATTGACAATTTTACGAAAGTACAAAAATACAAATAAAAAAATATATAAAATAAAAAACAATTAGATTTATATCTGATTGAGAAATCTTGAAATCCGAAATTCAAAACGATTTTGCGAATAATATTATCATCCAAAATCGAAAAGTTACTGTGTTTTATATCTCAACATCTTAACGTCTTCTTAAAATTGTTTATATATTAGATTCAAATCATCTTCATGAATATGACTTAGCACTCAATACTAAAACTTCATAATAATTCCTTCGCTATTTTTCACGTTCGTCCGGATTGAAGGTGATTTTCGTATTACGAAAATAAAAGTTTGAGTGGCACATCATATCGTGCTAAACTTATCGTTGAAAAGAGACAAGTATACAGAAACGAAATATAAATAAAATTTGACATGATAGAACGTGTCAAAAATATTAGCTTAATTCGCAAAAGCATATATTCGTTATTTTCGAGGTTGACAGTTTGTCAGTCAACTGGGTGTCCGACCGTTTGTTACGGCAAGATTTGTTCTGGAATGTGGTAATTACGAGAGTTTGGCTTTAGAATCGAATTGTACAACCCTCTTATCATGTAACGTCAGCACGAAGTAAAGAAACATTCGCCAAAGCTACGTACTCGTCGTCATAGTAGAGGTCAGTTAGTGGGTTATCAGTCAGGGGTAAAAATGTCATCTAATCTCCGACCGAGCATTATTATTGCTTGATTTTCTGACTTTCGTCATTGGTTCTTTCGATAATAACATTCTTTCTTTTTTTCGTTCTCCCTCTCTACTGGCATATTTTTACTGCAATTCTTGATAAAGTAATTCTTGAAAACAGTATAAATAGTCCAACTTTAATGTTTCATCCCTTTGAGTAAACAGCTAAGTGAACAAACGGACGTTCGTTCAGCGATCGGTAACGTGTTTTGCCCGTTCTATTTGTTCTCCACATCTTTCTTGCAATTTTCATCTTTTTATCATTTTACATCCGGTGATCTTCTTAGTGTACAGTTCACCCATGGATTCGTGAATTTCACGTCTGTTAATATCTCGCGGATTAATCGGTGATTTTAAAAATTGATTTTATCCAAAAGTGATTTCTGTGTCAAAAAAAGTAAACGTGTCTTAAACTTCTTAGAAGCAGGAAAATGTTTTCTTTATTAAGTTATTATTGTAAAAGGTTAAACGTGGAATACAACCTGATTATATTCTCGGTATATTCAAAACTACTACAAATATATGTGTTGAAAAGAAAAATATCTGAAATTTTTTGATATTTAAAAAAATATATGTTTTTTTAACAATAACATTTGCATTAAATCGCATTGATTAATCTCTTACACAATGTAATTATTGTATCGTTCAAAATTTTTTTTCTTATAATTATATTATTCTATTTCGATAATCAAATTTTCCGAAAAATATCAAAGAGAAAAGATAAAATAAAAAAAAAACAGATTTTGCTTTCGATTTTTTCACTTTTATATCTGGAACTTCAAGAGATTTTCTTTCTTTTCTTTCTTTTTCATCGCATTGAATAATATTTCTAATCTTTTTAGCATTTTTAAAATTATGCGGAGCTTTTATCCCGAATTTATATTCGTTATTAACGTAATCTGTTTACTACGCGTAGAACTTTATCGCAAAGAGGAACAGTCTGGTAATGTCCAGTTCGTTTCCTCTTTTGCGGTTATCTCCGGTTTCAACTTGTACATTTTTATTCATTCTTGTAAAAGATTTCCAAATATTTTTTTGTTAAAATTTAAAAACTTAATAGAAAAATCTTGCGTTTCGTGATCAATAATGACTATGTCGCGATTGTGAATTATTTTTTTAAATAAACAAAAAATGTGGTAAATTTTATGTGGTAGCAAATTTTATTTAGCTATCTAAAGTTCAATTGCTGTACACACTTTCTTTTGAGAAAAAATCCTGCTCATATATCAATATTTTCTTTCCGTTTGAACGATCATTTTGAGTGTCCATCTATCTTGTCGCAATTTTGAAAATGTGAATTCATTCGATATATCGTTAAAACGAGTCATAATTCTACATTTCAGGAGCGCAGCGTTTTGCCAAAATACCCGAGGGTATCCCCGGTCATCAGATCTTCGCCGACCAGTTCTGGGTCCACCCTAGACTGTTCGTCGAACGCTACCCTCGTGACGAACACCAGTCCCTTCAACAGCCAGACCGCCCTCATCACCGAGAAGAAATACTTCTCCGGCGATACCGGCAAGAAATCCAATCATTACTATGCCGAGAACTTGAGGAACAATCATCAGAAAACCCTAAACAAGTCGCGGATCTACGATCCGCTAAACAAAAATCAAGACGTCGATTACAAGCAGCTAGATCCATTGTTACCGAGCGAGCAAAGTTCAAGTATCAACATCCTCATGGATTCCCAGGACATAAAATTGCCGAAAGACCCACAGGAACCCATCCGACTGCCATCCTCGGAGTTCCAGAGGGAACCTAAACCGTCCTGCGTACGGTTTGCCGCTCAGGTAAGTATATTTTTTTTCATGGATATGTACATGGGATCCACTTTAATAATAAATTTTTCAATTTGAAATCAATTATGTTTAAAATATACAAAAAGAGATCTTTCATTGATAAATTGATAAAAATAAAAGGAGGAGCTAATACATATAATCAGATGATATGACATAGCTTATTCTGAAAGTACTGTAAGCTCTGTTTTCAAGTATGAATTTAATCGGGAAGGCAGAATATTATCAATACGAACAACTTTAATTAACGAAAATAAAAAATTGTAAATTGTTTAATTTGTACAACATTATTGATGATTATCTCACAAAATATTTGCAAACAATATATGAAAAAACTTCGCAGGTGTTTCTTGCGCATCAGGCAACATCAACGTTGTCTATATGCACAGGCGAATGTATTTCTACAAGTACTCATTTCACAAATCGTGTCCAGTGTGGTCGAGTTGCGGTTAGAATACAATATATCCAATTATTACGAATTATTCACGTCTACTAAGAATTTTTCTTCTTTATTGTTGGGAGTCGCGCTCTCGAGAATAAATTGCTGGATTTAATAAAGATGCATGCGGCCTACAGTAGTATGACCACACGTGCGGTCCGTCAGAAGCTATGTCGATGCCATGACCTTCATTCAAGCGCTTCGCGAAATTAGCAATATTGTTGGCGTCTATAAAAATTGTAGTATTCTTCGTGATATGAAAACAATGAATTGTGTGTGAATTAAAAATGATAAATTCATATTTCCATATGAAAGTTACTTTATCTACTATTTAAATATTTTCTCTTTATATATCTCTTTGTGTTTATTGAATTTATAAATCTGTAAACGCATTAAAAATGAATCTAATAGTAGAAAAAACAAAACATTTAAAAAAAATGAAGCCGGAATAATTTTTGTTGTGAAAAATATTCATACGCGAATTAGAATATTTTTGTATTAAACACTTTAATGTGAATATATGTGTACAAGTTAATCATTTCGTGAAGTCTATTACGTGCTCGAAATCAGTGTAATGATAATAATTGTGCGAGAACGAGAGAAGATGAATAGAAAGCAGACGCAACCCTGTAATGTATATCGCCTTGCATAACAATGGACACTGTACCTTTCCTTGCGGTTGCCACTGAATATTCATGGACAATGCTACCATGAGCACCGCTAGAATTTGTAATCTCAATTGTTATATTTCGTATTATGCGGAATACAAATTTATTTTCATTTACATGAATATTGTCATGAACATCATTAAAAATAGATGAAACAAGCTTCATAAAGAAAGAAATTTGCACGTTGCAATAATAATTCTCTAGCTAATCAGATCTCAGAAGTCCATTCATTAAAGAGATAGTGATCTCTTTAAGAGTTCTAGTTAAATCGATTTCAATTATTCAACTTATTGTCAGTAATTCTGCACAAAAAATAGAAAAGCTTTTAAAGTACACAAGCTTTTCACTTATATTCTTATTCTAAAATCATTTTGTGCTCAAAGTTTTACTTATATTTTTACATATGTTAGAATGTTATTCACACATTTATATTTGCATAACTTATTTAATATTCACAATCAAGCAAAAAGATGACGTGAAAAAATATCTAAATTTACCTCGAGTGTTCTACGTCATGAAGCAATGAACATTTATCAAGTAAGAAATCAATCTTTGTTACATAAACAATCGTATTCACACTAGATATTAAAAGCAGCTGTAACTATAATCATTAACTACATTCATCATGTCAAGTTCTTCTGTAAAATTTAATGACCTATAATCAATGCATAATTATGCCATATCAGCCAATATCATTAATTGTCAAAACGAAATGATGT
This sequence comes from Crematogaster levior, assembly GCA_901521435.1. Taxonomy (NCBI): domain Eukaryota; kingdom Metazoa; phylum Arthropoda; class Insecta; order Hymenoptera; family Formicidae; genus Crematogaster; species Crematogaster levior. The sequence continues at coordinate 210,835 of CABEGB010000280.1, read as the reverse complement.
GACACATTTAAATCTATACGTCATGACATCCAAACAAGTTATGACAAGTTATAAAGATAAAAATAATTTTTAATATAGACAAAAGTGATACGATTATACAGATCGATATTTAAATAAAGTCAGAAAATTAAATTCATTAATTCATTCCTTCTTTATATCAGTTTTTAGACTGTGTGTAAACTCGCTAAAATTTTTGTACAAACAAAATGATTGTACAACGTAGTTAACTAAAGATTCGCAACGAGATAAGCACAAAAATTATACGCTTAATGAAGAACACGATAATATTGATAGATTCATAAAAAGATGTTTCAACAACTAAAGAAATACTAATGCAATTTCTAGTCACTTTTTCTTTGGTAGTAAATTCGCTGCGGAGTCGATAAGATATAGTAATAATCTTGATGGAAATAGAAAACGAATAACCTAGTTTTGATGATTAAACTAACATTCTTGTTATTACATTAAACAGTGCGAGTTGTTTGAATGAATAATAATATACTCAAGTCTTTATTGATACAGTGAACACAGTGTATCAATAAAGAATATTGATACAAATCATAGAATATGTAAACAGAGAATACATGTTCATAAAGAATTCTATTAAGTCTAGCTATTTTATACTTTTCATCAAATATTCTAAATCGTTAAATTGGACAATAAGTCCTGTAAGATTTTTGTTCTTTCTCTCTTGCACTACAGTACTTCAGATAGAGATACAGCGTTAAAGAGCTTTTACAAGACACACCTGTAAATTTCTTGGTATTCTTGTAATCAACCGATATTTGTGCCTTGTACTATCAGTAGCAAAACAAGAGGACTGTTTTAGAAGACGTCTTCATGCATGAGCTATAATTCCTATCGAGTTTTAAAAGCTCTTCAGAAAATATAGTTGTGTAACGTGACATACGTCAGTGCTTCTTCACCCCTCCGCTCTCCGGAATCACGAGTTACTTCGAAAGCGTAAAACAAACGCGCTTTTTCAAATTGATGTATCTACGATCATCTGATATCCTTCGGGGAGTAGTGATCTACGAAGTTCTCAACGACGTGACTTGTGAAGAGAAGGGATGGCCGGCCCCCAGCATCGCTCTCTATATAAGATCACCCGGCGCGGTCCACAAGTGTCAATAGCTTGTATTATACCGTGACATCAAAAACTTCCATTCGCATCAGTGCGCGATCGATAGCCGCGGTTCGTTGATCGTCGATTAAGCCAAATCAGTATCGGAATCCGATCGGAAATATAGTATATCGATATCCCTAAACAGACAGTCCCCGCGCGTAAGAGTGAGTTTCTCATCCCTCATCTCGAACACGGTCGAGATCCTCGAAAGGTCAAAGCTTGGTTAATCGATTTCTCCTGCAACCCCATTAATTTTTTTCGAGATTATTTATAATTCCACTACAAGAACGAGTTTCGGAATTACAGAAGTCGTGCACTTTCGGAATCGATCTATCATCGATACTCGACGAAATAAGCAGTAATTCAGATAGGTTTCTGATCGGAAATTCGCTTACTGTCAATTTATAATATCGCAGGTTCGGGAGTCCCTGACATTTCACGGTTTAGGTTTTCATCGCGATCGGAACGCGATTACGATAGCCTTCGCGTTGTAATTTGAGAACGCTGCTGTTTATCACGTCGGGCAGGGATTCATTAGACCCTGAAATCTCGTTAGTTGGAAAATCACGTTTATAATCGTGATCACAAAATAATATTGTGATAGATTCAATCAATCCGTGATCATGAAGATTCTCCTACGAGCAGATACTTTTGTAAACATCGAGGTGCCAGTAAACGCACCGACAGCAAAATGCACGATCACTCAGGTAAAAAGTTAATTTAGATCAAAATTTTTTTATTCCCTTCTCTGGAGATTTTTTAAATCTCTTTGGAAGGGGAGAAGAGAAAGGTATTTCGTAAAAATTGTGAAAATAAATAAAAATAAAGTAAGAAAAGAAACACGTGAATATCTTGTGAGACGATGAGATATTCGACAAAATGTGCTATAGATACATAACTAAAAGACAGTGATTTCTCGTGTAAAAACGAGTACAAAATCTTGAGTATGCTGCTTCTAGAACTTGTAGCAATATTATAACTCTGCAACTGACAGAATTAACTCTGTTATCAAAAAAATTATCCTAATGAGCATACGGTATTATAATGAAATAAACGCGCATTTCTTTTATATTGAAAATTTTACTTTTCTTGAGAATCGTGCGATTACGATCAAACAAATTTAATCAATACTTTTTTGCTTTTTTCGTTGAAGGAAGAAGGACAATTACTTCTTCGCTGCACTGCAATTTTGGTCGTCTGTAAGATTCCATGTATCGCAAATAAATAAAGATCCATACGTTAATATACAAAATTGCAAAAATAATAGGATATTTTCCATGCGAATGTCGCAATCTTTTTCGATTTAATTTCTATGACGCAAATCATGACAATTGCTCAAATATCAAATTACTGCGTATTGATCTCGATTCATTGGTATCTCAAAATAGATTCTATTTTACAATAATTGCGTGTACAAAAATACTCGATAAAGATATATAGGCGATAAAAAAAAAACAAACCTAAATCTTCATCGTCTCGATTAATGTGATTGTTTCTTCTTTACGCGAAAGATTTATCATTGTATCCTGTCATCTGTTGACGATCCTTCGGTATCTTCGTACATTTCTTCATGCTGTTTACAATCTGTTTGCAGATATTAGCTGCGTTAACGGTGTCGTTGGGTTCGATGCAGGTCGGCTATTCATCTTCTTACACATCGCCAGCACTGGTATCCATGCGCGATAACACCACGGACTTCGAAGTCACCAAACAGATGGTAAGTCCAACAATTGATATTTTATATATTTTTTAATTCGCACGGAAAAAAAGATTTGCTACTATAGCAAAACTATCTTTTGTCAACTTTAACAAAAGGTTTTGCTAAAGTATTAACAAAGTTTTGCTGCTATTGCAAAATTATAGCTCTCGCTGCAAATAATAGTTAGCTGTCCATATTTTACAAATAGTTTTGTTATAGTAACTAATCTTTTTTTTCCGTGCGAACTGTCCTTAACTCCCTACGTTGAGAATTTATTGTACAGAAAGAAATTGTACAGAAAACAAATCGCGCATCTTATCGGACGTATACTCTGCAACCGTGTTCAATTAAGTTTGCAAAAACTGTATATAGGGAAACAATTTCCGACGAATGTTTTCGTAAAAGTGCTCGCAGTTTCTGAACGCTGACCATGAAGTAATACGGAGGAATCTGATTTTATCGCAAGTGGAAGATCGTGAGAATCGGACACGGTTCCTTAAACATCTTCCATTGTCGATTATATACACGTTATTTATTTAGAAGTAGCACGAGAGCCACATATTCGTGACTCATTTTATTTCTGCGGATTCAAGAATTTCTTTCCGAAATCGCTTGATATTTATTTGTATTCCGATCAGTAGCTTATGTTTTTCTACGTGAGTGTTTTATTTATTTAAAAAAAGTTTTATCATGTATATCTTATTGTTTAGAGTTACCGAAGTATCCCAAACTAGTATTCGTGACGTTGTTTTCGTTTATAACTAGATCACAAACAGATATTACGATAGCGCGCGTTTCTACGTCCGTTTAAAGACATTTTAATTTAATGAAATTCACGATGTCAAGGAAAAATCCGACGGAATTGTTTACCGGCGCAGCGTCGTGGATCGATACAAAGTGGAAGTCGAAGTCAAAACACCGATGACAAACGATATAACGCGTCACTTGTAAATTACTACGAGCTACACGCGCGTATGAAAAGTACGACCTTCGTTATTCGAAGAGTCAATGGATAATTAAAAGGTTTAACCTCAAGTGCGTCATTGGCGTCATTGGTCAGGGGCACGATGGCCTGATTGCGATCGTATTGGTGAAGGAGCCGTTGTGCCCCAGTGGCCGCGAACGCGATTGGCCATTTTACCGGACACACCGACTCCGTCGTAAGGCCTCAATATCGTGACGATGTCGGAAATTGATTCCAGATATGTAAGCGAGCGTGAGTAAGACGCTTCCGCGTTCAAAAGCGAGCCTCAGACGAACCATGATGTAGGACATGCATCTCGGAAAACCCCATACTTAAGAGTGAAAAAGAATAACATTACTACATTTAATATCTTTTTGTTTTTGTAATGTGATATATCTAAAAATTATTTTTTTTTATCGTAAAGTCTCTTAATGAGAGAGTAACTTTCGCTTTTATCTTAAGTGAAAAGTGTTAATTGACACATTCTTTATGCGATAATATTTTATGATATACTCCGAAAGATATTAAGATGTTAAGATCTGAGTAAATTTATCTTTAAAATCCTTAATGCAAAATATACTTTTTGTCTCTACTGATAAAGATAGCATAGGATAACTACTGATCATGCAATTTTATTTTTTTAATAAATAATATATTTATAAATGTATTTAATTTAATGTATTTATAAATACATTAAATTAAACTGAATAAATAATGCAAGTATAAAAGATATTCCAATAATTAAATTAGATTTGAGAAAACAATGCATTGTTGAAATTCATCATACTAAGAACTCATACTATCTCTTACGCTGATTATTTTGTAACAGCAATTATTACAGTGATTATTTTGCGCTTAGTTGCTCGATCAATCATGATAAAGATAGAAGATTTCGTAACTCGTTTTTACACTGCGGTAACTTAATTAAAACGCACGACCACGAGTGAATAACCAAAATGGTCGCCCTTCGCAATTGTTTTCCTTGACATTTTGCGGCTTCCCGACCTTATTTATATTCGAAGGATCTGTGGTGAATAAAACTATGTCAGTATTGCTTCGGTATACAGCACTGTTATTCGAACGATGAATTTAAAACAATCGAGAGCTGTCGCGCCACAATCGACCTAAATTTTTTTCCTATTCGAGTCGTTTCTGTGTATAACCGTAGTTTTATCGAATATTTTACATTTGAAAAATTTTAATTATTAAAAAATTTAATTAAAAGTTTAAATTGTTATGTAATACATTGAGCCGATGTTTATTAAATTTTTCTATCATATATGTGTGGAATGTTCATTCCACACATGTGCAGTTAATTCCAAATAAGTTTTAACAAATATTCAATTTGATATTCGGTTAATTAATTAATTAGAAATTTGTAAACAATAATGTTCTTCCTTTCTAAAAATCAATTGGAGTTTTATGAATATATTATATATAATTATATTTTAAATTTTATGTCACACAGGGCATGTGGATTGGATCACTTATGCCACTGAGTGCACTTGTCGGTGGTATTGCTGGAGGGCCGCTCATCGAATATATAGGAAGAAAGAAGACGATACTTGCCACAGCGTTTCCATTTATCGGAGGTAAGATTATCGAAGCATGCACAGCGGAAGAAAACGTTTATATAATGAGATATAATGCATTGAGATATATATGCGAGATAATGAGCGAGCTATCGTAATAAGTAACGTTATATAAGTCCTGTTACATTTCCTATCAAATTAAATTGATTATATGTAGTTTTCCTTTTATCCCGAATTCATTACACATAAGTAATAGACCATATTATACGATGACGTGATTTATTACAGCGTGGCTCTTAATTGCATTGGCTGATAATGTCCCGATGGTGTTGGCTGGGCGCGCGTTATGCGGCTTCGCTGTAGGTGTTGCTTCCTTAGCGTTGCCTGTGTATTTAGGCGAAACGATACAGACAGAAGTGCGTGGTACTCTTGGTTTAATGCCCACTGTTTTTGGTAACACCGGTAAGTAAAATTTAATCCTATCGTTGATTTAAACGTGTGCGTGGTTAGTACTAAAACTTCTTCACAATATCTGAATTTGATGAATTTTCTCATAAAATTGAAAGTCTCGCAATTTGTTCACAAAAACGTTATTAACAAATATTACTATGGATAGATATTAAATATACTATTTGTTTCTCATTTATCTGATAAAGAATTAATATGATTTTTAGATATACATCTACATATACATTTCAGACATATATAGTAACTTGTTGAACATTCAAATATAAAAACATATATATATATATATATATATATTCTTATACTTTATTATGTATAAAATTATGTCCCATAAACTCATAAAAGTTTCATATTCGATGCGCAGGAATATTAATGTGCTTCGTAGCAGGCATGTATCTGGATTGGCGAAATCTAGCGCTGATAGGAGCGAGTTTACCGCTACCATTCTTGGTTTTGATGTTCATAATTCCGGAGACACCAAGATGGTACATTTCCAAGGGAAAAACAAAGATGTCCCGCAAGTCTCTTCAATGGCTGCGTGGTAAAGATGCAGATATAACGGACGAATTAGCTCTGATCGAAAAGTCACATCAGGAAAGCGAGCAAAACGAATCTCAAAACACGATTTCGGAGTTGTTTGAGAGCAAGCACCTCACACCTCTTCTCATTTCTTTGGGCTTGATGTTGTTCCAACAAATGTCCGGCATCAACGCGGTGATATTCTACACGGTGCAGATCTTCCAGGTATCTATCAATCTTCTCTGCTGATTCACGAGTCCAATATTCAAATAATTTTAAACATATAATTCTCAATCATGAAAATAAAATCTTTAAATTTTGAGAGATACAGGTCAGCGTGTAATAACCAACGAATATTCTCTTTTCAGGACGCTGGTAGCACAATCGATGAAAATATCTCGACCATAATCATCGGCATAGTGAACTTCATATCCACCTTTGTCGCCGCGTCTGTGATCGACAAGCTGGGCAGGAAGATGCTGTTGTACATAAGTGCCGTGTTGATGGCCCTGACCCTCTTCGCACTCGGCGGATTTTTCTACGTGAAATCGCTGGGCGCAGACGTGACGGCCTTCGGCTGGCTTCCGCTGGTCAGTTTGATCGTATACGTAATAGGTTTCTCACTGGGCTTCGGACCCATTCCTTGGCTGATGATGGGCGAGATCCTGCCTGCAAAGATCCGCGGCTCTGCTGCGAGTATCGCGACCAGCTTCAACTGGATGTGCACCTTCATCGTGACGAAGACCTTTGAGGATGTCATAGGATTGATCGGTGCGCATGGCACCTTCTGGATGTTCGGCATCATCGTTGTGCTGGGCTTCGTTTTCGTGATCGTCAGCGTGCCGGAGACCCGCGGCAGATCACTTGAAGAGATCGAAAAGAAGTTTACAGGTCCAACTAGACGAATGAGCGCGGTTGCCAATATGAAACCGACACCGATGTCGGTTTGCTAGTTGCTGGACTTGCGGCTCGCGTCGACAAAGACGCTCGAGTAAGAGATAGGACTCCTTACGGTATCCTGAGGGGAAAATCCCCTTGCTTTCCCTTAAAGGAAAGTCACGTTTGAAAGTTATATTTCTCTATACAAAGAGACGTGTATCTGTTCTTCCTTCTTGGCTTTCCCTTGCTCTTGTTTCCGAAATCTTCGGCTCACTTTCGCAAAATCTGCTTGTTAACGAGTATAAGTTTGAGTGAGAGAGATTCGGAGATGAAGAATGGAAATAGATCTGAATAGTAGAAACACACAGATAAAAGCGCTTCTTACAAGATTCACATCTCTTTAAACAAATTGAAGAGGCAATTGGGAGAAGAATTCTATCAATAAAATAAAAATAAAAAAAAAATTTTTTAATGCAGTAACGATCTCTTAAAAGTTCAAAAAAATTGATTTTAAAAAAGTTAATCAAAATAATGTCTTCAATTGTGTCCAAACTGGTGATTTATGACATAAAAAAAATATCGTCTTCATTTGCTTCTTCAATTAGCTTCGTAAAACGTGACTTCAAATCCGATGCGAGGATCAGATTTAACGAGCTAGTGCCAACTTTGTTATCCAAATTGCGAGGCCAGTTAAGGTTCGTGGGATGTGAAACGTGTTTCGTCGTAGAAATGGCACGATATGTGACTATTAGCTGTTGACTAGGTGTGTAGTTGCAATTGTTTTTATTACTTGCGACAGTCCTGCAGAGCCTACCTCAAGATTGATACTGCTCTATTAGAATATAGCAGATAATACTGTCGTTAGAGATATACGTGTAGGTCAACGCTAGTCGCGTTCTTATTTTTTTATAGCGCACGTGAAACGCAATTTGCGTGGGGCTGTGGTGTCGCATGGTTCTATACGATACGATTAATCGCCACGTGCACCTTGAATTTGAGAAGCACGCGTAATATGTGTATGTACTTATAAAATATATATATGATGCATCGACCAAGAAGCCGGTCTTTCGAACAGGGGCGAATTTCCCACGCGACAATAAATTTTAAGACTAACTGCGTTCTCGTCTAGTAAATTGTAAATTGTAAATAGTTGGAGATTTGCGCCATAGTGATATTACGTATCCACGTCCGAAGGTCGATTGTTGTTAATTTTAATCGTAGCTGGAGCGCCAATTATTTTTCTATTATCTCTCTTCTTTTTAGACGAAATTTAGAAAAGGACAGAGGAAGGGGACAATTGAACTACTGATTGTAGTTAATCAGTGTCGAAGAAATTGGATCGTAAGTGGGACGATATGATTCCAGCGGCCCATGATCGCGTATTATCGTAATCTTCATATTAAACAAATGACGCTTGATATTGGAAGGCTATATCAATATGGAATGTGATTTTAAATGTACGTACGAGTTAGACGAGTTAATTTAAGCGTTATGATGATATGCAGATATATATATTTTTTTATTGTCCAAAGCGAGGGATTAGAAAAAGTAAGAGTAGTCGTAAAAAGTCGAGAATAAATAATCTTTAGAGAGTTACGTAAGAGCAGTGCTGGAGGAAAGTCTCAGACAAATATGAAATAGTCGATCGAATCGCCTGTGTTCGAAAGTTAGGGTAAAAACTGCGTCGGGCACCTGACGCGTGTTCCCGGTCGAGTAATTTAATAGAAGAATAATTCATGCTGGCATATTGTTGTACGAAAGATATTGTAAAGGAATTATTTGTATATCTCACTTAAATTATTTTGATACACATTTAGATACATATACATATATATATATTTTTTATCAATTTTATTGTATGAGATTATAAAGAGAATTATATATGTACGTTAAAACTCTACACACACACAGTTTTTACTACAAAAGGTTTGAAAAATTGGAATAAATAAAAATTGATTTCACAAAATTTATTTTTAGAGGACATTTGAGAGAAGATTTAAGACACTTTGCGACGTTTTTTAATTTTAATTGTTTGTATTGACTGTATAAAATGTAGTAAGTTTAATAAGTTGTATTCGGTCTTAGTACATAAATTATATTTTTGTTATTTCTTCCGATTGCATGTGACCGGGTGCATTCACAGTGTGTTTGACACAGTGCAAACTAAATGCATATCATAAATGACAACTGACGAATACGTTAAAATTGCGAGTATCCGTTTTTATAAGTTTATCAGAGTGTGCTTGTAGTTACGTGCGTCCGAGTCGAAGAATTCCATTAGTTAACGAATTTTTGTTTGTATAGATAAAAGTGTAAAAAAAATGTCATGCGAACCATTCTTCGTAGTTCCTTTCCTTGCTCGCATGTCAAATAATGTAAATATCGTTGGGACATCAGTCGCGAAGTCTCGTTTCGCATTTGCATATGAAAATATATCGCACGAACAAAATCCACAGCAAAGTCTCATTTTGAAATTGTGAAAATATCACTCGAACAAAAGATAATTCCTTTGCGATTGTGCAAGACTCGATGTTACGATCCACTCTAATATCATATAAAGCAATAAGTGCACTTGTTTTATATTGAGATGTATTGTTTTACATTATTACTCTCCTTCGTAGTACAACGACTAATCACGGCATTTCTTCGTTTCTCAGATTTACCATTTATTTGTTGCTATTGTAAGTAATACTTCCCGCTTATTCATAAGCTATTTGCCAAAGCACAATGATGATGGCGGAATATTTTTGATAATTTAATACTCATGTTAAGTTTACGTTAATTTGTAAGTTACTATGTGGTACAATTTTAAGACTATCTATATATAAAATGATACATTTATGTAAATTGCTTTAGTTTTTTATCCTCCCCTTTCGATATTTTTACATGATAATGTTAATATAATGGAGAATGTAAATAAAATTCACAAATAAAAATTAATCATAAAGAAATTCTCGAAGAATTAAATCTAAAGTTAATTTTTGTCTCAAATAGTTTTTAGAAGATCGGTCCATTACAAGCAACGATCAAATAGTTCATGTTTTATGCTTAGTGTTAATTATAGAAGCACAAGATACTGTGTTCTTATTATACACTGCATAATAAGAACATACTATTATATAGCGATGTAATTTATTAAATATATATAAAAGATATATTTTGAAATATTGACCATAAAATATATGAAAAAAATGTAAGAATATTGATGTATATATGTGAATATATACATCACTAACACTACGTACATGACGGATGATTACTTAATCATAATTAACCAATAACGTATATATATATATATATATATATATATATATATTTTTTAAATATCTTTTAAAATAAAAAATCACAATAGTTCTTATTACTCAATTTTCCATGAAAATTCTTGTATCTTGATCCAAATTTTGAAACACTGTATATCACCATTAACAATACAAAGCTGCTTAATGTAGAACGTAGAATATCTTTTCATATTTTTGAGAGAGATATTCAACAACAAATATCTCTATTTTAAAGTCATCAATTAATAAAATCTATTTAACATTTTATAATTCATATTTATAATTATCAAGAAACATTTAATAATTATCATAATCTCTTTGATTTGATACGATTCTCAATCAAAAAGTAAAGAAATCACTGTTGTAATGAATAAGTAATCATATAATGAGACTTTTTGTATCTTGTATTAATGACATCTAAATTTATAAAATACTACAATTTATTTTTTACTTATTATTGTTTTCTTCAAAGCTTTTGTGCCAAGAAGAGGGAAAATACTACAATTTAAACTTGTCTATAAATTCTTTGTAAATCACGAGTGAATAGATACAGGTTGGTGGGAGGAGCAACCTTCCATAGTCTAATGTACCAAAAACAGACCTTGCAAAGTGTCTACTGTAAGTTTTATCGATAAAATGCCAGTAGAAATACGACACAATCTGTTAAAGGAATATGATATGGCACATTATCTACAAAAATCGAGTAGAATCTGTCATCTCCTAATCACTTAAGTGATACATTCCATTTAATAAAAATGGAATCACAAAAGGGTTGGGTTCTACTCAATTATGCTGACAATCTGTCGGATTACGTCGGCTCTGGTAGAACATGAGCTTAATGCATTAATGTAGCCAATCTGCCTTAATATTCCTCTCGGATCTGCTGGTAATTGCTAACGTACAGCTTCTACTTAGATTGAGATATAAAACATCTGATTGCACATTGGAGTAAATATAATATAATTGATTCTCATTACACAAATGTCAGTATGACGGTTATGATCAACGTAACACTTGATTGACGTTTCAATGATGGTGCAAGTGTGACCGTCCATCCTTACTCAAGGAACACACTCTTGAGATAATTGGGTAAGATAAGATCATATGCACATACTTATTTAAGGAATATATACCTGTGAGATAACTAATTAAGATAGAATTAAATGCACTCTATGAGTCCTATCCTAGATAAATTAAAGTTTTCCAGGAAAACGATAAACACTATTTTTGGTATTACTTCCTAAAATGGAGATCTTTCTCAAGCTCTCTCAGTGCACTATTCCTATGACACAATCAATCGCCAGTATTTGTCAGTAAGTATTACTGCGAGGAATAAAGTAAACTCTATTTTTCTTTCTTTCCGGATTAATACTTTACGCGAATCCAACGACAACACGAGTAGCGGACAAAAACATAACCAAGACGTGGCTCACCCATAACCTGGACTCGACAAATGGCACAGGTGTCACACTCCACGTCCCAGCTCCACATGGCCACGGCGTTCCACTTCTTCAGGGTAAACATCTTATCGTTCTTCTGGTTGTCGCCGTCGATCCGGTCACTCGGATCCTGCTCAGAATCGCCCATGTTTTGAGGTTAGGAACAATGACACAACGTCAGACCGAGCGACACGAACGCGATTCAATGATTTCGCGGTCGCGAATTTACGAAACGTCCCTATTCTCGCGCATGTGCAGCAATCGTTATATCGCACATCTCGACGAGATATCGTTTGATTCGATGCGCGGGAACGGATCGTCGTGGTAGCGTGAAGGGGGGAAAGAATCAAATCACGAAATTAGAATGATTTGGCTAGTCAGATAAATTTAATTGATCCGCTTGATTGAATTTTAACCTCCAATTTGCAATTCTTGGTCTTCAGCGCGTAGTCTTCGGTCAAACTCGATTAACGTAACCGACAATTAATCAATTCAATCGTCAGAATTGTTTAAATAATACATAACAAAATGTTGCATGAAAAGTAAAATTTCTACCTATAAAATTCACTGCTAAACTTTCTTTTTCTAGTAAAAAAAAATTAATTCCATCCGTACTAACAGAATACCGTAAGGACATTATTTGACAAGTTCCCGCACAGCATACACAAACGTTGTTACTTTACTACCGCAATGTTACGACAATGTTGCCGCAATATAACTGCAACGATCTGTGCTGTATGGGTTTTGTCGTCAATTAATTGGATACTAATTGGATACTTTTGTTGCGAAGATAAGGGAAACTACAAAAAATATTTTAATAAGATGCGTAAGATTGCATAAATATTCGCAAATGTATTACAAACAATCTAATTACACACAGAATAAATAAAGTAATAAATAAGGTACTACAAGAAAATTAAGTACAAAAAAATAAATAACTTAAAGAATTAAAAAAAAATAAAAAAGATATGAATAACGATATGAGAAATGAATGAATAATGATAAGAGAAAATAATGCTTGTTAATATGAAATATAATAATTATAATAACTACGCAACAAAAGAAAGTACTGAAAGTATGAAGAATCTTTTATGAAGCAACAAGTTTGTCATTTCAGTCACGTAGTCCACACATGTAGTGTACGGAAGAACGCATGCGCCGGGGAGTCCCACGCTAGAATTGGTTGTGCTTCTGAGATGCACGTGAAAATTGTAAAATTAATGTGTAGAAGTGTACATTTTCAATATTTATGTATTAATTCAGTAAAGGTTGCAGGTAAGAGAAGTGAAACCTCTGTTATACAACGATTATTACAACTTATTGTTAGAGATAAAACGATCAGAAATGGAAAGGTTATACATTAACCTTTGTGCTAAGCTTGTTTTCTCACGTGTATTTAGTCACATTCTGTATTGACAATCTACAATTTTTCCTAGGTTATTTGAATTAATACACAAAAGTGTACTTATCTTGGAGATGAAGATGAAAAAAATGAGCAAGAGACCCGAAGTGAAGAAATCAACAGTTACTAGGAGAAAGAAAAAAGATCGGAGTAAAGTAACTGAGAAAAAGTTTTTTGAATATGCTTTTGAAGATGATACAGATAGTGAAAAAGATAAAAACATAGGTATGATTTTAAATATTTGGATTTCTTCCTTATCTTAGATTCTATTTATTTCAATTTTTATTATTTTCCTTCATGCAGATACTGAAGATGGTGAGCGATCTGATAGCGATGAAAGCAACTTAAGTCCTGCAGGACACAAAAGATCATTAAAAAAACCTCAAGACACTGATCCTAGTTTTTACGGATACCAGAAGAAAAATGACAAAAATCTTTCAGACATTGGAGTATCAGATGACAAAGATGATGATAATTCTTCAGTGGACTTGGATGATAGATACATTTCTAATGAAAATTTAAAGGTATTTTTCTCATAAATATAATTTTATCACTTTTTTTAAGTATCTTTTCAACAATATTATTAAATATTCAGGTTGCTAGCGATGAGAGTGATAATTCTCAACCAGAAGAAACTGACAATGATTGTGAAAAGATCACTATGCAATTGCTGAAAGCTTGGCAACGAGAAATACAAACAGACAAGTAAGTTCTTTTTCGTTCATTTTTTAATTAAATAACAAAATAGTAACTACACATTATTCTTAATTTATAGATCAATTGTTACTATTAAACGTGCTGTGGAGGCCTTTCATGCAGCTTTGAATAGTATCGCAGCTGTATCACCAGATACAACCACGCGATACAAAGTAGAAGGAAGTGCAAGTTAGTTCTAATTTATATTAAATCACTAATTATTTTTTTAATAATTCTAATTTTACCAAAAATTACGTTTAGCATTTAATGGTGTGATGCAACTATGTGTAACACACTTGCCTGATGCATTTAGACGGTTTTTAAAATTGGATTCAGAATCACAGGAAGCACATAAATCTAAAAGATTTGAAAAAATACAAGAAATTTTGAAGTTATACATGTCAAATTTAGTCAAAGTATGTATGTTTTTTCATTTATCTTACATATAATAAATACATTTAAATAATAATTCTATTAATAAGTACATCTGTTCCACACAGTTATTGCAGTGTGTAGCATCATCTAATAATGCTGTTTTGACAGTGCTTCTAAAGCATCTTCATCAAATGTTGCCTTACATCCACTCGTTCTCGTCTTTGAGTAAATCATTGTTACAAATCTTATTAGAGCTATGGTCAACTGCAGAAGAAACTGTTTGTGTTATAGTCTTTATGAATATCTTGTATATTGCAACTAGAAAAGAATTTGTACTCGAGGAACTATTAAAGGTGAGATCCACATGTTGTGAAAAGAATAGAAAGAACAGTAGCATCATTAAAGTTTTTTTTAGACTATGTATGAGAAATATGGTCAGAACACAAAACTTGTTTCACTGAAAACATTACCAAGAATAAATTTCATGAGGCACTCTTTGGTCGAAATTTATTTGCTTGACCATAATATTTCGTACAGTCATGCCTTCTTACATATCAGGCAATTAGCGATTGGTTTGAGAAACGCTGTAACATTAAAGAACAAGGTAATTGTTAAACAGCAATTGTGTCCTTTTTAAAATTTTCATCATCTAACATATATCTAAGATTTTTCTCTTTCCAGGAAAACTTGCAGGCCGTGTATAATTGGCAGTATATAAATTTCTTGCGTTTTTGGACAGAATTGATAACTAAAGCAGGAAATAAGTCAGTGTTGGAATCGCTGTTGTATCCGTTAGTGCAGGTATTAGATACTTTAAACAAACAAACAGTAAAAATAATGTAACAGTTTATACTAGAAAGATATATTAAATTATTTTTTATTAGATTATTATTGGAATAATAAAAGTTAATCCAACTGTACAATATTATCCATTGCGATTCCATTGCTTGAAAATGTTAATAACCATTTCTAAGGAAACCGGGACGTTCATACCTATTTTGCCGTTCCTTCTTGAGGTATCAATCATTTTTAAGTCTTAATAATTTATAGGATACGAATAATAATAATAATCACAAGATATACAGTTATCGTGTGTCAAACTTTTCCTTTTAGATATTGGATTCTTACGATTTTAACAAAAGACATAAAGCAGCTACGATGCAGCCTATATCCCTTGTATGCATTTTGAGAATATCGAAATCACAATTGGTAGACAATGGCTTCAAAGATAGTATTATTGAAACTATTTATCAACTTATATTAGAACATGCAGCAAGTGAAAGTTATAAAATATATTTCCCGGATCTATATGTATCTTGTATAATACAGGTATCTTAAAAAGAAACGAAATTTAAGAAAGTTTTTAGAAATAATAATAATTTTTTATATTATGTCAAAAATATTATAAATATTATAAATATTATAAAATATTATAAATATTAAATCGATATACTTCTTTTGTAGTTGAAAGAATTTCTGAAGAAATGTCACGTGGCAATTTATTGCAAGAAAATAAAACAGCTTCTGTCTATAATTGAAGAAAATAGAAAATATATCGAGACCGAGCGTGCTAAGGGATCAGTAGATCTACAAAATATGACAAAGATTATAAATTGGGAAAATAGAATAAAAACGGACGGCACAACAATGGCCAAATTCTATGCCTCTTGCATTAAACATCCTGAATCTTAGAATCTTCTTACGAAGAGTGAAGAAAAGTTCAACGTACCTGTTGAGAGGAAATCAACGAAACATAAATTAGATGAGCAGATTGTAGAAAAGAGTGAATTGGAATTTCAAGGGTGAAAGAAATAGGTTCTGAAATAAGAGAGCGAAAAGGCGATCAAATAAGAAAAAGATCAGTAAAAATAAGAAGAAATAGTCAAGACATTATTCAAGATTTAAAAAATGATAATTGGAGTTAAAAATAAGGATACTGTGGAATTAACAATCATATGTATGACAATAGACAAATACATATTGTTTTATATTTCAATATAAATTTTGTCATTATTTTTACATTTAATATGTGATAATTATGGAGAATCCCTTATAATAATTTATATATTATAAATCCCTATAAATATTGGAAAAACATTAAAATACAGAGATACGTATTAAAAAACTAAAATTCGAAAAAAAAATTTATTTCATTTATTAATTTTAAAAATTCAAATAGAAGTCACACGTTTAAAATATTAAAACATTAAAAATATTTTAAAATATTTAAAAAAAATGACACACTAAAAATATATTTAAAAAATTAATTTTTAAGCATCTGTATTTTAACGTACAAAAATTTGTTACTGAGCACCTATTGAAGAAACATTTTATTATGAAGCGTGTAATGTTTTTTTAAAAATGCAATCGACTTTAATTTTATGGAAGATAAAAAAATTTCTCAAATAATGAAGATTTGCAATATATGTATATACAATAGTGACACAGTAAATAATTTCATATAAAATACAAAAGATACGTAGATGCAAAACATTTATTTAAGACTTTGATTTCAAATTAGATCAATTCTGTACATACACAATAGCTACAATTATATTTTCAGACTGTGTCATAAATTTACAATCAATTTTTCTTTTAATATACAAGCATATCACCGACAAGTACATAATAGACATAATGACGATAAACTATGAAGAATTCTTAAGTTAATCAACGATCTCGTTTCTTTTTTTATAGCACTCCATTACATCAGTTTCGTTTCTAAACATAATAAACATATAGCGTTTTTATAAAAATATATCTTTAATCACAAAAAGCAAACGCACAATTTTCGCTCTAATTGCTTTACCTATTTTACAAGAAGACATGTTGCATGCTTTTTTTTTATTAGCAAAAAGCTTCTGCATGACAATGACGCAAACAGAATATAAGATATCACTCATTATACAATATTATGGTGTAATTCATATCTGTATTGGAACAGATACTTGATTAGTATTAAAAGTATACAGATACTCGTTGACAATAAAATCTCGCTGTATAAATTAGATTTTAATTTATATCGTTCTGCTGTGCTATGATGAATTTTCTGATACAACTAGTGCATTAGCAACAGCAATATAGCATCGAAATATGAATGAAAATCTGCAAACACCACACAGTTATTGTGACGAATATAAATGATGGTGATAAAAAAAGAAAGAGAAAGAAACGAATTAAGTATTCTATTGTTGTTATTGTTATTTGAACGAGCAAGAAGAGCATATTGCTTTATCAATATATGTATATATTTGTAAAATATATACATATACATTTTTAGTAGCCCTTAAGAGAAAATAATATACTCATTAATATCGCCTAATTTGCCCCTTAACATATAAATCGAGGGCGAAGTTTAAACATTTAAAATGAAGTCTACTCTAAAACGTATTTCCCTTAATCATAAAATCATTAAAAAATTCTTAGTGCTTGAAACAATTGATAAATACGCTGCGCGCCTACAATTGAGTTTATCCTAGAGAAGTGCGAGCCCAGAGTTACGTAGTAAGAAGAATGTAATGTAACCCTTGGGTCTCTTAGATCCAGACATGCATCCTTGTCTACAGATCAACGGGATTAATGTATGTATCCCTTAGATGCTCAGAATTACAAGTAAAAATGTAGACTTTATTTCTCTTTGTCAGCTTGTTACATAATAAAAACACTAATTAGCAAAACTTTTAAGTCAGCTGTACATTAATAAATCATTCGTAAGCATTAATAAGTGAGTACTCGTTTGGTTCGCCTTTTGTTCAATTCATTCAACTCATCTAATTAATAATTACCAAAGCTGTATTTATATGTAATGATACCTAGCAATAGAAATAAAAAAAAATCATATAACGCTATTTATTATGTGTTATTTAAATCATGTAAATTAATAAAACTGTGAAATGTGTTTATAGATGACAACGTGACTTAATTTATATGAATGTAATCAACTGAAATGCTGCAATATCTTAACATTTAACTTTTAGTGTTCTAACTAGCGAAGCAATTTACAATATTAAAAAACTGGCGCAACAAAATATTCGTAATTTAGACTGTGCATTTACAAAATGAAAATTGTGTGCGATGCTTTCATGGTTTTTAGTAACTTCTCCTTTACAAAATGTCCATGCAGCTTAAAAATAGTGCTCGAGTCGATAATCATTATTACACTTGTTAAGACTACAAACTAGCAACAAGAAATTCTAACTTCAAAAATCATTTTTGCAAAATAGTATTATTACGCTATGCGACATGGCAGAAACCGAAATATTTCTGCATTTGATTACAAAATGCATTCATCATTCACGCAATATCATTCTATATACAAGCTAGAAGTATAAACAAGGTTGTAGTTAAACTGCGATAAAAAGTGATCGTCTTATTTAGTACTCTAAAGGCCATGTCATCTCATATACTTTAGATTTTCTTTAAAATTCTTACGGTACTGCAAACACACATTGCAATTACAGAATCTTCTTTCTTTCTCCCTTCCTTTCATTACGCGATCACAAAATTGTGTTTGACCTACAACAACTATTTTATATTAAAAAATAAGAAAAGAGGACTATACTTCCTAAATTGATGAATCGGTAATCTTTTATAATTAATCAAAGATGCCACATACTTCTGATGTCCAAACTGATAGAAATTTAATTTTGGTACTTAATATATAAACGTTATAAAAAGACTATAGTTTTGCTGCTGATAACTAACTTATGCAATTGTTGTATACTCTCATCTTCATAATTATATCTTAACAGTGTGGTGTAAATGATTATCTGTCGTTATTTTTAAAATATAAGTCATCTGTACACTGATAACGATTTTTTTCCGTTTTCTAGTGCTATTGATTTCATTTACAACAATGCGTAATGTATGTATAATAATAAATCTGCTTTTCAGATAAACAAAAGGAAAAACGTACACATCCCGTCTTATTTTCTGTGAATATCATCATAATTAATATGAATATTACATATATAATTGCAAAATATACATAAGACCAAACTTTAAAAGATACATAAAGCATTTAGCAAGCATAAATTTAAAAAAATGCTAATGTAAAGCAAAACGGTCTGATGCGTCCTATACTTATAATAAAATATGTTATTGAAAAAAAATTCAGTTTATGAAAAAATAAAAAAAAAATTTTCTTAATGCAAGTAAAATATTATTACTGTATCTCTACATAGGAAATTCCCAT
This sequence comes from Crematogaster levior, assembly GCA_901521435.1. Taxonomy (NCBI): domain Eukaryota; kingdom Metazoa; phylum Arthropoda; class Insecta; order Hymenoptera; family Formicidae; genus Crematogaster; species Crematogaster levior. The sequence goes on along the minus strand of CABEGB010000280.1, from coordinate 191,267 downwards.
TAAAAAACTGATGAAACGTTCTATATAGCCAAAATAATTTAAATATTAATCAATACAATGGTATATAAATAGTAGAACTTATACCTTTAAATATGTTAAAAATGTAAATATATTAATTAAAAGTATGAAATATTTAGCAAATAGGAAGATAGGATGTGCAGTTTAATTAATGCAAAGGCATTTCAAAATTATCACTTTTACTTATTTCATTGTGTATATTCTACAAAGAAGACTCAAATGGCTTAATGTTTTTAATCAAATAAAGAGCAATAACTTCAAATGTCTTACGTTGAACATTAGATACCAATCTTACACAGAGTAGAAGTCAAAATATACTGTAAGTTTTAAAAAGCCTAAAAGATTATTGGCATGCAATTCTATTACTTTATCTGATGTTTATTTATTCTGATATTGTAGTAACTTCATCATGCTATCAATGAGCTTAAACTGATTAATGTTTACAAAATATACAATAAAAGGTGATATTATATATGTATACGAGTAAGAAACCTCATTGTGCATCAGAATGTTCACAATATTTTTCTACCTATGTATATACATATATAAATTTTTCTTTAATATTCCGCATCAGATACTTAATCTACTTTGTAAAATCATGGCATCTATTTAGAAATATTATCATACACAATGAATGTTTCAATAACATTAGTAATTATATTAAAATATTTGTCTGTATGTATCATTCCTTTTTAGCATAATTTATTTTTCGCACGTTAAAAAAAGACGAACCTTAAAAAAACTCAAATGTAACTTTTGTAACATTAGACTATCGTAACGGATTGGCATCAGTCAACAAGCACTCTAGCGCTGTATACCTTTCTAATTTTAAACTGGAAATCCGGTTCAGATGTTTATTGAGCGTATTTGCAGTAATTGGTTGACAAGGTGCAACACAAGGTGACGAGTCACCAATTAGCTCAACTATTGTCACTACAAAAGTTGACCATTCAGAAGGCAGGGAATCATGTGTGACACACAATTGCTCAGCTTGCTCGAACATCGCTGCTATTGCAGATACACCAAACTAAAAGAATATAACAGAGATTATCGCGTTTTATATATATTTCCATATGCATAGAATTTATTAACAGATATATAATTATTGTACAATATATAACTAACCTTATTCAGAAGGGCAAAAGTTAAGCTATTATTTTTAACAGGATGAACAGTAGCCGAGTCGGATAATGCTCTTGCTAATCGCAATATGGTATCAAAATCTTTCACTGTATCAAGCCATCTTCGAAATTCGGAATAAAAGTCTGTCAATATATGACAATCTCTACGGCCTATCACGGCTAATCCTTTAAATATCGCAGTCCACAATTCTCTTAACTGCTTACTATGTTCTGTCACGTTCAGGTGAGGTAAAAAACGCAGCAGTAATGTCTATAAGATACAAAGATATATAAATATAAGATATTGAAAATGCTTATATTCTAAAAATGATTATAAACTTTAAACTTCATTTTATCAAATTACCTTTCCTTTTCGAATACTTAACATACTAGGTAATTTATCATCTTGTATTAATTGTTGCATACATATTAAAATCATGCTAATTAATTCTGGTTCAGTTTTAGTTGCATTTACTTCAGGTTCCCCTTCTTGTTGTTGTTGTAATTCCGGAATTGAAGCGAGAGGATTACTCAGATCATCGAGTTTAAATTGCAGTGTATACAGCTGAAGAATAATATTTCATTAATAAAGAATACATTTTACCAAATTATTTATTTTATTAATTATATTAGAATATTGATAGTACTCTCTCAATTTCAAGAAGTAATTGTCGTGTTTTTTTAGTGTCCTTCTGTTGGGACTGAGAAGTAGACTGAGAGTCGCTATTTGATACAACATCCATATCGATAAGTTTACGTGGTGCTGTCACACTACTGCAATGAAGTTTGCCTAATGAATTCTCAAACTGAGCTGGCGTATATGCTGATCTTGAAGGGGCTTGAGGTGATGGTTCCCAATCTCTAAAGGAATAGTCAAGCAAAAAAATTAAAAATAGTAATAAATAATAAATAAATCATCTTTAATAAATAACGATCAATCTATATGTACAATATAGAATAAATAAATGATTTTTTTCAATTATCATTGGTTATTAATCTCTTAAATTATTAAATTTCACAATTATAAAACCAATAACATTAAGTTGTAACAATAGGTCAAGTCACAAGCAAAATATAAACATATTTTAAACGGCGCATAAAAAACAAGAAACTATGTGAAAACAAGAACCAAATCGTCGTTGGTAGGCGAAAATGTGGTAGTCTTGTCCAAAATTTATCAGATCATTGTCAGCTCTCTCTAAATTAGAATGTCGTAAAGAAAGATCCAAAAATAAAAATTCGATCGAACTCATATAAGGAAAGACAGTCATCAAACATTCATCAAGAAAAAAACGTGTAATAAATAAGGATGTAGTGAATCAATAATAAATGAGAGATCAATTAAATGGTAACACAAAACCGATATAAACAAAGGTGCACTTACTATGAAATAAAAAAAAAATTATAAAAAAATTAAGAGAACTATATTACATCTTATTATTGTGATTCGAAGTAAACTAAAAATCGAAAACTTAAAGGACATAAACTATCTCCAAAAAAAGTTGACAATATACATAAAAAACTTAGAAAATAAATCAAATGGATTATTTAGAGAGTTCAAATAAAATCTCAACATATGTTCTGTCAAGTAACTCAGTGTCCTTATGGGAATCGATTAAATTCTATTTTCCCAAATGTATATTATTTACCGTTTTTGTCATTATTTGTATCACTGATGAAAGTTTTGTACTAACTAGAACGTTTATTGTGTGATGTTTTATTAAAATTCTGTTGATGTAAATCGTTTTTTGCTCGTGATTTAGTCTATTGTTACGATTTAATTTTTCTACAAGTAATATTATTGCATTATGTTTCGTGCAAAGTATATTTGTAATGCCTTGTTATCACAAAAATACAGATTTGTTTGTGTTAAAAATTATATAAATGCGAAATACTAATGTAAGTTATTATAGGAAATATAGGCTTCGGAAATAAGAAAACATACCTATGATCCCTGTGATATCCATTGTTATTATGGTATTTCTTATCTTTTTGTTCTTGATTTGCATGTTGTTTATTCCGTTTATCACAGAATACGACATAATAATGATCATCAACGTATGGTTGAATCGTATTAAGTTGTAATAATTGAATATTAATTAACCATTGCTTCTCATGAGGTTTTATAGCAAGTTTTCCTGAGTATTCGTATTCTCCCGAAGCATTACCATTAACGCTATGAGAATAATGTTGATGATGATAAGGTCTTTGATTATTTCTGTCATGATTGCGATGAGGATATTGATTATTTTTAAAAAATGGTTGATGTCCAATTTGTTGTTCGCTATGATAGTAAGGTCTGTTCTGATTTCTCTGATTTCCTAAATGAGAATAAGAATGTTGATGTTGCTGATGATTGGTTTGGTTGTTAGGAAATGCAGGCATCATGTGATCTGGCCGAAGAAATTGCGGGCCTCCTAGATTAGGGTGTAGTTGCTGAAATGTAACAGAAAATTAACAGTGTAAAAATATTTTATTGCAGTAATTATAATACATAACCTTTATAAAAAAAGACTTACAGGAGGAAAACCATAGGAGCCATGAAGAGCTTGCCTTGGAACTGGTTGTGGCAACATTAAATGCGGAGGAGGATAACGTAACACATTACCAGGTTGATCTGATGAATGGAAAGAATAATCAATCAAATATCAATATAAAAAAATATTTCAACAAAGATTTTAAAATTTAATCATTCTTTAATTATAATTATAATTTGTATTAATTACAACAAATAAGTTAAACATAAATAAAAATATAAAATATACGATTCTCACGATTGAACGTCATATTTTAGAATAATGTAACATTATTGAAAAATATTTAAATATCAAAATATCCTGAGTTTAAATATTTAAATTTAGTGAATACTTTGATTCATATTTTTTGCAAATATATATTATACAAATCTGCACATATCTTACTGCAATATTTAATTAATAATAATCAACTTACTAATTAAACCTAATAATCTAGGATGTTGCATCAACTGAGGATGTGGTGCTCTTATATTGGGCAAAACTATAGGATGAGCTCCAGGTAGACCCAATCCTGGTGGAAAACGTGGTGGAGGTAGGCCATTGACTTGAAGTTTCTCTTTCAAAGAGAGAGCTTCAAAGACAAGTGAACCTTCAGACTTCTTCTGCTGTTGTGTTTGTGGTTTGCTGAGACCTGGTGGCGGCCTATTTGCGATAAGCCCTCTTTCCAACTCTTCCACTGTACAGGCATTTGGTAAAGATAACCGTGGTTTTGGAGGAGATAAAGTCAAAGGACTACCCCACACACCAGGTCTGGGAACTATTCCTTCCTTATCCAATACCAAATGTGATAAATTATCTTCGATATTTATATTAGAAATAGTCTGTAAGAAATACAAAGCGTATGATATAACATGTGTAAATATGTTTAAAAATTTAAATAATGTGATAACAATAGAATATACAATAAAGAAAGATTTGATTTAATTAAATGTATTATAAGATTATTTGTCAAATATTACATTTATACATATAAATATAATATTGATTGTGACTCACAAAACAATCAAATCGTACTATTGTTACAAATTTCTCTTAAAAATTTTAAACAAAAATGTGTTGTTTGATCATATAAATATGTTAGATTATATTAAAAGATGTTTTTGTTAATTCTTCTTTAAATTGATTATCTATCATAGGTAATTGTTGTATAGTGCATTTGATCAGTTCCATGAGTCAATGTAAGAATCAAATACCTATGTTTTAATTTTAAAAAATCCAAATTTAACTGCACTATATAAATAATCTTAATATGACAAGTTTGAAATAGAGAACATTTAAAAGAACATTTATTAACACATTAGAATATCTTCATTAATTTATTACAAGTATATATACATTCTTTTTAAATTGACATTAATTTGTGGAAAAAAATTACTAGCACATTTTTATGAAACTTAAAATAATACGGTTTGAAATAAGTTTTTATAATATTTAAATAATAATAATAATAATAATAATAGTAGTAGTAGTATAGCAATAATGATAAAAACACATGTATTTTTATAATATTCTTAAAATAAATCATTGATATATTTTGTTTGTTTGATGTATTTTCTTCAGCTAATTTATCAAAATAAACTTAATTTATAATTGCTAAACAATCCATTGTTGTGATTTTTATATTTTCAGGCTTCAAAAATTTGTGAAAAAATAAATAAAAGAAATAGTGCCTTGATCGACAATAACATACCTTTTTACTTGTTGCACTCTGATTATGAAGGCGATTTGATTCAGTAATTTCGGCAAGTTTCTCATGATCCTCTTCCCAATCACCGATAGCAGCATCGGGGCCAAACGTTTCGTCATTCAGCGCATCGTATTCTTCTTCTTCGAGCTCATCTTCTTCCACTGGACATTCCAGCCCATCTTCTAGATTGTTATCCTAATTATATCAAGCAAACAATAATTATTGTTGAAAACGTGAAAGTCAATATAACTTGGCATTAAATCAGATTTAAAAAACTATGATTCGCATAGATGTTTGAAAGAAAAAAAGAAGAAAGAAACTGTACAAAGCATTACAAAATGTTTTGTAACATCGATATCTCCGATGTAACGTCAGAATCGACGGAACATTCAAGCTGATAAAATTGTAATTAAGACGGCAAGGGCAAATCTATTGACAAACTCAACCGGGATCGTGCGATGTTAATGACCTTTAGGACGAGAGAAACAAGAATGAGGTTAGATATAATGTAACCCTGCGACTGTTTCAAAAGACGATTTCATCATTTTTTAGGGGAGGAGGGGAAGCGGTATCGACGAGATGCAATCGAGGAATAAGTTTGCAAGAACCGCCATTTCGGATTAGGGCTGCCGAGTGTTCGGCGAAGGTGCGAAAGTTTTGTTTCTTCAGATAGATGTGTCGGGACGAGAGACTGTTTATCGGGGAAGATTCACGATCCGTTGGAACTCGGACGGATCGGGCTACAAGCCGCGTATAATCAAACTATGCGTTTCCGTACTTACTCCGAGCGTGGTATCGAAACCGAAAAAAGTGTCTGCCATTTGTGAAAATGAAATCTGCAAAATGACATGTTCCGATTAAACGTCAAGTGCTGCAACGCGGGGCATCAGCTGCCATGGCGGTCATGCCGTAACCACAGTATAGACAGTAGCGAAACTCTCCGTCCGGTTTCCTTGATCTCAGCGTGTAAAAAATTGAGTGCGCAGACGCAAACGTGGTGCACCACCAATCAGCGCCATGTTGGATTATAAGGTTCTCATGAAAGTAAGAGACAACACTATGGAGAAAATAGAAATAAGAAGAGGGATAGCCTATCGAGTAGATACGCCATTGGTTATTAACCTCTCCGCCCATGTGCAAGAAAACTGACACGAGTTAAGTTTCGCTACTATCTATACTGTGCCGTAACTCGCGGCTAACGTCAGTCGGGAAAGACGGATGCGCAATGAACGAAGTGCGCAGTCTCTGTGCGCGCGAACTTTAAACCGTTTCATTCGTCTGTAAATACTGTTCACTTCAAAATTATTACTGCATGATTACAATTTGATATCTTTTTGAAAGCAAGATCAAAGATTTGAAAAATGAAAATTGCTGTTTGTTATTCTAAGATTCGCATTTATAGGCTGGTATTCATAGTCGGGTCTTAAATTTAAGATCGTCTTAAGTTTATCTTTAGATGCTGTACGAATCAGTTCATTGGCTACGGAGTATCTGAAGATAAACTTAAGACGGTCTTAATTATAAGACCCGACTATGAATACCGGCCATAGTACGTTTTATTCCAAAATCGATTTAAATAATGTCTCACTTCCATAACAAAACAAGTCACGGTGACATCACAAGTTTTAAAAGTTAAGATGCTAATACAGTCCTGTATTGGTTTATTACATCTTAAAGCTGTCTCCTTAGATAAATATAAGAACGGATTGAGATTACTAGTTAAACACTAAATATAAATTTAATATAAATTTTTACTTATGCCATAAAGATAATTTTATTAATTAATTTCTTATTTGTTATTACGAAAATTACAAAATAGAGGACTTTTCTAACTTATCTATAGAGCGGTTATACTTATAACAAGACGTTCTGAATAAATCGTTATAGTCAAATGATACAACCACATGATACATTTAGATCACGTGGTACTCTTACAGATAGTGCGCATAAATGTGTATGCATGAAACAACAGCAGTTTAATTTTACTGTCTCTTTTTACTCATGCGAAATAATCATATTGATCAGTTTAGGTAATGCATTCTATGCGTGCGATGCTTTTTCAAGAACGTGGCGGCAGCTCTTTTTTTTCATATTAAACATTACGTACATAAGATTCGTATTGAATATTTATTAAAATTTTTTCAGTATTTAGACCATTCCTGAAATAAAGTGTCGCATATTGCGATTTTTCCTGCTAACTCGCATATTAAACATTAACTAAGTATTATATTGTATATTATTTGAATATATACGCAGCAAAAACAATGTTACATGTAACGCACATGTAATTTCCTACTTAACAATATAATTGTTATATAACACGCGTGTTATATAACAATTATATTGTTGAGTAGGAAATTACAACTAACATGTACGTTACATGTAATATTGTGTTTGCTGGTTATATTTGCTTGATTTGAAGTGAGAGAGGTGCACGATGCACAGCTAAGAGCAACAAGTGTAGCAACGTTACCGCGATGGCAACGTTCCAAACGCGCGAAGTTTGCCGCAAAACTTTCGAATTCTCTCCGCTGTGCGAGAATTATCTACGCGTTAATTCGTGAAACGTCATGGAGATCGTGTCGAACGGATTGTTATTTGTAATAATAACGTGATAAACCGCGTGTCATGTGCGATTGAGTCTCGCGCGAAAGCTACGATTATTGTGATTTTAGTTATGCAGGTATAATTAATCGCGTTTTGCGAGTGATGAGTGATCGCGAGTGTATGAGTGTCGTGAGAAGTAGCAAACGGAAAGAACGGGTAAAGCAAGTCTGGTAGACGACGGCGGAATAATCATGAGGTAAATAATCTACAATTTACTTACTATATTTGTGCGGAATTAATCATTTTCTGTAACACAACAGATATGTGTGGTGTATATTTTTAATATATCAATCAAATGTGTAATTCAACTAACATACCCAGCAAACGTCAACTAATATTAACGTAACATTAATGTTACAGTTTCCCACTCAACAATGTAACTGTAACACATGCGTTATATTGCATTTATATTGTTGAGTGGGAAATTGTAGCATTGATGTTACGTTTCTGTTAATTAATGCTATGTTAATGTTAGTTGGTGTTGGTGCTGGATAACCAAATAATAATAATGTGACATCAATGTAACTGTAACATAATACACGCGTTATATTGCATTTATATTGTTGAATGAGAAATTGTAACATTGATGTTACGTTTCTGTTAATTGATGTTTGTTAGGAATATGACGCATCATATTTTAAGTATTATTTTGCGATGCTACAAAAATACTTTAAAATATTTATAAAATTTAATATATACATATATATAATATTGTATGGTTAGAAACTATAGGGATTATTGTAATTATTTATAAGAATTGTGAAAAATTTTGTGCATATTTATCAAATTTTATGTGTACAAGTGTAGGTATATTTTTAAAAAATTATTTTGCTAATTATATTATTTTTTATTACATATCTAATTAGAGAATTAATTAGATTTTTTAATTAAATAGAGGAGATTAAAAATTTATGTAGCAATTGATTTAATATTGATTTTTTGAATATTTGTATGTATTTATATCTTACAGATCCTTGCTGATTAATTCCGCTGCTGCTGCATAGTGGTGAGTTTTTAATTATTCTTTTATTTTACTTTATTTTAATTCTGAAATGATGAATTTACAAAAATTGTATTAATATATAAATTTTGTGTATATGCATACGAATTAATACGTATGTAATGCATATAAGATATAAAATATCATTAAAAAATCATAGAAAATTGAAGATTAAGAATATTTAAAATATGTATACGTATCATGCGTTGATTTATAGTGCATATAAGAATGCAAATGAAGCTACATAATCAGAATTTAAAAAATTTTTTTAAATTTGCAACAGATAACCTTTTGCAGGTCAAAGGTTTTAAGATGTAAGTGTCGTGATAAAACAAAATGTTATATCCGTACGAGTCAATAACTAGAAAGGGCGATTTTATACTGTTTTACGTTTCTATAATTATCAAAAATAAGCTTTTTAGTTATATAAATATTAAATAGACACCAAAAAAACATCTAGTTGCTTTGATAAAATTATGCAGATTCATTGGGAAAGAGGGGAAGTAATATTCAACAGTTTGGATCGAGGCGTGCACTTTTTATTGCCATTAAATCTTTTTTGTATCGTACTACTTTCCTTTGGCTTTCTTATCTTCCACATTATGATTCCTTAAAATTAACTAATCGCATGCGGAATACCAACGCGTTAAAATAAACGAAATCCGTCGTGTGTGTCTTTTAAACACTACTCGTCGCATGACAGTCCTCAAGTGTTGCTAGGCTGCTGGCCCTCAATGACGCCAGGCTCAAGGAACTATGATTTAGAGTATTCATGCCATGAGGATCTTCGCAGTGCAGGTACAGCCGTGAACTGACAGACTTGTGGCAATCAGGACATAAACGTTTCTTCTTCTTGTCACGTCTCTTCAAGATGTCGTATGCGCATCTGCCAAATGCATGTTGCACGAGAAAATAAGGACAGAGGAAATAGATACGAGGCAATCAGAATTGGCAATTAGAATTTTACACAACATTATACTTGATTCCAACGTTATATATTTGATTTTTGCTTTAGCTCATCTGTTTCTTAACAGAAAAGTAGTCTTGAAGTTTTCTCGCGTGTCTTACCGAGCGTGTAATATGTGAGAGCAAGGTAATGCTTCCAGAGAATCAGCTTCCAGACCGAAAGGTTCATTACAGCTTCCGCATCGTAACTCCAAATCTTCTTCCATCGCAATCGCCAATCTCTCATAATGTCCCTTTTGCTCCTCATCTCCCAAGGATCCGTAAATTCTCGACAATCGGGACCTGACTGTTCGCACCAAAAGCTGTAAGCAATCAGATTTTCACAATCTTAGCTCGAGCATACTTGCAGAGAATCATATACGTTTATAAAGTGATTATATAATGACGTTGTTTTAGCAGCAATGTTGTTAGAGATACCTTTGTCTCTTTTTTTCTTCTTTTGAACAAGAAATTAAAATTTAGTATTCTTCGATTAATAACTTTGGTTCATTGTTGCAGAAAAGACACGATACGATAAATAGTTATAAATAGTGAAGTATCTTACTGTTTTAATTCCTAGACTGATCTTGATTGCTCTGTGCAGCACTGACGAAGCTGCACATTTTATGTTATTGGTTGCGTGTGCGCGTATACTCTCAAAATGGAGAACCGGCTCCATTGATTCGTAGACACAAATGCGTGGTGTGATTGTGGTAACATTACATGTATATGCATGGAATATATGCATGGAATACTTGTGCGTACTAGCGGCGTTGTATCGCTCTCTCGGCAAGTCGTATTTCATTCGAACTCACGAGTCTTTAGATGTATGGATAATGCATGTAATGCATCTTTGTCTCGGACGAAACTTTTTCTATCACTATGTAATACTAAAAAACATTTTTTTTGTATTTTAAATTTATAAATTCGATTTCAAGTAGTCTACAATCTCAGCGGTAAAGATCTATAATCTTTAAATACATTAAAGTCATTTTCAATTCTAATGTCACAAAATATTTGTAAGATAAAAGATATAAAAAATTTTGTTTATTTACAATAAAATAATATCTCACGTGGCAAGAAGTATGTCCCATGCTAAATCTAAACAAATTTTTGAAATCAATAGAATTATCTTTTCTTTCAGTTGCGAAATCAGTGAAACTTTACTACATTTATTTTGAGTTCTATTGATGCTCAAAGAAAGGAAGACTAAAGAAAGGAAGAAAAGTTCTTAAGTTTTCACATCTGGCGGAAGGAAATTGATTTCACAGTACATCTCTCTTGCGCTCTCTGGATCTCTGTCTCCTTCCTCCCCCCTCCCTCCTCTCTCTCTCTCTGTTCTGCGAAATGGAATGAATGACATGCATCCGTGATCTATATTGGCAGTTTACCTTGGCGCCAACCGATCCCGCCACTTCCAGGAGCCTAGTATTGAACTCGAGGGGTCTGCAATTGCATATCTTGTGCTGGAGCCTGAGAGCTTCCAGGCATCTCGCCGCGCCGTCCATCGCTTCCATCTGGCACAGTCGATCGCCGGTCGCGGCCGCCGAGCCCATCGCGCTCTCGTACTGTCGGAACGCTTTCTGCAAAACGTCCATCTTTATCTCACCGATGTTATCGCTCTAACAAGCCGGCCGGCGTACGCGATGCGTAAACTAAAGGCTAATTGTATATGCATCGCGATCGCCAACTAAAAGACAGATTAAATTCAACAGGCAGCTTCTATCGCTCAAAAGCACAATCGTATTTGACATTCGCGCAAGCAGCAAATGAAACAAACTTCGCTATTAGCCTCTTTGTAATATTATTTTAATATATGTATATGTAAATATTATTCCGGCTTTATTTGTTGGACGGATAAAAGCCTCAATATAATGACGTACTTAATGTGTAATAATGAAATTAGTTAATCACAATTAACATGACACTTGATAAATTACTAAAGTGATCAGATATATTGTCTAGATCTGTTTGTAATTTTAAAATTAAATTTAGCTGAAATTTATAATCAAATTGCATTTATTGAATATAATTTCAGAATTGTAGATTATTCCTACCTTCCCTTGGTTTATAATTTCCATGTATTTTTGTTATTATTGTTAAAGAATAATAATAAAGAATAATAATAATAATATTGATAACATTATTATGTAATATAAATATATTAACATTGAATCTGGTAAATGTGAGATGATTATAAATTAAATAGATATGCGTGTAAAATAAAAATACACATTTGTAAATATAAATAACGAACGTAAAATATAAAAAATACATATCTTTTTATATTTCTTTTATAGAAAAATGGCTTTAGAATCTTAATTTAAGAATCATATAAATATCACGCTCTGAATATTCTGCTTTGTTTCAAAGTGGATGTTTCATCAAATTTTTGCCATTCACTTTTCAACAACGTTCAAAGGGTTTTATAGCAACAAAACAAAACAAAAGCGATATGCAAGCGTGATACAGTGTTAAAATCGCTTTTGTAACATGCGTGACATGCAAAGGGACGCTTCAGTTATGGCTTTTTTTTCGCCGATAGCAGTAACAATGTTGGAAGAAACAATGAGGCTGTGAATAGTTCTGATATCATAGTACTTGGCGTGAATACTGATAAAAAATCTATCTGTACAAACATTTTCGATGCAACTAAATATATTGGTGTTATCTTTTATATTGCGCGATCACATATTTTAGTCTTTACATATGAATGTTCGAAAAAAGAAAGATCTTCAGTCTCAAACTATCATTGTGCTTTTGGAATAAACTTTATACATGAGAATCGCGTGTAGCATTTACTTGTAAATTAACGTGAGTAAAAAAAAATAAGAAAATCACTCGCGATGCCATTGCTAGAAGATTAACGTGAAAGCTAAAGAGAAAGGGTACCCTGGTAACTTAGTATGAATTACTCACATTTATATCCGATTTTTTTCTGTAAATGTCTCCCATAATTCGGATGCTTCGAGCGTAACTGGCTTGATCGCCAGAAACTAACGACAGTCGCGTTGCCTCCTATTCACAATGCATAAACGACAATGAATATTATTGGTTGAATCGATTGTGTGGTGTTAATTACTTAATATAATCTTCCCTAAATCCTCAATATCTCCAAATACATAAATTACGTGACGCAACCTATTCAAAAAGCTCTTAATTTCTTCGTCAAAGATATTAATGTCTTTGACAAAACGTAATTTTTTGTTGTCGCGTGATTGAGGAAAAAGAATTACGAGATTAAAAATTAAAAATAATGTTCGTGAAAAATTCGTATCATTTTGATTAAAACCGTTTAACGGGAGCACAGTTTTGTGCTGATTTCTATCTGTGAATCTAAACGACGTAAATTTCTCTTCTCCCTCTTTCTCCCTCCTGTGAAATTTTAGGTTGAAACTTTACCGAACAGTAATCATGAGCATCGCCTAGCTCGCCCTTTTTCCTGAGCGCCGCGGCCATTTGTAATAACGCCGCCCTGTGATGACGCGAATTCAGATCTCCCAGCTGTAAACTTCTGGAAAGATCGTAAGCTCTTGCCGCATATCTCGCGCTCTTGTCCGCATCCTGTAATCTACAGAAGAGTTCCGACAGACCGACGTACACCTGGAAAAGAAATCGCACGTAATCAGAGTAGGTAGTCACCATCATTGGTGGACGGACTAAAAGATTATCGACGAAGAAAAATTTCTACATGAGTCTCAAATTGAATATGTTTTATTTACGAAGTGCACACAAACAAAAATTATTTGATACTAAAGATCCAGCCTGATCGGAATTGATTTATTTTTTTGTTTACGTGATTATTTATTTACGAAAAAGGGAAAATATTATTGTATCTTTTGATTGTGATCTAATCTTCTTTTTCACATTGGATGTGCTAAAAATAGAATTTCCGAAACGAAGAATAAAAATATTTTATCACAAATCCATTATGAAATAGAGCTATTTTTTGAAGTTATTAATCATCGCAGAAAGAACCGAAATGAATATTCAGATAGTGTCAAGTGCACGACGCAAGTGGGATGAAGGACGCAACTCGATCAATTCTTTGAGAAATGAAGTAAAGATTAGTCGATACGAAAAACGAGCTCGGCTCATCTTGCAAGTCATAACTGCTGCTTTTCTAATCGTTCCAGCGCCGTCCATCAATTAACACACAAACGTTACAACAATAATGCTTACATACTCGTGCGAAAAACTAGCAAACAAGGGGGCCTAATTACCTGCAGTTCTAAGGAGGGATCTTGAATGGAGTGGGCAATTTTGTGGGCTCTTTGAAACGCTTCCAAGGCTTTACAGAATCCTGCTAGCTCTAAGTGGACTCTGCCTACGGTTAGGTGAACTAATCCAGCAGTCGCGCACTGATCGCACTCGTTATACAAGCTGCGAGAATGCAAAATTATAGACATTAGCATACATACACATGTAGGTGAAGTAAGTAAAGTCACCGCTTAGATAATTGATGTCATATTTGTCTATCCTTCAAATTTAGAATTGTCACCACTGAGCTCGTAATCACATTAGGTGCATCTTGACTTGTTTGACCGATCCTCTATCAGCAATTACTAATTGTATTGTAACAGTAAAGAGATACATACCGCGTACACATTTCATATTTCTCGAAAATTGATATTACGCACGGAGAAAAAGGATTAGCTACTATAGCAAATTCTATTCGTAAAAACGTGAACAGCTAATATAATTTGCAGCGAGAACTACAATTTTGCAATAGCAGCAAAACTTTGTCAATACTTTAACAAAACCTTTTGTTAAAATTGACAAAGGTTTTGCTACTATTGCAAAATTATAGTTTTTGCTGCAAATAATAGTTGGCTGTCCATATTTTACAAATAATTTTGGTATAGTAGCTACTCTTTTTTTCCGTGTATCATTTAGTCGTATATAAGCCGTGTAAGGAATGAAAGAGGCTCGAACCTGTGTCGGGCGTAATCTAACGCTCTATCCAGGGCGCCTAATCTCTCGTGAGCCCTGGCTAAGTTCAAATACGCCTCTGCCCGCATGTTCGGCGAATCCAATTCCTCCGAAATGCATAATTGCTTGTTACCGAATTCAATGCTGTCTCTAAAAGGAGAAAAATTACACGATGGAAGATTCGCCGTATTAATATTGGAAAGGGACAACACTTTAGGGAGGGAAGGAAGGTAAAATACAGTCGTAAAACTGGAGAACGCTTAACTATTTTTAAACGGGATGTTGAACATTCCCGTAATGTATTATATTAATTTTTAATAATAAGATATTGTAGTATTTTTACATTGATACTAGCAAATGAAATTACTTTTTGCATGAAAATTAATTTCATTTGCTTACTCCTGTTTTTCTCTAGATTATTTTTAATAATAAGGATAACACTTGCGGACTTCGCTAATAGAGTGAACGAAGATTGACAAAAGAAGAAAACGTTACAACTTATATAATAATCTACCTGTATTTGCCCCAATCCATGTACGCTTGATACAAGTAACCGAGAAGAGCAAATTTATCCTCGCGGTGTCTGATACTCTTCAAAGCGCCCCTCCATTTCCTAACCGCGGCTTGTTGTTTGTGAGCTCGGTACAATTTCAAGCCTTGCTCCACCTGGGTCACACAAAATAATTGAATTTCAGCGCACTCTGCGTGTCCTATTTGCCGTATGTGCTAATTTATTTATCGCGCAATCCTCGCCAAGAATGTTGAACGAACTTGGACGTGGTGGGAAAGAAAATGAAATTTTATTAATCATCGCCTTTTTAAATCACTCATGTATGAAATTTACATTGCGTGATTTAACACTTTATCTCGATAAATCCTTGAATTTCCGTCGGACGCAAGCGTCCTTGTATCTGGACTATTTATCGAATATCTAGCACATTTCCTCATACTCAACTATAAACTCGCACGCCCAATGAGACCTTGAAATCGATGTTCATGAAATTGACATTGAGTTAATAACGACCCTCTTAAGCGAAGATGCAATGTTCAAGAGCGTATGAGTAAGTCAAAGAGGAAATCACACACTATTAATACAGAGGCAATATTAATAGACTATAATTATTAAACGATGATTATAAAGCCCGTTGTTCGTGACTTATAACATTTTACGAAGTACGACATGGAGTCGTATATATAAATGTATATATTATGTAATTTTTATATAATGTAATAATTCTTTACGGAAGAAATATCGAAAATTTTCTCTATACAAAGCCAAGAAAGCATTGTACGAGGCATTAAAAAATGAGCATTTTTTTAGTCAGTAAAAAGAACCAATAAAGATAAAAAGATTTATTATTGGTAAAAATATTTATATTACGTACTTACTTTATTTTTAGTTACTTTAGTTACTTTATAGTACTTTAGTTACTTTAGTTACTTATTGTTATCGTTTTTTTTTTTAGTACTTTTTATATTGTAATATAAAGTACTTTTATATTGGGACACAAACTTTTTCATGTCTCTGCACAGAAATTCGACGCTTGGGAGTTCAGCATCGCTATTTTCAACTTCTCACTCTCCCTGAACCGTTGAAAACCAAGTCACTTCTTAAGATGGAGGAAAATGTGAAATCACTGGGTGCGGTCTATACGGAAGATGCTCGAAAATTTTTCGCTACATCGTCAAAGTTTTCGCACTGTGCGAGTTACAATGCATATATATTATCGCGGAAAACAATTTCTGATGTCTCACGTTTTCTTTTATTTCAAGAAGTGGGACTTGATTCTCAACGGTTGGAGGAGAGCGAAGAATTGAAGGTAGCAATGCTGAACTCTCAAGCAACGGATTTCTATATAAAGACATAAAATAAAATTCACTGATATAAAAAAGGTTTAGAAAAAAAATAATGCCCTTATAGAAAAGTAAAGTAGTTATTCTTTTTATATATACATATACTTTTATGCATACATATATGTATACATATCAATAATAAAATCTTTTTATTTAATTCAATTTTTTTAAAATTGACTTTTATGCATACATATGTATACATATCAATAATAAAATCTTTTTATTTAATTCGATTTTTTTAATTGATTTTTTAATTGATTTTTTTAATTGACCAGTTTTTATTTTTGAATAGTGATTTGTATAATAAATTAAATAAAGTCAGTGAAAAATTTTTTTTTTTATTTTTCTTAATTTTTGGAAAAGTTTTAAATCATTCGATTTAATTACTTAACTACTACAGTATGTAATTACGTTATTAAAAATAAATTAATCCGTTAACGTTAAAAACGAAATTATATTGTATATGTAATTGCAACAGAGAGTAATATAGCACTGCAAATTTTTGCAGCAAATTGAATTTACTCAAATTGCTACCTGTGTATGTGTATGTGTGGTGAATAAATGTATATTTAGATAACATTGTTCAATTATGCATCTTGTAAAACAGACTAAAGGTATTCCCTATCCAGGAAGAAGAAGTCACGATACCATGTTATGGGCTTTATCACGCAGCAATAGTCCTAGCGTAGATAATGTGAGCAAAGGTAGAAGGCCGTATTGATTTAACCATGAACCTTGTCCCTGGCAGATTAAACTCTACGATAAAATATAAATAGCCTCATAAGGCACATAAAAATGTATCTTGTGCGTATGCATGACTGAGAGATGTAATTTCCGTTCATTAAAATTACACACACACACATTACATTATATGTAATGGAACGAAGGTTTAGTGATGTGTGAATCTATTCACTTGTTATAATTAAGGCAACTTGCGAAGCAAATCAAGAAATGTGATCTAAAGAACAAAGTAGTATAATACTAATTGTAAGCAGTGGTATTAGTAACAATATTTCAGAAAAAGCCGAATAGATGCATACAAGGTTGCATGAATAATGTATACATAATCATTAACATGATACAAGAAAGAAATAAAATTTATCTTATAGATTTTTCCATTATTCTTGAGACAATTTCCCTTCTTTCTGTCTCTCTCTTTCTCTCTCCGCGTTAAAATATTAATAATTTATTGAAATTGTAATGATTTCATAATTAGAGATTTATAAATTTATTACAATTTATTATAATTATTGTAGCAATTTTGTACAGATAAAAAAACATTAAATTTTGCGGTCATTTTGCATAGAATATAAAGAAGAATATAAAAAGAAATCATTGGTTTTGATGATGATATTTAAGTGAATGATGTGACTCAACAATATGAATTTTATGCTTTTCTAGCGTTACATTTTGATTAACTTATCGTATGCAAGTTATTGTATAGCTTGATGAAAACGCTCAAATTACGCTTGTTACTACATGAAGCAAGCATCATGAATAAGCTGTCAGACATGAGACATGAAATCATAAGTTTCTCTGGATGAGAAACGCATTCAGAGAACGGTAAACAGAGTACGACCGGTACTTCGGTTTTAGTGGTTACGAAAGGATAGCGTGACCGCAGTTACGGCATGCACATCGTGAACTTGACAGTGACCGATAAAGCATACTCGTCCGCGAAATACGCTTCGTTATGTAGCCGTCATGCCCTGTCGTTTGCTTGAGAGGATCCTCAGAGATACTGTTACCCGTTTAACATATTACACTCTCAATCGCTTTGACACATTAAACCGATTCAATGGTTAACGGTGAAGTAGCAGTTTAAAGAATCAATTATAATTGAATTAATTTGTAAGATCATTAATAATTCGGTAAGTGTTATCGTGGCGTGTAGCCAATTTCACTTCTAAGTGTGTTTGTCTAAAATTATATATAATCGCCTCTTGCATTTCAAGATAAAACACTTGGCACGCATTTCGAAGTAAGAGCTTTATTAATAAATTGATACTTGAATCGAAATGAAACGTGCATTAAAACGTGACAAATAATAGCAATGTTATATCTATCGCGTATACAATATCTAACGCGCAATATTTCTCGTAATATTTTAATTAATTGTACGCGTTTGTAGTTCGCAATTGTAATCTATCACCAAAATAACAGAAATCCGAGGAATATTGGTTGATTGATGAGAATTGATGAATATTGTTGGTTAATAGGAAATTTATATTTATTAAATTTCTCATATATTTTTATGTATTTATCTTTACAACTTTTTATACGTAATTTATCAAATGTGACTAGTTAATATATTAAATTTAATTAAAAGCTTAATATATATATTTTTTTACAATTTATCGAAATTTATCATCGGTGTAATTTTGTAGTAAGACTCACGTATGCATACGTTGAGGATCATCTGTTTACTAAACCTAACCATTCATTTCCACTTGTCCTATGAGAATTCAGGAAAGTAAATGCATCATGAGATACTTACCCTCCTTCGTGCTAATTGTTGATCGAGTCGTTTCCTGCAGCTTATAAGACATTCCCATATACTAGCGCCCGACCTGCCATTTTGGTAATGACCATTGTTACCATTGCCATTTTGATGCCGGTAATCCTCTTCGGTGAACTCGCAGACGTCGAGTGGATGTCTCGATCCATCAGGACTACCCAGCAGCGCGGTCGCCGAGAGCTGATGACTCGCCGATCCGCTGTAAATTTTCCACATTCAATAATATATGTAAAAAATGAATATTGACGCAAATATTAACTCTTTAGATAAATGATACAATTATCGACCACTTTAACCACTTGATGTCCGTTATAAATTTGATATTCCGCAGTTTTTCTACAAATTCAACATTTGCTGTAAAATTCTCAAAAGTATTATTTGTTTTATAAATGTTTCATGATATCATCAAAAGTATTATCATAAAGTAATGGATATTGATATCAATTTACATTATCGGAAAATCGGCTTAGACAATGATCATTATCGCTGACTGTTTAAAAATAGCAGAGGCTTGAAAGAGAGCAGTCGTGGAATTCCATACTTTCCGTAAAATCCGATGAAAGGAATTTAAAGAAGACGTAACCGAGCGCTCTGTGATATTTTCACAACATCGATCGTTTAAGTTCTGTAGGAATTGTTCTGAAATTGTTTTCTCACGCTTCGATGATTTATACTTGCAATATAATAAAATAGAGAACAGTGTTCTCTCTCCTCGATTTGCATCGACATTTGCAAAAGTCGACATATTATACAGTAAATCAGTATGTACAAAAATTACAGCATAAGCATAAATTACAATAACATATAATATATGTTATTACACACACATATTATTAATAATTATATTATTATAAGAATTAATAATATTATATATTAATATTATTAATATTAATCACATTAATATTATTAATATTAATCACATTAATATTATTATTAATTATTATGATTTATTTACAATAAAAATTATTTTTATTCCAACAATTTATTATGTTTATATGTTAACGTCCAATTAAGAAATAATATGATTTACATCGTATGATTTACATACTACGTACATTATCATTAAAATATGTTAATTTTCTATTAATGCACAATCAGCGATTCGTAAAATTACTATTAATTTTCTATGAATATATAATAAGTGATCAGTAAATGTTTGAAAATGTGATTGAACTATCATTTTGGTTGTAAAGTTCTCTCCACTCACAAGTCAATATCTCGGGAGTGCGTGTCAAATGTCTGCGTTTAGATGATAGATGTAGGCAACTGACCTCCTATAGGTTACATGTGTGCAGACTCTTAATTTATTTCTAGGACGAACGGAAGGAACATGTAGAGATAAACCGCTTTTGGCTGCCATCCCAGAGGTTGAGTTTGCAAACTGCACGTTAGGGAAGTTACAAGGTACACAGGGTATCTCATATGTAGCTACCGCATCACTCTTCACTTATGAATTTCCGAGTCAATTCTCAGTCGCACAAACGAATTTTTCTCTGAAAATTTCATTTCATTATCCTGACCCTGTTCTTAAAACGAGCTCTATCATATTTCAGATGTTAATTGTCTTAATTATCTATATTCAAAATATTGAATCAAAGCGTGTTACAATTCGTATAAAAAATTTATTAAATAAAATTTATTAAATAAAAGGTAAGGTATAATTACCATCTTTGCAAGTTTCGCAACTGATTATATTTTTATCTCTTCATGAAAAAAAAAGAAAAACGACTTTATATCGATCGACTCTAAGTGAAAGGTAGCGAGATATGTCTGGGACACCCTATGTAGAATCACAGTTCTTACCTACCCCACTGCAATGCGACCACTGCACATTCGCTCTGTATCCCAGAAAACTGATATTTATTTGTATCCTTTTTCTTTCGATTCTGAGTCGAGAGACGGGGGAGCATAGTGAAACTCTTTACCACTATATACTCGCTCTAAATTATGATTATCAATTTTCTTCTTTCTTTTTTTTCATTAGGCATTAGGAAATTATATTACCAAATGATATATTACCAAATGAGATATTTTTTTTACATAATTTCATGTTTTACATATTTATATGTTTAAACGTTAACAGAAATATTAATCTATTATTTCCTTCAGGTAAGAAACAAAGGTTTCAATAAAGAAACTGGATACGATATGTAACGTTAAACTATATTTTAAACTATATTTCCTAATATTGTTGAAACTAATTAATGCAAAAGAGAACTATTTTGTGTCTCGATAGAAACCCCATGAAAATCACGCAAATTGCTTTCCACTCCTGCTAAAGTTCTCCCCAAACAGTCGCGTGCCTGTGCGCGCGCGCATACCCACTCGTTCGTGCCCTCATTGTGTGTATACAAGCCCGTATCGTGTAATGTAAAGCGAAGAGTATACGACACTCTATCGCTTTCCCACTACGTTCACTAGGTGGGCGAGGCACCTGCGACCTCTTTTGCTGACCCATTTACGAGCTACGAGATACGGTACGGCGTTGCGATTCTAAGTGGAAAATCGAACCATCCCCCGGTTCTTCCACGCGTCGAGGTCGATCAACGAAATACAAGGCACCTGTCCTTGTCGGTTCCAATCGCACGCTTTCTGCCTTCTCTTAAGCATCCTGTCTTTGCTAATCTCGTAATGACTTTATGCAAGAATTGCTTGCAGTCAACGACACTGTCCTAAATAACTTTTCCTAAATGAAAAATTATGTACGCAATTAACGTATCCGATTATAATCGTAGGATTTCTGATTCACGATAGTCTATTTCTGTATTATAAAATTTATTCTTGCAACACGTTCTGCTTGTCGCAGGTTACCTAAATATAATCCGAAAAAGTATTTAATGGAATAAATTGAATATTTTGCGATATTATTTTTGTGTTATTACTTTTCAACAAAAAGTAACAACACAACAAAAAGTTTTCAACAAAAAGTGGTTGACCAACAGTTTTTTATGTAATTCCTCTCATTTGTTTTTTTAATGATTTCTCTAAATATAAAATGTGTTTTTTTTTTATGAATACACAAGAAAGCAATTTTCATAATTATTTTTTTATTATATCAATTAGCAAAATAAACAGCAATGCTATTGATCCTAATATATACATCGTTTTTACTTTACTGGAACTTGTTTTTATATATTTTTGCACACATCGATATTTATATATAACACATATATTATATTACAAGGTACAATACTCTATTAAATTAAAAACATTTTAATAAATTGCTGAAACACTACTTAGTCACAACAAATATATGCTACTTTTTATAACATTTGATTATCTGACACATGTAAAAAAAATTAATTATACAATTTCATCATTTCAACTTTATCATTTCAGTATTATATACACAAGATTATTCTTAATCTTTTGGATAATTTTTTTTAAAGCAAATGAAAATGATTTAGAAGAACCTACGTCAATAAGGTCATTCGGATTAAGATTGCAATATACAAGATTGTAATAGATAATATTAATATACAAGATAAAATGAAATGTGAAGTTGAGTAAAGAGAAATAGTTAATGTTAAAAATTATCTTGACAATAACTCATAGATTGGTTATTATACAAATTAGGAAAAAGCGGTAAAGAATTCAATGAGTTAAGTAATTTTAACAGAAAATTGCCCCATTTTTCTAATCTTATTTTAAATTTACATACGTTTAGGTTACATATGTTAGGTTTACACACGAGAGAAGTGTATTTTTATATTCTTTTTTTTTTTAGAAAGATATAGTAACCATTTATTTCATGTTTCAAACAAATATGTATATTTTCTGTATGGTTTTCAAACATGTGCAAATGCACTTCAATTTAGAGTTCACTTTTTTTCTTTTGATAAAAGAAATAATAATTACTTCGATATACTATGTAGTAATTAAATAATTTTTGTAGTAAAAATGAAAATCAATAAAATATTATTTAAATAAGAATATATTTTTAATGTTTCCCTTAATAATTAATTAATTATTAATAAATAACTAAATATAGTTGTAACAAATCCAGATGTCGAATAGATAGAACACAAATACATAATGTAGTGTGTGTGTTGTGTGTATGTGTATTCTTCTTATATTTGTTTGCTTTAAAAAAATATGTAGAGTGAGGCATCTAATTCGCATATCTTCAGTAATTTATAAATCATATGTTGTATGAAAAATTGTTACATACAAAAGTTACATGATTTTGAAAGGGTGTCATTGCATAATATATGTATTTTTTTATAAGTAAAAGCATTTTAGAGATTTGAAAGTTAATTTTGTTCTTTGAATGAAATGTTATAATCATATCGCAGAAATTCTGAATAAAAATTGACTATTTATTGACTATTTATTAGTACAAACAGTAAAAATAAAAAATAACGAGATATTTATAATAATCTTAGCTTATTATTATTATTATTATTAATCGTCTATTCTTTAAAGTAAATGCTCGAACAGTTGTTCATTAACAATGAAGACAAAAGTTATATGTGAATTTCTTAATTTTGTAATTATTATGCTTCCGTAACAATATTATTTTTTACAATAATCAATATATCTAATAATCAAAATGTATTGAATTTTTATGTAAACATGTAGCTGCTTTTATATTTTGAAATTGATAATGGAAATGGGTAATGAAACTGGAATTTGCTAATTTATTTCGTGTTGTAAGCAACAATACTTGCCCAAGGTAATCCCTGGACGAGATAGACTCCCATGACATGGCTGTGTGTCTTTCTTAGCGCGGCTTCTACTCTCCGTCCTGCGGTGCAGCTGTTTCTTCTTTCTTTCTCTTCTTCTTGATGCTCTAATCTCATCTCTCGCCACCAGCATTATCATGTCCACGCACCCGCGTAAGATAGAGCATATCACTTCCTTGATTTGCGAATTGCACGACGCGTGATCATGCACGATGAAACGTGCGTCGAATTAAGATCTTAATCGTCAACATTCAATCGATCCCGAAGATAGATACTTGATGTATGTAACAATTACTATCGAGTCCTATTTATCGTCCAACGAGCTCGGAAATTGAACGAACAATGGTTCGAAGCACACGAGGGCTGCGTGTCTGCTTACACTGATCATATTACAAATTTATTATGAGATATTTCTCATGTTTATTAGCGCTGAAATATTTGTATTCTGTAGCGAGCAACGGAATTAAACGCCCATTGAAAAATCTCTCGAATTCGACGAGAGAGACTTGATCTGTAAACAATTTAATGTGGTGGATCGTGTAAGGATATCTTGTATCTCCGAGAATGCGAAGTGATAATAATCGAGGATCGATGGAAGATTTTAAGTTCTAGGACTTTCAGTTGGACGAGATTCGCAATGATTGTTCCTCAATGATTTCTTGCCGAGAGATACAAAGTCGAAGGAAGTGGGGCTGAGCCGATAGTCGTTGAGGTAGATTGAGGATCGTCTGAGTCGGTTTCCTCACTCAGGGGATTTTTTTTCTTTTGGACAGACTCGATGCGCTTATTTACTAACATATAGAGATGCACATCTCGATCGAGAAAAATAATTTGCACGCCTGCGTGTCTTTATACTTATATGCCTAATTGAGCACCGTGGACTCGCGCGAGTACTTGCGCGGATTGACGAGGAATAGAGAGTCCCGTAAGTTTCTCTCTCTTTTTTTCTCCGTTAATATAATTGGCAAAGGTTTTGTGGCAGTTTCTTCGATCGGCTGATCGATAAGGATTGTTTCCAGGTATTCGACTCGTACACATACGACCGCTCGAGTCTCACGGTACAAGTATTTATGTATCCTTTCGTTCTCCCCCGTGCTCTCGTAGAATGCGTAACTGATTCGTAGGAGCGAGTAACTTCTCTTTGCGACTCCTCGCTTGTGTTTCTCGGTTGTACAATTCTTTGAATTCGTCAGGAGGTCCCTTCTTTCGCGAGTATTATTCTTCCAACGTGTATATTTTACGGTCGAATTATCGATATTTGATTATCGAGAATCGTGTAACGTGATATACTATGTAATTTGTCAACGTCGTTATTTAGATCTCTATGAAAAGGTTTAACACACGTATAATATTTATATATTTATCTACGATGTATTTAAATAAATTTTTAACATGTATGTGTATACATGTATCTAATATATCCGTGCGGTGTTCCGCGTTTATGTGCGTGTCTGTGTGTACCCGTATATGTATATGCGTATATACGCACTTGTTTGTCTTATCGAACGCATTAATGTTTCACTGTACTAGGTACAGTAATCGGTCGCCCCTAATTATTCCGGCGTGTCGGACGGTGCTGAACGTGCGTTTAGCTTTAAAAGCGTTTAATCTTTTCGCTGCTTTGAGATTAACGACAAGCATGGAGAGATTCCGTACGATTACGATATATCTCACATTTAGTAACGTCTACGTAAATCGTATGTGTAGTAATAATGATTAGTCGACAGGAAGAAGCCTCGGAACAATCGTTTCTTCTGTTTTTCATTCAAATCGTCTTCTCATTACTTTATAAAACTTTCCGACTCTCAGTCTTGACGCGTGTTCAGCACCGAGAAGGTTAAAGGACGTGCTGTTCCCGAAACTGGGATCGCGTCGGTCCGCGGTGTCCCAGTTACCGTGGGTGACCCCCGGCGTGCTTTTTCTCCCCCTCCGAAGCCACCCCTCCACCCCTGTGGAACGCTCTAGCTTTGCGAGAGCTCGCGCAAGTGAGATACGCGGATTCCCGTTCGCAAAATTTTGGGCGGATCCGTCGAGCGATCTCCTAATTCCATTCAACTGTCGCCGTTTCCTTCCTTCAGTTCTGATGATTAGAGAGATCTCGAGAGATTCAGTACCACGTGTGTGCGAAAATTTGTTCGTCGCTACGTATCTTTCTATATATCGTTTACAACGTATTCGCGCAACAGCAGCAGCAGCAGGATTGTTTAGCTCTTAGAATCCTGTCTCTCCCTCCTCCGCGTCGCACGAAAGCCGGAGGTTTTTCGCGTGCGAGTAGCTGGCACAAGATCGCGATTTAGATCGGGGACGACGGCTGTCCCCTCCGGGGTGGCCGCGGCAACACGTCCGACAGGCAGTCAACGTTCGTATCCGGCGCCCATCGCGCCCCGTACGCTCGCATACGTTCGTAGGCCAAGCAGCGGCGCGTAGTGTCGATGGCAACGCGGCCGTTCCCGCTCGCTGACGATGAGACAGTAGCCGTGGTGGGCGCCCCGAGGCGTCTCTTCATGCCGTCGCTGATTGATCCCCCGTCCGTCTCAGTTTCAGGCCGCAGCGTTCCGGCCTTGTCCCCCTTCCGTCCTGTACCACCACCGTCGCCACCGTCCCCCTCGTTTGTCGTTTCCCGACACCTCCGCCGCTCTGCCGCGCGCGCGGAAAACCGCCCCGCGTTATCGGCAACGAGGACAGCCGAGGCCGCGGAAGGTTACGGGCGCGCGATGCAGATCGAGAGAGGAGTCCGTTGCGCGCTCGCACACCCTCCTTCCTCGATCCTTTTTCTTCCACCCTCTGTCTGTCTCTCTCTCGCTCTCGTTTTCCCTCCCTCACTTCCTCTCTTTTTCGTTTCTCTTGCTGACGCGCGTATGGGATTGGTCCTCTTGCGGAGGTATGCGCGGCACCCGCGAAAATCCACCACCGGTGGCCGGAGCAGAACTGTCGCGCCCGAGCCGTAGCAGCCCGCAACACACGACCCAACCGATCCTACCCCACGTACCCCTCGCCTCGGGCTTCCTCTCTCCTCACCCGTGTTCCACCCCTGTTCCGCCGCTGTTCTCCACCCTTCACTCTGCTCCTGTCTCACTCTTTTCTCTCCTTTGCGCTCATTGCCTCTCTCCTTACCCTCTCTCTCTGTTCTCCCACTTCTCTCTCAGCGCCGCACCGCTGCGCGTTCCCCGCAACCTTCGCCTCCATTCTTCTGTCCCGCACTTCCAACCCCATTCCTTCCTCGTTTTCTCATCCTCTGCGTCCTCCATCGCAAGCTCGTCCGGTCTCTATCGCTAGCGAACCACCCTCCGACGAAAGTTTCTCTCCCTCTTCTCCATTTTCCTTTCACTCCTGCTCTCTCTCTCTCTCTCTCTCTCTCTCTCTCTGTCTCATACTCACCCTGCTTTGCCCTCATCAGCTTTGCTCAATTCTTGATCTCTGTCTTTCTGTCGTTATCCCTGTACTGTCTTCAACCTTACGTCAAACGTTGTGGATAGCCAAGTTTCATCTCGTTACTGAAACTTACGGTCACAGCAAATTCTTTAAACGTGTCAATGTGTTGACACGCGTAATTCACTATTGGTTAAACAACACAATTGTAATCTATGGCCAATAAATGCGATAATTCTGAACCGATTGTCAATAAACACTTTTATATTTTTAAAGTATAAGTAACAGAATGTTGTGTTTTTAACTCATCAAATTTTGTATAAATTTCTACTGTGCTGAGTTGGGTAGGAGTAGATTAGTCGACTTTATAAATGTTTACTCGTTAACTCTTTTGATTAAAATTCTGCTCAAGAGAAGGTCCTGTTGAAATTAGTTGAAGAAATCTTAGAAGGCTTAATTTATTGTAAGACTTTAATTAAAAGCTACTTACACTGTAATATAGCTTCGTTTATCTTTTGGTATCTTGTAGTTTAAAAAAGTACATGCATTTTAAAATTCCGTGTTTTGTTTTAACAGAAAAGCAGATGATTTGAATCACATAATATCAATTGTTCATAATATTTAAGTGAACTATTATTAAGTTTATTATTTTGTACTTGCATTGTAATGATAAAATTTCTTTAAACTCCAGTTTGCCATTTAACATATTTTTCTCACATATTCTGCACATATTAATTTCATAATAAGGGAATGATGTTTGGCTTTTATTTCTTCAAAAAAATATATCCATAGTCATAAAAGTTTTCAGAGATCGATGTTTTAAGTAAGATGATAATTTGTGATTAATTTTAACTTTTGTTTCGCTTGATTTTTGCTTTGGAAAAATATCTTCTTCGCTACTGTATCTATCCCCCAAGTTCTATAAATGTATCCTGATAGAAGGGGATGGTATTCAAGTCTCAAGCTCTTTCCATAAAAGGGAGGCGCGACCTCGAGACGAATACAAATAAAAATTCTACGTAAGATGTCAAGCCAGGAAAATCTCTAATCTGTTATTAAACGATCCGACTCCTCGCCTTATGCAAGCTTTACCCCGCTGGATGGCCCCCGTCTTTCTTTTTACGAAATATCGTATAGGCGTTGAGACACGTACGGGAGAGATCTTTTTTCTGTCCCTTAGAGACAATATCCTATATATCCCTGGTAGGATTAAACACGCGTTCTACCCAAGATGTGCGATGCATTTTAGGCGCGGGAGAAAACGATGACACGCACCCGGCACTCCACCGATCAGCTGTCGCTTTTTTTCCTCAGCCGACGGTTTCCTTCGGTTTTATGGCTCCAAAGGTTGTAAAGCCTAATGGAACGCGAGCACGTCCGACGACCGCTATATTGATGTCGGCGTTTAAGTACAAGCGACAGTAAAAGCTCTTTCCAACTACCGGAAAATGATGCAGCTCCTTTACGCAAATGAGACTAAGACGAATCGTCGTAACTTGCTACAATTCGGATAGCTTTTCTGAGAAAGCAATTTTCTTATTATTTATAAATTATAAAGTTGTTCCGTATGTAAGGATTTTCGATATCTACACAATTTATGTAAGTGAGTGAGTGACGTCAGAAGTGAAATTAAAATAAAATATAAATACAAATAAGGAAATATACGTTGAACTGAATCTTGCAAGTTGCACGTTACATCAAATCCACTTGTAAAGTTATATTAGTTCGACAAAAGCAAGTTTGTAATATGCAGTAGAAAATTGGTTCGCAATTCACAAATAGATAGAAAACATAACTAGAAATATCGCACTGTTGTTTACACTGTAGTAAATCTAATGCAAAAAGTGATAAAATTTATCTAGATATGTGTGTTTTTGGATGTGTAAGAATCTTTCGATTAAAAAATAATTTTGTTTAAAAAAATTTTCAAATTAGTTTCAGTAATAACATCTCTCGCGAAGATATATTATATTACTCTGTAATACGTGACATTTAATATGGATTTTAATGTATGTAATTGAGTTTAAATAAAAATACATGGATATCGTAATAATTAAC
The DNA here is from genome assembly GCA_901521435.1 of Crematogaster levior. Taxonomy (NCBI): domain Eukaryota; kingdom Metazoa; phylum Arthropoda; class Insecta; order Hymenoptera; family Formicidae; genus Crematogaster; species Crematogaster levior. The sequence goes on along the minus strand of CABEGB010000280.1, from coordinate 161,936 downwards.
GAAGTTGTAGGTTAGATTAAAATTACCCCTTATGTATTATTATAAAAACATTGAATCTGTGAATTGGTCATGAAAAGTCTCAAGAGAAATGAAGGTGGAAAAAGAAACAAAATTTAGAAACTAAAATTAACTAAAGATAGGCTATACAAAAAATTATGTTGAACTTAAAACTAACAGATTCTCAATATGTTTCTATTTTAAAAGCGGATGGAGACGACTAAACACGTAAAACCCGTATGACGCGTGTGTATGATGTGATAGATTAAGCTTGTTTGGATGGAGAGAAGTAGAAGAGACAATGAGAGAGAGAGAGAGGAGAAGAGGGAGGGGTTATCTATACGCATCAATATATAACGATGTAGAATCTGAAATCCAAACAAATGGACCTTGAGCGAACAAAAAGTTTTGTTATAATTAAACTATAAATAAATTACATAAGAATACGTAAGAAAATAATTCCGTTCGATATAAATAATAACAATTGAAAAGAAATAAACAGGCCAATAGGTCAAACCATCGAGCCAAAACAAGGGAGTAAACTACATAATATTCTAATCTTTCTATTATACTACTTTCACTTAAATGAAGTGATTGACTAAAATAAATTGAAAACTTTTGAGATACAAATCTTGTTTTATTGATATTCATTGTATGAATATAATTAAACTCTTAATTGTCCTGTACAAATTGCAATATGATTTTATAAAACAGATTATTTGTAAAATTGCATTAAAAAATTATAGATACTTAATAATATTAAACAATTTTTGTTATTTAATTACATTATAATTATATAATAATAAATTTGTTATAACACTTAATTATATTAAGTGTTATAACAAATTTTATGGATATAAAAAACTGCACACATTTTATTAATTAATTCAATTCAAATCATTTATTTATAAAAAATGTACATACACCGAGACTCAATCCTAGAATTATTCTGATTAGAAAGAGCACTTGCACATAATCGTTACGAGATTATGTTTAAATGAGATTTAGACGATATTATATTATATCGATATATATACATCTATCAAATACATCTATCAAAATACGTCTATCAAATATCATGAATCTGATTATATAATACTAAATAATTTCGTACTTCTTGGCATCATCCCATTAATATTAAAAAATATTATTGCAATATTAAAAATCTTGAAAAATGCAAATTGAATTAATCCATAATTCCTACTCTAATAGGAAATGTAAGCGCACGAACATAAAACTTTGATAGTATGTACTTTGATATCCTCAACTGTGACAAAAAATTAGTTTGCATGGAAAGACTAGCATATGATATGAGAAAAGCTGACGATGAGATGAAATCTATCCTTCATCTCTAGTTATCGATTAACTGAGACATTCTTTTATTTACGTTCGCTAAATCTCGATGACTAATATTATCAATTAATTTACAATAAAAGTAGCAATCAGAATCGTTTCGCTTGTCTTTATTATTTTTCCGAATCTTTTATTATCATAACATTTTACGGTTTGATGTCGCTTATTTAATTTCGGTAGCAGACAAGTTGTTTTTTCCCATCCGTTATTCTATTTTGCCCGTGGCATGTTATTTGTCGTTTCTGTTAAGGTAACATTATTCTGAGTATATAAAGGTGTAACATTATTCTGATGTGAGTATACAAAGACAACTATTTGATGAATGTCGAGTCAACATCGCAATTATCCTGATCGACGGAGAGATAGAAGAGAGAGGAGGAAAGAGAGAGAGAGAGAGAGAGAGAGAGAGACGAGCGAGAGAGAGAGAGAGAGACGAGCGCTTGCGTGATTACGAACGGATTATTCCTGATGGAAGTTGGGAGAGATCTCTACGTTGTAACGTCCTTCGACGTTGGAATCATCTAAGGCATTCAGGCAATGCTCTGGCCGATACACGTCGAAGAGAATTCAAGATAGCTGACGAAGTCACGTCGGATTACTGAAACTACGCGTGACGCGCGACGCCGCAGCGCGAAAGGACATCAGAACATTGGCTGCCGAGGCCAACCTCCCTTGAAACACATATTTTTCACATTACGCTCGATTTTTTAACAGACGTTTTTCCGAGGTTTTTCAGAGCGTTGATTCTAGATTTCCAAGAAAATTTGGAATTCTAAGTTAATCGGGAATAATGCGAATCCAATGCATGGATCGAAATGCACGAAGTTGATCTTGCATTGAAATCATGACTGAAAAGGGATCTTGAGAAAGCAACCGATTATTTTAAGATTTCTTAGTAAGAGAATTGAGCAAGAAAAGTCATTAAATATGTAATTTCCCAGATATCGAGCAACAATTTAGCAAGAACAGAATTTGTTAAATAATTTATTTGGAGAAATGTTCTGAAAATTTCCGATATTTCTAATTTTTTGTGTGCGGTTGTTTCGATCAGCATTAGAGAAAAAAGCTTTTTAGGGAATTTGTTAAACATTCGGAGAAATGCTCTGAAAATTTCCGATATTCCTAATTTTTTGTGTACGGTCGTTTCGAGCAGCATTGGAAAAAAAGCTTTTCCGAGAAAAAACTTTTAAGCTTTTTAAGCTCTCAGAATTTCTAACTTTTCTAATCTTCCATTTGCAGACTAGCAAGAATTTACCGACTTTTTTCATTTACCTTCTTACCGTTTTTAAAGACGCTAGAAAATTGATTCGAAAAACAAAAATCCGGAAGTAAGGAGGCATGCTTGGCGTTAAAGGGTTAAGACATAGTTCCGGTGATGCTCCCGTAAAAGTGGGCGAGGCATTGCCCTCTCGTGAACTTTGGCAGATGTAGGTATCCCAGCCAGCCGAATCCTGAAAGGAGGCGAGAGTGACCCGTTTTGCGTCTCTCTCCTCGGGGTTGATACTCTTTGCTCCTTGTGATCCTCCTGCTCTCTCTCGCCTTCTCTCGACCCTGGCCAGACGAGCACATCCGAAGCCGTGCCGAGGTTCCACGACGTGATGCTAAAGGGAGGACTATCCCATGTTTGCGAGTGCGCGCGCGCCTGTACTTGTCATCGTCCTTGCGTACGCATATATGCATGTAAACGTGTTTACATATGTATATGTGAGCATACGAACGGACGTGCGCGCGTGTGTGCATGCATCTCGTGCACAATATGCGAAAATGAGGGAGTCATGTGGATGTCTTCGGGTCCATGTCCATCGGATGCGATAGCGAATGAGAAATGAAGTCCAAGCCTTGGCTTGTCGTCGGGGGTTGCTTGTGATCGGAAACGCAAAAGGCACATCTTCATACCCGCAATGTATATTCATGGTATCGTCCACGGGCGAGAATGGAACCTCGCACTTTCATCTCGGAGATTTCTAACGTCATCCGATAATAACGGCTTTTAACAATAATTGGCCTTGTCTCTTCTGACAAGAGGTACTAGCGTCGTGGAATTGCGAACGGGATTTTATAATAAAAGTCCGTATCGCGAATATAGATGCCCCATGATGATTATATACATTGGCAGCGTCAGTTTCCTTTCGAAGCGATCCTCATTAACAATATCCGATAATACGCTTTGGCACATCTTCGTGTAATCTAGAGCGAGGCTTCAGATAGAAATTATTGCCAACTTCTTTCTACATTTTTAATCCTAGAACTGATTAGCAATTAACTGAATTATAATCATAAATCATGATCAATAGCCTTTAATTTCTGTCAATTGAAACGGAAACCTTCTCCCAATAAAGTTGCAAATAAACGAAACCTTTCAACTCATTTTCGAAAGATCTTTCCTTATGTATATTTGAGGATTAGTTACGATACACACACAAGTGCTGTCGCTATTAAATTTATATATACTCAGTAAATGTGGATATTCCTCGAATACTGTTTATTTGAAACCGCTGCCCGTTCTCCTATAATTTGAGCGACCAACGTATTAAACGCTGGACAGTGATTTCGAACGTGTGTGTTTGGACAAGTGACATTCCATGCTTCAACCGTTGCGAAAGCGAAATAATTTCATTTAACATTAGTTTCAGAATCGATAATTGCACAATAGCGTAAAAATACATACGTAATGTAAATTTAATTATCTTTATTAAATACCATTAAATCACCTTTTATTTCATCACGATAAGACATTTATTTTCTTATTTATTTTTTATAAATAAATAAATGAAGAATAAGTATTTCAGCTCAAGTTGCTTTAATTGACGGATATCATCAAAGAATTTTTATCGTTTATTTATTTATTAAATAATCAATAATAAATAATAATTTTTTTGTGTAATATTAAACAGTGTAATTCGTTGATTATAATTATAATTGTTCGCTATTTTGATTACTTGGAAAACTATGTAAAAGGCACGGATCTTTAGAACACCGATTAATAGGAGCTTGTTCTCGTGAACTATTCTTGTTTTCCCACAATCGGCATAATCCTGCATGCCGCAGGATTCCGAATGCGGAACGTGACTTATGATTTCTAATGATTTCGATCGTCGCTCCGTCGAGGAAAACGTGATCGACCCCGTTTTTGCCGACACCGTTTCCGCGTGGACACGCGTGAGTGCAGAGTATAGTCGCAATCGGTATTCGAACGGAACCGATGTTTGGTAGGCTGAAACTTCACCCCGTTTTCTATCTCCGTGCGGCTGGATCGCTGCCAGGATAATTTTAGCTTTTATTCGACGCTCAATAGTCTATTTTAATTCCGTGAAAGCGCGGAGTATAAAATGTGACAGACGCCGCTAGATTTACATAAAGTTTACGTATCTGCATAACTAGCCGGCGAGCCGGCGACTATCTATATAGACGCCCTATATATGCAGTTCCACAGACTACAGTTTCCTCTCTTTCCCTCTCTTTCTATCTCTCGTTCTCGCTCTCTTTTCAGCCAGACCGCAAATCGGATCGACTATCGGAAGCGTATTGGAATATCTGTCAAAAACCCCGTTATAATGAACATTTTTTCTTTTTTTTTGTTAGTGTCCGACTATAAACCTGTACGTTTCAGTTAAGCATTTTCGATCCTGCACGTATCAGAAGCTGCTGGCGAGCCGCAATATCCGCAGAAATATCACAGAATGAAATACGTACGTACAATTGACACAATTAAACTACGAAAACGATCGAAGATCGTTGGTCAAAGATTGATATCTTGCAATTGATAATTAATAATTATGAGATGGATCGAAATGTTTTCTTACGATTTATCGAGATGTTAAAAATTAGGCAGTTTAAATTATACGGTTTTTTTCTTAAAATATGATGTTTACTTGACAATAATTCGATATGATGAACCAAATATAAAGTTTTTTTAATCGAAATCTTTTCTTTAATAAAGTTTGTAAAGTTTGTAAAAACGTGCAATATATTAGTACTTGATTTATTATACATTCTTTTATGTATAATGATAGAAAAGACTTGTGACATTTATCACATTTGTTTTTATTTCATCATCAAACGTTAAGAGTGCTGTTTATTGAGACATTTAAAATAATTTAAAAAAATCTAAAATGTAAAGTAAGCCAATGTGTTGTACTTTATTACGAAAGAAGTACATATAGCTCTACAAGCTAGGGTTCCTACCAACATTAGTTGTAACACAATAGATGATCAACCATCTTCCTCCAGAGGAAGCAAGAGAAACGTTTAAATCTCCGTTAACCGCGACTAATGTGATAGCAGTCCTTAGTCGATTAGCACTTCGTCCAGGTTGTTATGCTTTCGGACCACCGTGCTACCAGCGTTGATTTAAACTACAGGTTTGTGTGTAATAGCCGTACGCTGTTCGTCGGTGATTTTGCTGCCGAAAGCTCCCGTCCAACGAATCTAACTCTCATTAATGATTAAACCACACCCCGTGATGAATCCCTGCCAAACTCGTGCATCTATGACAGCACAGAGGCGGAGCGACAGCGGGTTCGAAGGCGATTTTCCCCAGTCGTGATTGGCCGGGCGTCCTTAAAAATAGTCAGCCTGGGTGTGACCGTCGACGACGTACATGTAACGCGTAAAATAATCCCGACGCGTCTCCTACACGAGCGAGTGTGCGTACGCGACCGAGCGAGTTTAACGACACGCGCTCGCGCGCGTCAAGAGATGCCATGTGGCGGAGGAACCGATAACTACCAGAAAGACGCTCAAGTCTTCATTCTGATCTCCGACTACGAGGTTTTCGGATCTATCCGCATCTAGTACGGCGATCGGTTGGACAATCGCGCGGAAGTTTCCTCTCCGCCGCAATCGTCCACGAGACGCTCGCGACATCGGGATGGAGTGATGTTTCTCAAAATACATCTTTTCGGTGGTTGAAGAGTGCGGCTCGCCGTTTTCGTTTCTCTCTCGCACGCGATCTTTATAGATCGTAAGACGAAAGTGCCTTTGCATCGTACATCTGGAGTTACGCGTGCAATCGATCGACGCGAAGCGTTCTTGTGTTTCATAAAATCCATAAAGGTGATTCCGTTCTTCTCGAGAATTTTTTATTTCGACTTATGACTGAATTTATGAAAGGTCTGAGCTGCGCAAATTGTCGTTGTTGCTGTATGATCGAAAAACAAAAAAGTAAATTGAGTAACTTAAATAACGTGCGAGGGTGGAATCTCGGTGATTTCAGCGAATCAGAGCGGAAAATCCTGCATCTTGGCCAAGAACACTCGTTGGACTCGGCAAAGTTAACGAAGAAGTTAAAGGACGAGTTTAACCATAGAATGCATTCGTGTCCTCGGGATTAGTAATTCATCATTCCTTCTCAAAGAAAAGAAGAGAAAACCAAATTAGCGACGAGTGCAAAGCAGAGAAAAGACGTTGATTTTACGACAGGTACCTCAGCGTCGGTCATCTCTGTCTTTAGATCAGCTAACTTTTGATTGCGTTACAACCCGAGTTGTCATCTTGAAAGATCATATCTACTAGACATTTTCATCCGCGAATTTCTATTCGCATTAGAGCTTTTTCCGACAGTTGAAGTACAGTTGAGGAAATCGGATAAGTAGTTATTTGATGGAGAACGCAGCGATCAAGACGCAGGTGATGTCATTCAAGGGAAGATTGAATTAAACCACGCGCGATTTCGCACCCTCTTCTGTCAGTCTCGTCCGTGATGAGTTTGAAGGTGAACACGTGGACGGATCGGTGTGCCTCGAGGGCTGCCTCAAGTGATCGAGTACAGTGACCGGGCCGAAAACGTCGCACGCCTTCTTTGACGACGAATCGCGAATGAGATGATGACCTTCATGACGGATACAGTGCCTTACGCCTACGAAGCGGTCACGAGGTCGGCCTACGACGGTTACCGTCACCATTTGCATCACCATCATCACCACTACCATCATCCTCATCATCGATATCGGCGCGTCTACACGCCGACTGAACCCGAGTATCTGCAGGGATACGTCACCAGGAGGGACGACACGGACGACCGCGCGAGGATTATCGGTGCTAACAACGTTTTGGCGTCGGCCGGCTCGTTGAATTATCGCAACGACCGAGTCAGGTGAGCTTTTTATCCAGATTACGTTTCTAGTATTGCTCGACTTAAATTAGGTAACTGCCTATTAATAAAAGTTACACGAGGAAATTTTAAACAAAGTTTTGGCACAAATCCTATCGATTTTATATATATATCAATATTGTTATATTTCTTGTATAATACTTATCATAATAATAAATAATTGTGGTATCAAAACTGACTAAGGCAACTTGTAACTTTCTTTTGTGATATTAATCTAGTTTTGACAAAAATGTATTTAAAGTTAACATTCTGTTTTATTTAAATAAACATAATTAATTAATTAATTTTGAAAAAATACATTTTTTATAATTACAAGAATTTTTATTATTACAAGATTTTGTTATTTTTAAGGATTAATTTAGTTTGTTTCTTCGGTGTTCTTCCGACTTTCTGTGCATCACAATTTCGTAGCATCTTTTTTGTCTCTCCTGCTTTACCTCCCTTCACTTCCGTATTAGTTGTTTCATAAAATATTAACATAACTTTGGAAATAATTATAGGACACGGAGTGTACAATAAAATATAATTCAACGCTCTATATTTTGCGAAGAACATTCTAAATTGTATTGTTGTGTTCAATATTTCTGTTAAAATACATACTTTGTTAGAAATGTAATTCACCAACCAGGTTGTTTTCGAGATTTTTTATCCGTTCACCTATTTCTTTTTGTTATCTTTCTTACAGCATTTTATTTGATATGTTTTTACATAAAAATTGTATATCGACAAACGAGAATTATTTTTACAGTTCAAGACGGTAGGATAAATCAGACATTTTTACATAGGTGTTCCATGTTAAATTAAAGCTTGTATAAAAATTGGTATTATATAATATTTTGGAGAAAAAGAAAATGTTAGAGTTGAGTGTAGTTTATATCGCGTTTTTAGAATAAGATTGGCGTCCACAATATATTATCGGAAAAATTGAAATTTAACATTTTTATTCTTCCTGAAATATATTGGATGTTTGCAAGAAGAATGTGACGCATGATGAATTTGAAATTGAAAATCTTCATTTACTTTGATGGATATTCTCGAAAATATGACTAATTGTTCTTCATTGCACCAGATGACAAGATTGATCATCCCTTCAAGATTCTTGCTTGTTTTTCTTGTTTCTTTTATTCGTTTTCTTTGATGCGACATGTTATTAAGACGCTATTAAATTGAAATCCCATTTATTATTTGTCATTGTTTTATTATTTGTTATCTTATTACAGTAGTTCAAAATTACGTGTGTATAAAAAATGTCTTGTTGAACTGAGCATAACACAACAAAGATACATATATAATACGAAATTCTTTTTTTTTCTTTTAAATTATCCTAATAAAATGATTAAATAAGCTATCTGTCACGGCAAATAATTAAATGAAGTTAGTAGTTACATTTTTTGGTTCATATTTATCTATATAAATACAGTACTTTTTCAAATTGTTACATGTCGTATCGTGTGCTGGGATCAATTTTCTATGCATTTCTCTTCTCTTTGACTTCTACCTTTGTAGTATCAAAGCATTATTGAATTTGGTATAGCCAAATCAGATCAGACCCAACACTGTTTACTGTCAAAGCGCAAAGCTGCAATATATCGCTTTCACGAATTAGTGTTATAGCATAATGGTACATTCGGCACACATTTGCGTCATGGCGAATTTTAAAAAATTCATATAAATTGTACAATAAATTTTCACATATGTTTGTACGCATGCAGAAATATATTTCTTTAGAGTATTCTTCTTTTCTTCCTAAATTTCTCCCTCTCCCTCCTCTCTCTCTCTCTCTCTCGCTGTATTTTATTTACTCTTATTAAAAATTAATAAAAATTAATTTAATTAATTAAAAAACTCTTTAAATATTGATAATATATTTTTAAAAACGTGTAAGAAAATATCTTCTTAATATTTTCACGGTTATTTAAAAGTCGAAAATCGCATTATTACATTTTTTGTCATAATCTTATCTGACAAGTCTGTTTGAAATTTTTTCGCTGAGTTTTTTGCTTACTCTTCTCCCTTCTATTTTGCGATATGATGAAATTTAAATGAGATCGACGCATTTACGGTTGTCACATGATTAAATCGAGCCACGGACGGGAGTCATTATCCCGATAATGAAGGCTCGATGACGGCTTTACTGCGTATTAAACCATTTTCACTTCGTTTCGACTTTCGTCATCGCGTTTCGCCTTTACAACCGTTCTCCTCGCCAAGACGAGAGACGTCTTTTCGCAGCGAGGAAATACATTCTCGGTGGGACCACCTGGAATGTGTCCAATCGCGGAAACCGTATCCTGACAGACCTACGCGCCTGCGTCCGTCATTAACTAAGGGATGATTAAGGCAAGAATTTGCGAATTCGTTCATTAAATATCTATACCGAGTCTTTCAGCATCCGGTAAGTCAACGCGACTGTTACATTCAGCGGTGCCACAACACTTTTCTGCGAAACAAAGTTTATGTCGCTGTATGTATGTACATACATACATACGCGAGAATATAAGCCTTACTTTATCGAAAATTGGATATTTCCATGTAACATCTTGCGAGATATTAATTGAATAACAAAATAATTGAACAATAAAATTCTTCCTCGGAATTTGGAAATTGAAAATTTTAGCTTTATCAAAGCTGTGTAATTATAGATGTAATTATAGATTTTTCTTTCTTAAAAATATTACGCGTCTTACAAAAGACCATTAAAAAAATATGTATTAGAATAAATATGAAGATTGCTGCTGAAAATTATTTTGACAAGCAGCAGTGATACCTTAGTTAGGGCAGTAAAGGATGAGGATTGCTTGTTTTTAACACATTCCTCCGTAATTCCGATGGATATAGAGCGATTCATGATTCAGGTCGCAGTCTCGGTACACCCTCGATTCGGATGACGCTTCGTCAGTGATATCAGCGGATGCTTCGGCCGACCTCGAGTCCGGTTCCGCGGACGCCGACGAGACCAACGAGATCAACGAGACCAATGAGACCAACGAGACGGGCGAAGCGAATGAAGGCGAGTCGATCGAGCATGTGCCTCATCCTCACGTTTTAGATGCCGGCTCGCCACATGGACAGCGCAGGTGTCTCTTGTGGGCCTGCAAGGCCTGCAAGAAGAAGACAGTCACCGTCGATCGAAGGAAAGCCGCCACCTTGCGTGAGAGACGGCGCTTGAGGAAGGTCAGTTACCGTTAACCCTTAAAACACATGTTTCACACATTTTGTAGATATCTCATATCGCAGGAGCGACACGTGTGTCCTTCGTTTCATTTATAAAGGACTGATAACGTGACGAATACAATGGCGGCGGATTTTTAATGAATTCAATTCGAAAAGTATTTTGCTGAAAGTATTTTGCAACTTTTTTTTTCTTTGATAATACGTAGATTGTTATTGTGTTTCTTCGATATACATTTGTGATATAATCCATATAATCCATAATAATTTAAAGAGAGATTTTTGTGAATTATTAAAGTTTCAGAAGTTGTAATCAAAATGTTGCGTCATAAGAATTTGATTAATTACCCCGAAAGCGTATAAAGCGTTGCAAAATAGCAGATAAGCTAGTCGTAATGTGTAAATTGTATTTTTCGTTTACTGAACATATACATTGCTGTTTTGGCCGGTCTGCTTATAATTACTTAAAACACATCATGCACGAATCGTGTTTTCGGAGTAAACAACCTCAAAGCGAACGTGATGACGGAAGGAAAACATCTGCGTATGCGAAGTGATCGTTGACTAAGCGCTGCTTTAGATGATTTGAATGACGAATAGTGTTTCGTGGATGGGTCTAAGTGTTAAATCTCGCTGAGAGTCGTTTGAAATCCGACGCCCGCGTGTCTGCTATATGAAGAAGAATTAAGTAAAAATGTGACATTCACAATTCGTAACTATTCATAAATAACTTTGTCGAGTATTTGGTGTATCCGGAAATTTTAAGAAATTCTGACGATATAACATTCTGTTTTGCACGATTTCTTACCCCCTTTTCCCCCTCTTTAATGCGCGTTGTCTTACTGTGTATATTATTTACGCAGTCGGCGACGCGGTTAATTATGGTTAATTATGGAATTTCTATTACAGGTCAACGAGGCCTTTGAGGTGCTCAAGAGGAGAACGAGCAACAACCCCAACCAACGTTTACCGAAAGTGGAGATATTGCGGAATGCTATCGAGTATATCGAGAGTCTCGAGGCGCTGCTGCAAGGAAATAGACCTTCCGGACATCAGGATCATCCTTCCGCTGAGAACATAGTATGTATTACGTGTGGGATAGTTCAAATTAATAAGATCAGCATGCAACGAAATTAGTCTCAGTGGAGAAGTGGAAAGTTTCCGTATTTCAATTTTAACTTTCACATCAAAGTTGATGTTAAATGTATATTTATAAAGAATAATTTTTTAAAAATAATTTTTGGCAACAGTAACAATTTTTGGCGGTAGCAATTTTTTAATTTTCAAATTAACACTGTGTTTTTTTAAGTATTTTAGTAATTTAATTTTAAGGTATTTACGACGATGTAAGTATTCCCATTGCAGTTTAAAACTAATGATTCTTACAATATCGTGAGATTTGTTGAACAATTTATAGTCGAATTATTATTATAAAATAATTTTAAACTAAATCCCCTTTTTCTAATATAAATATAAATTTCATCATTTATTATATAAGATTATTTTTTAATTAAGATAAATTAGAATTATGTACGTTACATTTATCTTACAATTAACTTAACGTTTCTACCTGGTAGAATGTAAGATTCTCGTAAAAAAAGTGGTACGTTGTACTTCTGAAATAAGAAACTGCATTTAAACGTTGCAGTCTACATAGCTACATAGTCACACACATGTCTGACACGTGCATCGCACACGACCCACCGGCTCTAATGGTTTTTGACCCGCGACACCATTAAGCTCGTATCATCGCTTTTTCTAGCGTGCGTAAAAAGGGTTATGCTTGAGTTTCTCGCTCTCAAAAGGACTATCGTTTATGATTATCGTAACGAAAATATGTCGATGCAAGTGCAACTCGTGCATAAAAATTATTTTTTTTAATGAAAGTGGACTAAGTGTGTTCTCAAAGCTCTTTAAAAAGTTACATGTAAATAGATTTTATAAAATACTGTACAACAAATTTATATTTATATATATATATATATATATATATATAATAATATACATAATTGCATATAATATTACTAATATATAACAAATTTAGTTTATTATATTCATATTTTATTATATTATATTCATAATATACAGTATTATTTCATGTTTTATAAAATAATATATACGCACATGAAAGTATGAAAATATTGTTGCGCCTCCGCGCCGGAAAGTTTCAACACAGGCCCTCACACTCTAACACTCGCGGCACTCTCCGCCGAGGCGAAATAAGCACTCCGATAAACGTTTAAGGAACTCTTTATTAGAATCAAAGCTGTAATACAGAAACACGTCTGATCTCCGAAAAGGATCCGACATGAAAGCGCCGATCGCCGTTTAACAAGCGACGGCTCGTTGCCGGGGAACGCTCCATGAACGAAGCACACCGGGTGGCGAGAGCGGCTGCAACAATATGATGTCATATCACGCTTACGAAACTCTCTTTTACACAATAATTTATAATAGATAATAATAAATATTTGCTTTGACAGATATGTCAAACGGTATTTTGAGAACTCAAAGATCGCAGCTTTTATCACTACATATAAGTATTCAGAGTTTACAAAATTTATGATTTATGTAAGTATAGGTGATCTTTGAACTATACTCAATACCAATTTATGTATCTGTCAAAACTTACATATCATTATAAATTATTGTAAAAGATTATTGTAATTTCTCGCAAGCGTGACATCATATTTTCACCTTCGTGAAGTTTACGCATAAAGTTGAGTACATCCCGAGAAATAAAATGGTAAATCTGCCATAAAAGTTTTCATTTTGCTAGGTTCGTTAAGTTTTACATCGAGCGATGGTCAGTGTTATATATCGCGGATGGGTGTTTCGACCATTCCGATTTCAGACGTTAATTGAAATGTAATTGTATTTCTCTTTCAACTCTTGTTGCCTGACACGTTACATCCGATCGATCAAGCTTCAGATCCATTGTTACGATTTATTGACACGCAGATGTATGCTTCACAATTACTCACAATTTCGAATTTCATTATTTCGAATTTTATTTTATAATTCAGTATAAATATATTTGTCGCGAGATAAGAAAATCATAGCAAATGATGAAATACGATTAGTGTAATAAATCTATTTGATTCTAAAACTTGTGCGATGAATTTGATTGACTCAATGAACTTGGATAACTTAAAATGAAAACTTTTCTAAATACTCCGCAAGAGCGATCATCAACTCATTTAAGAGTCTCGTATGTCAATATAAATTGTTGTTGTTGTTGTTCAATGTTGTATTCCGACTTGGAATACAACATTGAGCAACAAGAACAATACGAAAAGCGAAAAAGTTTAAACGATCGAACTTTGGTTCAGAGTATCATATAAATTATTTGGTCTTGCAGCAGAGAGAGAAATAAGTCTGTACGATCGGCAAAAAAACGAGGGTGGAATTCTATTGATTCTGGCGAGTTTATTTTCCTTATGAGAAACAGCAAACATGCTTATTTACCTGGCGTCTGCTCTTAAGTGACATTATCGAACAATCCCGATCGTCTATCGTAATACTTCCCTCCTCCCTTCTCTTTCTCTCTTCCAGCAAGGTGAAAGGATACTAACAGAAGTAGAGAGGAGCGGACTTAATGGATCCGCGCGACGCGGGAGATCTCTTCTCTCCCTACTTTTTTTTATGTGGCACTGTGATTTGTGGGACTTTGCCGGTGCAAGGCGGCGGGCTTATATTTAGCGAGGGTGCGCCGACATGTTCGCGAAAGAGCAGAGAAATATATTTCATTGTGTAATCCCCCTCCACAGTCAGGGAAGAAGAGAATCTCCTTGGACGCGACGGCGCGTCGCGGCGACGGAATCGCCACGAAATTTCTGCGCTCGCTCAGGAATCCCTTTTCCCTCCGCTCCGTGCAGCGGTTCTTACGGTGCACCGGAAGCGCGGGGGGTTCTCGACCCCTTCACCCCGGATACTTTCTCTGTGCGACACGACCGGCGGGCGGGCTCGCGTTCCGCGGCCTAGGTCGCGTCTTACAAAGCCCGGGCTCAATTTGTCTCGCGCTTTCGTCGACCCCCTTCGTTCGCGAAGCATAGTGGCGGCGAGCTTGTTTCACACGAATTGCCGCCGAGGGATTTTCATCCGATATTAATACCTGGAGATATCGAGGTCGTGTTGGCGTTTCGATGTATACGCGTGCGTGCGATCGGCATCGATGTCGCAATGAATTCCCTGAAATGACAGTATACGCTAGTAAAGCTGATGATTCGTGATTCGCAATTCACAAAAATTTGTTGCATTTACCAGTGTAAAATCTTAATATTGTTTACTATTAGTGATTTATTGATTTATATAGTATAATTCTATACCCAAACTACAATTTTATTGATTTGCTCTTTGATTTTGTCAAAAAATCGCTTTGCTAGCAATCAACATGAAAAATATCGACAATGCAAATTGACGAATTTGTCTATTTACACGACTCTTCTATTGTACAAATAGCGAGTTGCAAATCAAACTAAAGTTATATATTTGGCGCTAGCTTTAATCGATTAAATTCGCCGTTAAAAACTCAACCGCTCTGCGGTTTCATTTTTGAATCATACGTAATTTATCTAAGCTTCTTTGAGGAGCTTAGAAGAAGAATATTGAGTAAAAGAATGTTAAGTTAAAAAATTAAGACTTAAGACTAAAATGAATTTTTATTATCAACATATTTATTTACAACATACATCTATTCCAAGATTTATTAGTATAAATAATCGGTTTGAATAAAAAAAGAAATAACATGAGAGAGAGAGAGAAAGAGATTAATGTTGACGTTTTTCTGTTAGAAATCGATTTCTATATGTTCACATATATATATGTTACTACAAACTGACTTTTTGGTTTTCGATTGTTGTTTCGTCCGATTACGAGTGGACATTGTTTTATCCCGATTTCTACAATGGATGTACATCATTTCCCCCTGACGGGGGGAACGTATCATGCTAGATGTCGGAGCCTTGCTCGAAACATGCGGTGGCGGTGAACGGTGCGAGAGGAATCGCTTTCACTCCGAGAATAGTCCGCCGCATATAGATACGCCGAGGACAAACAGATGATACGGGAGCTGAATAAAATGCATGCGGGGTGTGTTTTAGCGGGGTGCATTGCTGCTCGAGAGCGTGAGAGTAATCGAGGGAAAGAAGGAGAAGAATGAATTTTCGCAGGTTGGATGGGCGATTGGCATTCCGGCGTGTCATGTCGAACGATACGTGAGCGCGATAAGGAAAAAGAAAAGAAAGGGAAAAAGAGAAAACGCGACTGACTTTCTCTCTCTCTTCGTGGAGAATGAGAAGCGATTCTCGATCACGAACTCTTCATTCCGCACTCTCGTACTCCACCCCTTTCCTCCGGAATGCGACGCGCATTCGCCGACCATGCTCCGATGGTAGCCACTGACGGGGAAAACAAGCTTTCAATGTCGATCGGAATGACTTCCTTGTTAAGGTCCAAGTTCCAAGTTCCTTTGATTTCTGACTTTGCTTCGTTGCTCTCTACCCATTCAGTCCTCGTCTCTGGTTACTCGATTTTTTTTCTATTACTTTCGATCGTCGCTACGTTTCTTTCAATTGAGAATTCTTTACATCTGTTTGACTGCATTCGTAAACGGACGGGAACATCACCAGAAGCGAATAATGATATATATTTTTTTCCTTTTCTTTTCCCTCCTTTCAATCCTTCCACTTTCAATCTTACTACGATAATTTTATATTGACACGAGATCACCTATTTAACTATAAATTGCAAATAACTTTAACATCATCGTCTGACGTGTTTGACATTCTAATATAAAATGACGGCCAAGATGACGTGGGTATTGCCGGAACTTGAATCTTCGAGTGACAATTTAGATAATTAATAAATAGACAATTTATTATTTCGCTGTAATTAGGCCAAACTTTTGTGTAAGTGAAAGGTTTACTCAAAAATTAAATGTTATAAAAATATGTCTTATGGAAAATCTTTAATTTTTTCCCCGATGTTGACGATGAGTTCACGAGATAGACGTACAGAGGTTATACATACACGTTTATCTGGAATGTTACCTGGTAACATGGCATCGAGGCATTGCGTTTATGGATCGAATGCAATAATTATTACTTTGCCGTCTAGACTTCCCTTTGAGAAACATATTGAATTATTTCGGTACAAATGAAAGATTAAATACGATACAACGGGTCATTTGGCGACATGCCAGGGGTTACCAAAGAATAATCGACAAAAAAGTTGAAAGCTCTTCTTTTGTCTGCTAAATTTGAATTTTTAATTGATGTTGTGTGAAATCCTCATTATCTTTATATGACAATTTGGCCAATTTTTGGAAAATAAAAAGCTGCAAGAAGCAAAATTTTAAATATTCACTTTATTTATAAAAATGATAAAAAGAATTCATTATAGTACGACCCTAGTGACAAAACTGCGTTAGAGGTTACTCATTGTCATCTCACGGAATCGATAAATCGTGAGCGTTACGATTATATACATGATGTGATGAACAGAGACAAGTGGATGCTTCAATATCAAAGTCACCACGCAGAGCACCGAGGAGACATTCATTCCTCCTCGCTCATACGTCTCCGGAGATTTCCGGTAAACGCAAAGCAATACGAAGCTTACGCTTGGCGAGAATATCTTGCACTTAAGCGCGCCTCATATCCCGGCCACGCGATTATCCGAAATTTATTCAGTTGTCGCAACCCGCGAATGCATTATCGCGCCTGCTACCAGCGGACACATTAACGCTTTCATATTCCTTGTATGCGCGCGCGGTGAGACGCGTATATCGCCGCTAGAATCTACGGTAAAGTAACGATCCTCGTTTCAACCCGGGATCATTTTGTTTCGGCAAAGCCCTCTCAGCCCTAAATCGAGCCGACGTATCCTTTGGGGTTTATGACGACCCGCTGGCCGTAGTCGACTCACTAAAAATTCCTCTGCATCATGTAGCCGCATAAATATTCATTCGATAAAATTCAACATTCAAAGACGATACGAGAGGATATTCGTTTCTTCGATCTTCCATTCCAGAAGAATGATTCTTTATACTTCAGGGAGATTACGTACAGAAATGTATCCCAAATGTTTAATTAGTCATGAAGCTTATGTTGAATTTGTTTATATACATACGTGTAAGTGTAATTTACTGGAATCATCTCACAGGCTTTTCTTGAGAAAGAAAGAATTGCTTTCCTGACTTACTATCTTCCGTTATAAAGGTACAAATTTCCTCTTCCTCTTTCTTTTTCTGTCATCTTCGGCGACGTCTCCACACATATGGCACCAGCTTACGCTACACGATTTTATCGTCTAATTAGAGCCGAATTTGCACACCGCTCACAGTCGCGCGTTACCGCAATTATGTCATGATTACGTGGCGTGATTACGTGGGTTTGTAGTATCACGATCCTATGTAATGCGCATCACGGGAGCCGTTCGAAAGGGCTTTCTCGAACGTGGCCGAATTAATTGAATGCGATGCGAATTAATTGAATGCGAGGTATTAGCGATTGCGCAAATGGCAAAACTCGCAGGTTGTGAAACGAATGTAGTGAATTCATCACCGCGAAATATTCTTCAGTACAATTCTCAATGGAATGCCTCATCAATCGGTGTTTAGATATTTCCGCGAGCATTCCTATCCTCATCTCTCGTGTGTCGCTCATAATCTTTTTCGTAGGATAAACCGTAGTTCCGTAATCTCCGAGATAGCAGCCGTGTTTAGATAAATCTCATGATGAAATTATGTCGGAGTGCAAATCCTAAATTTATGCCGCTTCGTCGTGAATCATCCTGCATATGACTCTCTTGGCATATACGTTGGTAACTCAAGTACTTGGACGACAAGGCTAGAGACAGCTTCAGTCAGCTTGTCACAGTACATTCTCATTATTTAGAGAGGCTACATTACGTTTTATACTCTTGGGAACAAAATCGGCATGTAACAAGGTTGATAACCTTTTATACTATATCTTATTAATGATTTCAATTTTAAAAATAATATTTTTGTTTAGTTACAGTTGTTCTCCTGGTTTTTAATTTCCTTTTTCAAATATTTTTATAAATGTTATTAAATAAATGTTATTTAAAAAAATATGTACATGTAAAATTTATGTTATGAGCTATATGTTAAAACATATATAATTAGAAGTATTTTCAAACGGAACGTTTTTTTCTATAATATAGAAATATTTTCATAAAAATTTGTATTTATTTGCAGAAATAATGGTGCGAACAAATATGGAATTACACGTTATATACATAATTTGTGCTCAAGATCGTACATAAGTGATCAAATCTGGCAAAAATGATCGTTTTATGTTTATTTCTCACATTCGACCTAAACAGCAGAAAACGGTAAATGTGCGGTTGATTTTCAATTTGTGCATCCATCGATGCGTTTTCTACTGTCAATGCGCCAGCGGTGACCCAATTTCGCGAACTTCGAGCACGGGCTGCGCGTCGTCGGAGAAGCAAATTGGGTAACGATAATTCCAGCGATTCCACCCGCTTCCCAGCCGCTTCCCAGCTATCGTCGTCACGCTTCGCTCGGGAATATCTGCAGGATGATCCTTGACCATAGGATAAACTGAAACACGGTCGGGTTAATAGTTCACTCAAATACAACCGGAATTTGTATTCGCTACAACTTAGTAGAGATTAATTCGCTACGTTATGCGAAGTGTCGGGTGATTATAGGGTATATCACGTCTCACTCGAATGGCCTTAGCAGGAACAAAATTATATATATATATATATATATATATAGTACATAATATATATTTCGGATTTTGTATTTTTTATCTTTCCATTTTAATTATTTTGTGTTTATTGAACACATACCCATGTCGACTAATATTCTCAATGAAAAATTTAGTGACTCTGACGATTATTTGACGACCTATAGCGAGAAAAACAAATTAACACTTTCACAGATAATTAATAGTAATTAATGACTAATTTATGATATTAACAATTAATTAAATTATGTTTTCTCAACTAATTAACAAATATTGCACCAATGGTACAATTTTAAACGAGTTAAAATAAAAAACTAACGTCATTATATTGATATATTGCTTTGTTAAAGAATGCTTGTATAGTGAACGGGTTTTTTTTTTTTGGAATCGATTGCTTTACAAATGTATTCGGATCGATGTATTTGTTAAACAATGGAGTCAAAAGCAAAGAGAATTTCATTACTTGAATGTAAATCTAACAAAGGATGCGCAAGTTATGTTTTCTTTCAATACTTAAACAAATTTAATACTTAAAACAGAATGATCTTGTTCTTTACAAAAACTTAAGTAATAGGTATTATTAGTGTAGTGAAAATCAAAATATATGCTTTATCTCAGGATTCTACAAGTTAAGTCTTAATATATGAGATTAGGTTTTCTCCAAAATATGATACAAACATATGACATATATTGTATGGGCTGTACATAATTTTATTTTACACATAATTCAAGTGTCAGTCCGTTCCATCATTATTTTAAAATGTTCTGAACATTCTCGATAATTTTATGAAATTGTACAAGAACAAAATACAATATATCTGCCTTTGGAGAAAGGATAGATAAAAGGAATGAAATCTAGAAAGATAGAGTGCAATTAAAAAACCAGAACTTATTATTACTTACTAGAGAAATCAAGCAAAGTAGCGCAATCGATGGTTTTCTATCGGGAGACATTCGCACGATATAGAGTTAATCGATTTAATTTGAATCCGTTGTCTCCTTTAATCCCCCCTATTGAGAATCCATTATTCTCGATCACGCTGAGCTTCCATCGTGAATGATATATTCGCGACGTGCTCCGTTTCATTTGCGTCGCGAGATGAAATGCCGCGCGCACAGAAACAGTATTGAGAGAGAAAGAGAGGGATCGCAAGCTTTACACTCGTTCTCTTATTTACAGAATGGAGAGTCGCCGCAGTACGTGACGGACAGACTTCGGCAATTCTCGGATCCTTTGGCAAGGTTTCAACCAATTAACGGTGAGTGGTATTACTCGCGTTCCACCCTGCGTACGGTTGCTTACAAATTTAGGCTCTCGGGGGAAAGTACTTAATGTCGAGACACCCGCCCATCCCCCTTGCTCCGTGACGCATCTTCCAGAGACTGTAGCTAGAATTTTGTGTGTGTGTGTGTGTTTGAATTACATAACAAAGAAACGATGCCGTCACGCCAGTGCAACGTTAATTTTAACTGTTGTTTCAATAATGTTATAACAGTGACAGTGGTGAGAATATTTATGGCAATTAGTTCAGTTTTAAATACTCCAACAATACAGCATTAATGACAAATTACCGTGATTATTACATTAGTCTGGACTACCGTACAATGTAGAAAAAAAAATACACCTTAGATTTATTTTTGTCAAAATTTATTGTTCACTTTCTAGCAAAAGAGAATTAAAATTATTTTTTTTTACCAAATACTGTAACATTGGTAATTAACATTGCAATTAAAATGAAAATTCAGTTTATTAATATTATTGTATATTATTGGACAAGCTATTAGACTAAAGAGAAAAGATTTTTGCGTCTTTCACAAGTTTCCCTAACTATCTGATTCTTAATTATGTCTATGACCTCGTGTGGATGCTACATTACGTTTCTTTATTATTGTGGAGTGCATGTGGCAGTAGAAAGGTCGTTTAGAAAAAAGATCATATGATATTTTTCTGCGGCGCGCGTATTCTTTCACAGAAGAAACGGCGAAATGATTAGTGCACCGTGTGTCCGCAGTCCCTCGAATTCTCGTCGCTCATGATTCGTTTTGTCACGCAAAAAAATCATCAACATCTGCATCGCATAAGGCAGCATTAGTAGTCGTTACACGGGCTCATGATTCAAGAAGTAAGATCAAATTTGCGTTTGTTGTCTTGCGTACACATCGAGCGTACACATCGAGCAAAAATAGATGGTATTTTTGGTAAAAATAGGAGTGTAATTTTCTGACACATGTATGTGTTAGATGCTCCAGGACTATCGATTATAACTATGTGTTTTTGAACAAATTCTGACAAGGCCGGAATTATTATTTTTTTTTGGACGAAGATTTAATGGAAAGATAGTATTTATTGCAAGTTTTTGGTATTTTTTTTATTTTAATTAATTAATTAATGATCCATATAAATATTAAATTGCATATATCTGTGTAATGATATGTAAATTAAAATTAATTTCTATTTAAAAATTAAGAAAAATTAATACAGTCACTGCCAAGTGTATTTTATGTGACTTTTTGCGTTCACGCCAATTGAATTATTTTATATTTTAAAAAGAACAATAAAAAACAATTTATATAATATCGAGTTGCACAAAAATATAATACAATTTGATATATTTATTTGACTGTCATTTTATGACGATCACCAATAAAGTATAAATGAAAAGCTCATACTGGTTACAGTGGTGAATGTGAAATCATAAATCAAAGTTCATAGATCTAAATCAAATTCGAAATATTGGAACTTTATAACGTATTGTTAATTTATTGTTATTGTTAATTTAAAATATTCATATTGCATTACAAACAGATTTTCCGAGACATAATTATGATTGACTAATTTTGAAAGGGATAATTTATTTTAAGATATCCAGGATAGACAATATTACAAAACTAGATTTCAATTTTCTTCAATTCGTCTGGCCAATTTTATTAATTAAATCAACACCAGTGTTGTCGAAGAAAATTGAAATCTGGTTTATTATTATTCACTGGCGAAGAAAATTTACTTTTGAGGAAACTACAATATTACAAAAATTGATAATTCTATGTATGTATATGTATGGAATTATAATCTTCTATCATACTGTGGTATCGAAAATGTTGCTGGCAGCAATAGGTCAGATATAAAAATAATATCTCATATCACGATATTCGTCCACGGTTGCACGAACTCGTCCAAAATAATTTAGCGGCGCGCAAATACAAGTGATAGACTCGACCGCGGTCGAAATTTCCATCGTTTCCGTTTCCCTTTCAAGTTGCTGCTTCGCCGTAGTTGGTCGGGAAGTATCTCTGGAGCAAAGACGACAGTCTGCGCGAGTATTAACGTTAGGATCGGCGCATGTTTCGTGCGTGTCGCGTGAATCTTTGGGAGCGGAGATGGCCACGCGTGTCTTACAAAGTAAAGTAGTAAACCGACACGGGTGATCTAAAATGGCGGGTCACTCGCGTGCATCCCGGCAGGTATTTTTAAGCAGATTAATGTTGGACATGAGATGGAGCATTAAGCAGATCGGTATTAATGAGTTTTGTCATCCTTGAGTGACACCCGAGTCTCCGTTTGGTTACACTCGCCGCTATAGATAGCCCACCCGTGCGCGCTTCTGTGGTGCAACATTTCTCCCCACGGTCGTTCGCACGCTCGCGCGTGCAAAGACGATATATCGCGCCTACGAAAATCTTCGGTTGTACGTGGAAACTGTACGACGCACTCGGGTTCACGAGCTGTGCTAAAAGAGCGAGTTGGCGCAGAATCCGGATAATCGGACAGAGTGTCATTTCATTCGCTGACACTCGGATGTAGAAGCGAATTGAATAAAATGGGATAAGAGATGACAGGAGGGACTGTTTGTACTTATTTGACTAAAAAGCGACGTACCTAATAAAATCTCTGAATTTTCTTTTTATTTTGTTTTTGTATAGAGACAATTTTGCATTGATAAAATGATAATAATTTCTCTTGTTTTTTTGGCTGAAAAAGTTGAAACAGTTATCATAAGTTAAATTATTTTAATTAAATCGAAATGTTTTAAATTTGGTCTAATTAACGACGTCATTAGCAAAATTTCTTTTGACTTATTTAATGTATTTCTCTTTGTGATTTACTTTGTATATTTACTTTCTATATTCGTTAATGTAGGGTGGAATTTAATTGCATCGATCAGCTTTGCATCGACAGTGAATAAAGATTATTTTAATAATCGCGAGATTTTTTAGTGTTTACGGAAAGAACAGTTTTGAGGAAGATCGAAAAATTTAACTAGATACAGATCTTAAAATAATTTGTTGGTCAAAATAATTATGTAAAATGCTCAAATTGGTTGCTAGAACTTCAAAATTTTTTGTAGCACTGTAATCATACTTGAACATCCTACATAATTTTTTTTGGTCTAACATGATTATTTTGAGATCTATATCTAGCTAAATTTTTAGATACTGCGATAAAACTTTTGCATATTAATTTAATTTTATGCTTGTATAATTTTATGTTTAACTAATGTCATTTGCATCTTTGGATGACACGGTAATTTACTTGTCACGGTAATGTACTTCCTCGATTATTTTCGTAAGTTAAATGGCTTCTATATTGTCCGGTTTCTAAACACTTTATTTTTGGTTTTGAAATTAAAAACTTAATTCTGCCGATCTGCTTTAAACTCTCTATTAAAAGTTTGCACAAAGTTCCGAAAGCGAAAGGGTTAAAAAAATGCTTTGTCGCATCTGATGCCTGCCCGCCCTTTCCGTGTCAGTAGTAAAATGTATACCGTGAATAAGCCTTGATGACCACGAAGGCAATAACCTCCATCAAGCCGGTATTGCGAACCTTTATTTACGAGGATACTTTGTGATAGACTAACATTTTCATTTTTATTTTGTTTATTTAATGTAGAAAATATTAATACGCATGTTTTGAAAAAAATGATTATGAGACAAACTTTCTGATGATCGGAACATAAAGACATTTGAAGGTTCAACGAGATCACTCGACAATGAATTCAGACAGGTACTTGATATCCGGCACGGAAACAATAAAAGCAATAAATTCAATATGCTCGTTCGTTATACTTGGCTGTTTGTTTTTTTTTTTTTTTTTTTTTACATACAAACTCACACTTTGATGTGCATCGAATATTCGCTCGCTTAACTTCCTAATGTTTCCCAGGTGAATGATAAATTTTTGAAGACTCCGATATATGTGCAATCATAGTTTATCATAGCCTCACTGATTGATAAACGTTGGAAAATAATAACACGTAAACGACGAATAAATATCACGAAACAAAATATCCAAATGTCTTTTCAACTCTATTAAATTTCTCAATCGAACAAAAGACTCGAAATCAATAAAATTTAATTTTCAAGAAACACACTTTAAACGTCTTAAAAAAGTAAAACATACAAAATATATACACAGAGAGAACATTAAATATAATGTTATAACACAATGTTATAAATATATATGATGCATTCAAAAGATGAGACACCAGAAAGAAATTATATTTCATAATAAAAATGAATCAATTTATTATTCATTATCTTTATTTTTGAATATAATGAACAACGTTTATATATATCAATCGCGATCCATAATACGGAGCCGAGATTAATCCTCTTGTCAATAACTTGTGGTCAGGTCGTCTTCTGACAATTGATCTTCTCGGTAGACTAAGTTCTCGCCAGAATGTACTATACTTCGCCCCGTTTGCTTTTTCGAGCGCTTCTCTCTCGCCCCTTGCTTCTCGACGATGCCTTCGAAGATGCGATGCGTTTTGGAGATAAATTATTCGGGAGGCAGGAGACCGCATATTGGAGGGCGCGGCCCTATTTTCCGGTCGACCGCCTGTGCAATTTCGATCGCTCGCACGCCAAGAGAGACTGCTTCGATGCCACCACAATGCGACCTCGATCTTCGTAATTGACTTCCCATCCGAGGTTCCCTCTGACACTTCGTCAGCCCGTATAAATGCTCGTATAAAAAGAAAAAGGAAGAAAAAAGGATTGCACTGTCGATTGCGTCGAAAAGACATGCGCCGTTTCCATGATAAATGAAATACGCGGACTGTCTGTCACTCGGCGAAACGGTATTTATTTCGAGGAATTATTATGTTACCAAAGTCAAAGGAGCATGGAAGAAATAACAACAATGACAATTGTAAAACAAATTATTATAATGTTTATTTTGTTAGAGTCAAATTCTGAGTTCAATATCCTTTTCCATATTTCTTTCATGCTCCTTTCATCTCGATAACATAATACAATAATTTCTCGAAATGCCGTTTCGTTGAATGAGCGTAAAAGAAACAATGGACTGGATAGACGGTATTTCATTTATCATATAAATAGTATAAACGCAAGTGTATGGATTACACTAAAATTATATATATTAGACGAAACGTGGTAGTAATTCTTGTCTAGATTTAAAATTATTTAGCTGTCACATTACTTAAATCTCTTGTTTCTAATTTGTGCCTTCAATACATATACACATTAGTTTAAGTGACTTTATAAAACATTATTTGAAACGCAATTATTCGACTTTATTAAACTATGTATCGATTAATATTTGTTTTTTGTTCAGCATGGAATTCACTTCACGCGTTCATTCGATTTCAAGTTGTAGACGTTTAACGCGAAGATATTGCTATCAATTAATTTCCCTACTGTATTCTAATCTGACTCGTAAAATGTCATGATAGCGATACCTGTTATTCATACGTGCTATTAAATGTTAAGAAATTTATTTCTCGTCACGTAACAGAGTGTTTTCTCAACACTTCTCTTCAAAACACACTTTCGCCTACTACGCGTGTTGTTAATTTGCTCGTAAACGCTGAATATTGCCCGTCTAAACGCCATTAGAGCCATCGTTATTGAGATCAAGAGCCTCTTGATGCATTTTGCCTACACTTAATGCAAAATGGAGTGAAGATATCGAGTTAGTTGATAACTCTCATTAATCAATTTTGCGCGCTCCTCTCAAATTAGATAAGACGTTAAATTATTAACGTAATGTATATGTAATGTATATAATATAAATTAAAGAAAAACATTCGGGACACACTAATGAATGTGAAGAGAAAAATCGAGATCTAGATTTAATTAAGGATGTATAATTAGAATACGGCACGTAAATAATCGTAATAGAATTTCCTGTTTATCGTCGCGCAAACATGTCTACATATCATGCCCGCGAGTGACTCTCAGGGTGGCAGTAACGTCGAAGTAACCAGTGAACTCTTACATATGTTCTATATTAAATTATTGCGTTTATGCGACACTACCCTCGCGAAGGAACGGAGAGAGAGCGGGGAGCGGAGAGCGAATGGTACTTGGACATTTATCCCTGCGGCTATTTCCGTGAGACACTTGTAATGTTTTCGTTTTTCCTCCGTGCCGAAAATGCGGCGGGATTAATTGGCCTACATTCTGAAAATAGATGAGCGCTACGACGCGCGCGTGTGCGTGCGTGTCCCATGTGTACATAAGTCGACACGCACGCACGCGTTGACCGACGTTGAACGGTTCGTTAAAAATCATAATTGCGATCGACTGATTTAATGCAATCTTAGCTTTTGGATCTACGTGTGTAATAATGTTATTGAATAATCTTTATTGCTGCGTTCGTCAAAACATCCTATTCGCTTTAGTGCAAAGCTTACAATCACGAAAACAATCACATCATCCAAATGTGACTTCGCTTTTTAATTTTCCATTCAGTTTTATAAAAAATACATATTTTATAGTTGTATATGAAAGCATTATCAAGAATCCAAATAACTTTACTTTTAGAAAATCAGAATCGAGCTTGCAATCGCATAAGGCGATAATTTTTATAATTTTATAATTTTATCATTTGATTTTTCCTTGTCTATCCGAGCAGTAGCAGAATTGCATCACTGTCGACAAGGTGTCATGATATGGTTACTTCGGGCGTGTGAAAGCTCTAGTCATGCCAACTTGCATCACATACTTGTTCTGTAACAGTTTGCGAAGAAATTTTCTTTCGATTAAATTATTTGGTCTGCAAAATATTGACATACACATGATATATTTGTGATAAATATAAAATTTAAGTGAAAGCATAAATAATATCATTTGTTTATAATTCTTACAAATTTATTGTCCTACTACATTAATCGATACATAGTGTGTACATCACAGTAACAAGTAACATTTACAACATTGCCGTAATATTAACTACTAGAAATTGCAAAATAATGTAATTATTTTGAAAAATGTATCTATTGTGACTTCAAGTATCCCCATTCTTCCTTGATCATATCTGCAGCTTTTTTGGCGATCATATAAACAGGTGTTCAGATATCCCGATACAATTTTGGGCATAACAATACATCTGCTACTCGTATTCCTTGAATACCGATCACCTATAAACGATTGCACATATGAACTCATAATTACTTATATACCACTTATTACATCATGCATAAATACTCCAGTGTATATTTTAGCAATTACCTTTAATTTAGGATTGACGAATAGCAGCAAGACTGAGCGAAATATCTGACATCCAAATATTACTGATCGAAGCCGGACCCGAAGAAAATCTTTTTATGGACATTCCTTTATTAACTCCTCTAATATCTCTGGACAATCGCATCAATTGGAAATACAAAACTAAACCGTCCAAAAGTATTGTCTTGGTATGCGTGACAACAGTTGCGTTTGGCTGGCGGGAAAAGTGGTCGATGGCAGCAGTATGCGAAACTACATGATAGCAAGTAGAGGCAACGCCGACGATTACGATCAGGGCTGAAATGGAGAACGAAGGCTGGGCATACAAGGATGTTCTATTTTAAAAAACTGGAAACAATGGATATCCCGGAATTAAAGTCAGATACTACTTACCATGGTACCGACGGACTGGTACATATTACTTATCCGGTATTTCGTACCGTTAGCAGAGGCTTTTCTGGAAGCTGGCAAGGAGCTGTAATATCCTGGTGGATTATAACAGAAAGAACAAAATAGGATTTTCATACCTGTAGATTACAATCAGATACGGCACTTGCACTCGCATAGGGCGTCCTTGTATCCCGCACAATCGTACCAATATTTATATAACTGTTAAGAGCTCGGTTACGAAAGTGCTGATCGATCGTATCACAAATCGAGCAATTGGAATTATGGAATTAGACACAAACGTTATTCAAGATGCGCAGTAGCAGAATTGCATCACTGTCAACAAGTTGTCATGATATGGTTACTTCGGGCGTGTGAAAGTTCTATCCATGCCAACTTGCATCACTTGTTCTGTAACAGTTTGCGAAGAAATTTTTTTTTGATTAAATTATTTGGTCTGAAAA
Source organism: Crematogaster levior (assembly GCA_901521435.1). Classification (NCBI taxonomy): domain Eukaryota; kingdom Metazoa; phylum Arthropoda; class Insecta; order Hymenoptera; family Formicidae; genus Crematogaster; species Crematogaster levior. The sequence goes on along the minus strand of CABEGB010000280.1, from coordinate 133,239 downwards.
ATGCTGACATACACATGATATATTTGTGATAAATATAAAATTTAAGTGAAAGCATAAATAATATTATTTCTTTATAATTCTTACAAATTTATTGTTCTACCTACCATATTAATGGATACATAGTATCGGTTTACTTTTCATAGTTATATAAACTGTATTATGTGTGTTATATGTTTTTATTTTTTACCACTACCCATTTTTTAGCCCTACACCATATTTTTTACCCATACATCGCTGATATACTTCTTCTTAGAATGATGTTCTTAATGTTACATTCCAATAAAACTATTAATTTTTAGATAAATTAATACTCAAGATTTACAATAATTCAAATATAATGCTATAATTAATATGTAATAAAAATGTAATAAAAATGTGTAAATTAAAATTTTAAATTTTGCAACAATTAGTAATTCTCATCTATACTTAAGTACAATGAGCTAAGGAATAAAAGTTACGTAAGAATAAAAGACGTTAATCATTTTAGCGTCAGTGATCTCAGATTTGTGGCTTCTGTGATCTTCGCATGTTTTTCTGAAATATCGTCGCCGATCCATGGTGAAGATGAATCTATCGATCGAAGAGACGGAAGATTAGACGGTTTTCGACATATTGCGGTGGGGCTCGTGGAAGGTCACGGTCGCCGAGATTTATTCGGTCTTTTCTAGACGGTAATCGAAAGTAGTCTGTCAGCGAACTGTCGTGATCTGAATCGTTCTGAAACATTGTGAAAGCGAATTAGAGACACGTCGCTACGACGTGTGCGCGAATAAATTTAAAAAAAGACGGTGTAAATACTAAACTATTTATACTGATATACAAAACAACTCCAGTTTTTCAATTAAGCATCTTCAACACCAGAACTTGAATAATTAAAATGAATAGTAAAAAGATAAAATTATACACTTTGGCTAGAAGCTTTTAGCAGCCAACATATATATGTTTGCATTACTAAGCCTCTCATTAACTGAATGTTTTTAGATTTAACTAATTAAAAATGGATATCCTAGAACTAAATTCTTAACTTAAATATAACTTAAATTAACTTAACTTAACTTATATTTTTTTATATTTATCAAATTTATGAAATAAATTAGCTACTACTCAGTTTTCTTTTTTTCTAAATATAAGTGTCCTTTAAAAAGCATGACGAATAGCACATTGTACACGTTTATACGTTTATATATCGCCGTAATTATAAAACATATTAATTATTATTATATATGTAATATATCAAGTAATTATAAATAATAATGCAAATTTATTACCGTTATGACTTTTCCAAGTAACCCCATTCTTCTTTGATCATATCTGCCGCTTTCTCGGCGATCATATAAACAGGCAGGTTTAAGTGCGCTGATACAATTTCGGGCATAATGGACGCATCTGCTACTCGCAATCCTTGAATACCAATTACCTGTATATGAATGTATATAAGACACATGCTGCTTATTATCATATTTTGCATGAATATTTCAATACGTTTTTACAAACAAATACCTTCAATCTCGGATTGACAACAGCAGTCGGGTCTCCATCAGGTCCCATTTTACAGGTACCGCAAAGGTGATAGAGTGTAGAAGTCATTATCCTTATTACACATTCCCAATAAGCATCAGAGTTATATTCGTAATTATTGCATTCAGTATAAGTAAAATTAAATAATTGAGAATCAAACGCCTGCATTGACTTCGTGCGACCAATATTTAACGCAGTTCTAATACCGGCGAGCATTGTTTTCATGTCGTCCGGATCATCAAAATAATTCGGCACAATTTCTGGTTTAACACTAATGTCGTTAGCCAACAATGTTATTTTACCGCGACTTTTAGGTTTTAACAGTGTTGGTGAAATGCACCAGCCATGGGTGTTGTAGCTATTCCATTGCCGATCTATTGCATCTTTTAAATAAAGTAGCTTTGGGATTAAAAAATTTTCTTTTAATGCACTACCAAAAAACAATAATTCAATGTTTGGTAATCCGCTATGCCTCTTTGGGTGCTTCGAGTTGATGAAACCAAGGGCCTCCAATCCACCTGGATTTGTAAATGGTCCCTTTCGGTTTATTATAAAGTCCGTTATATATGGATTGATAGGATTCATCGATTCTAATGGCAGTATACTGATCGGTGTATTTATGTCAAATGTCAATCCAAAGAAGGCTGGATGATCCATAAGGTTCTCGCCGACTGGCGCATCTTGGATAACGTTTATGTCTAATTTCGTAAGAGATTTCTCTGGACCGATGCCGGAGAGCATTAACAATTGAGGTGATCCGATAGCACCCGCACATAAAATCACTTCTTTCATCGCGAACACACGTATAGTTTGATCATGCTTGACGAACTCTACACCAATTGCTCGATTTGTGATACGATCAATCAGCACTTTTGTCACCATGCTCTTAATACTTATATGAAGATTGTTGCGATCTCGCGCAGGCATCAAATACGCCCTATTGCTGCTCATGCGTGTACCGTTCATGATTGTTGTCTGCACATATGAGAATCCTATTTCGTTCTTCCCGTTGTAATCCACTAGTGGATAGCCCAGCTCCTTACCAGCTTCTAGAAAAGCCTTTGCTAACGGGGTACGAAATACTGGATAAGTAATATGTACCGGTCCGTCGGTACCATGATAAACAGTATCTGATTTTAGTTCCGGGATATCCATTGTTTCCATCTTTTTAAAATACTTGAGAACATCCTTGTATGCCCAGCCTTCGTTTCCCATCTCGGCCCATCGATCGTAATCTTCGGCGGCACCTCTAGTTGCTGCCATGTAGTTTAACACACTGCTGCCGCCGACTACTTTTCCCCTCGGCCAATGACAACTATTGTCTTTCATTCCACGACAGTACTTGTTGGACGATTTGGTACGATATTTCCAATTGATGTTATCATCATACTGCAGAAAGGGAGCTGTCATTGGGATATCCATGAAAAGGTTCTCGTTAAAACCAGCTTCGATTAGCAATACTTTGACTTGAGAAATCTCGCTCAATCTCGCTGCTATTGCTGCGCCAGCTGTACCAGCACCGATCACTATAAAATCATATGTGTCTTCGAAATAGGGTGTCGTGTCTGGTAGTTCTTGATTTAAATAATATTGATTATTGCGTTATGTTTGTATTAGTAATTTTTATTAGCAATTTCTTGATTACGATTACAATTTCAATAACAATCGAGTAAATGTGAAACATTATTTTTGATACAAGATATTAAAAAAAAACAATCATATATTTAGAAAGACAATATCAAATATCAATCGTTTTACTTTATAAATCTGAAATGTGTAAAAGAAAATTTTAACAATTTGAGAATATTAATTCTGATGAGAATATTAATTTGCGTTAAATTTTTTGGTAATTATGCAGTATAGGGGACCACCCTCCGATGACCTTGACCTTGACATATGTTGTCAAGGTCATCCTCCTGAGTGACCTTCGGAAGGTTTTAGCCCTCGGTCACTACTCGTTAAAAAGTTATAAACAAAAGAAGTTTGAAAAATGTGGCACTTATTTTGAATACACGTTTACCTCATGAATACACGTTTACCGCAAAACATAGATTTGCGTGGAAAATTGAAAACCCGTGTGGAACCTCATTTCGCGTTAAAAAGTGTACACGTGGAGGCAGTGTGTTCCGCCCCCCCGTAGGGGGGGCTCCACTACTGAAAAACTAGCTCTACCCACACCTATGTGTGTACGGGGGGGCTCCACTACCGAAAAACTACACACATAAGTGTGGGTAGAGCTAGTTTTTCAGTAGTGGAGCCCCCCCGTAGGGGGGGCGGAACACACTGTCTCTACGCGTACACTTTTCAATGCGAAGCGAGGTTCCACATGGGTTTGCAATTTTCCACCGCAAAGCAAGTTCCACCCACACCTATGTGTGTAGTTTTTCGATAGTGGAGCCCCCCCGTAGGGGGGGCGGAACACACTGCCTCCACGCGTACACTTTTCAATGCGAAGTGAGGTTTCATTTTAAGATAGATTATCAGAATGTTATCTGTACGAAAATCTATCGTATATTAGTTTACTTTCGGATTCCGTTTCAAAGTCATAGAAATATTAACAATAGTAGGAATGCCATATACACACACAATGTCGTAAAAGTTGTTTTGTTCATTGATCATTGGCGGTAAATGTGTAAATGTGTATTCGAAATAAGTGCCAAATTTTTCAAACTTCTTTTGTTCATAACTTTTTAACGAGTAGTGACCGAGGGCTAAAACCTTCCGAAGGTCACTCAGGAGGATGACCTTGACAACATATGTCAAGGTCAAGGTCATCGGAGGGTGGTCCCCTATACTGCATAATTACCAAATTTTAATTTATATTTATATTAAAACGTATTATATTTATATTTAGATTAATAATTTATATTTAGATTAATAATTTATATTTATATTAAATAATTATTTATATTAATTACTTTATTAATTTCTTGTTCATTTAATTTGTACTATCCAATCGCTTTTATTCCTTAGCTCATTGTACTTATGTAAATATAGATGAGAATTATTAATTGATGCAAAATTTGAAATTTTAATTTACATAATTTTATTTACGTTTTACTTTTTTGTTTTACGATTGTTGTAATAATACAATGTGTAAATTTGTTATATTATAAGTACAGTCATGTAAAAGAAATTGAACTAAAAGAGTCGAAGTATCAGTCAATTTATTTCAGAAATCTGAAAAATATAAAAGAGATAATATTCAAGAGTTATTAATTCTAATGTTACTAAAATTTTAAAGATTACAAAAATGTTTTTGGAAAGATAAACGGATGTAAATATGTAATTTACAATAAAAGCATTTCTTCAGAACGTATAAAAATTATTAGAGAAAACTACTCATACATAAAAAGATCTTGAAATCTAATCAAGCTTCAATGTTACTCTATGTTACTTTCTGCAATTAAATAGAGTCTTTTGCTGTATTATAAAATATTTACTTCACATCTTGAATAGCTATCATCACGTAGTATGTGTATCACACAGTTTGATAAATATTAATATAATGATAATAAATATTAATAAGTATAATCAATTTTATTAATTAAAAATGGATTAACTTAACTGTACAATCGTGTGTGTGTGTGTGTGTGTGTGTGTGTGTGTGTGTGTGTGTGTGCGCGTGTGCGTGTGCGTGCGTGTGCGTGTGCGCGTGTGTGTGTGTGTGTGTGTGTGTGTGTACATATACAATATTAAAATATTTAATTTTATATATACATAAAATGTCCCAATGATGGCACATAACAACACTTGAATAATTCTTAAGATTGTTTTAAGATAAAAAGTCTAATATTAAGATGTTAAAACTATATTAGAAAAAATAGTTTATGAATTAACTATATTTGAAACATAATTATATTTAAAACAAATCAGATTGCTAAAATTCGCACAGTCATGACACATAATGCACAGTGCTTGAGGTAAAAATTTGATTATTATTCTTCTTGTTAATATCAATAATGATTTATGAAATGTTATTATTATTATTAATTTTTATAAAACATCCTCTCTCTCTCTCTCTCTCTCTCTGTGTGTGTGTGTGTGTGATCCCTCTAAATACTCGGTCATCACTGAACATATAATCGAACATAATCATTCATTTGACTGGGAGAATGTTGTAATTTTAGATACAGAGTCTAACTACCAAAAAAGATTAGTATCCGAAATGATCCATATTAGATCTCAAAAAATGAGTATCAACCTCCAAAAAGATTCTGAAAATTTAAATGAATCTTATTTGGATATTATATTAGAGCTAGCTCAACAATGATATACAAAAAATAAACGTCAAAAATCAATTGTTGACATCATGAAAACTACACGTAAACAAATAATTTGTCTCTCCTCTTAAAAACTTAATAACTATTGTTAACCGTTGAAGTGATGACCTGGTTTGAGTTTTGTCTCATTTTGTTCTAATCATGACACTAACACAGTCATTTTTTAACTTCTCTCGCTTTCCATAGAACCTTACAGAACTTTACAGGTATTTTATCTTATTACATATACAATACAACTTCCATAAATTTAAATTCAACTTCAAAATACCAACAACTAAATGAAATTAATTTAAAACTTTTTTCTTATTTTGTTTTCAACAGTTTTATTTAATTACATTATGTGTCATCACTTCACGGATATATCCAACCCGGTGGAGATATTGACTTTCTTTTGACAATCTGACTATGGCATTCCCATTACGACGTGATTGCTATTTCCATCTTACCGAATCTGTTTTATTTGAGAAAAATACCTCTTTTTACACATCTGCGACATTTATTTTACTGAAGAGGGCTCAGTGAGCTGAAACGCGCATAAGTAAGAGCGTTTTATATTTTGTAATTGTCTTCCGTATGATCTCTTACTAAAAGCTTCCAGTTTTGAATTTATTAGTAAGATATCTTACTAAAAAGAATTTCTATTGGATGTTGATCAACATTTCAAACAATTACTACGCTAACACAATTTGAACACCTCTTGCAACCGATTAATGGCCTGGTTAAAGATTATTATATTTATTTGTTTTAAATAAAACACTCTGTATCTTCTAAACAAATCGATCAAATTTAAAAAATCAAACGTAGAATTATAAAGAATTGAGAGACCTTTCCAATGATATATTACTCGACCCCCCTTCCCGTTTAAAATTTTTAAGAGTTGCCACCCCCGCCTAGGGGGTGGAAGTTGAGGGTAAGAGTTTTACGTCAATAGATGTTCCCCTTCCAATAATTGACATGTTTTTGCATTTTTTCGAAAAATCATTTTTGTAAAAGTTATTCAGTTTGTTTCCTTTTCGATGGCCCACCCTGTATATTCATGCAAAATATGATAATAAGCAGCAAGTGCTTTCATATACAGGTAATTGGTGCAATATACATTCATATACAGGTAATTGGTATTTAAGGATTGCAAGTAGCAGATGCGTCCATTATGCTCGAAATATGTGATTGTATCGGCGCACATAAACCTGCCTGTTTATATGAGAAAGCAGCAGATATAATCAAAGAAGAATGAGGTTACTTGGAAAAGTTATAATAACAATTAAAAAACTGTCAAACTGTCTGAAAATTGCATTATTTTATCATGTTTTTACATACACATATTGTTTCTTCATAGTTGCGACAATACAAATGCGCATATTCGATGTACTATTTCTGGCGTATATTTCAAATAGCAATTGTATTTTATATTTAAAAAGGAAATCGAGTATTACTTAATTTATTTTATAAAATTGAATAATATCTGTACAAGAGATAGAAAATATTCAAGAAAATAATATTAATTCTGATGTTGTAATGAGTGAATGAGAGAGAAGCGGGAGAGAAAGAAAAAAAAAGTGATAGATATGTTAAAGTTACCGTTACAAAATTCGAAGTTCTGTACAAAACAACTAGAATGTGTGTATACGTGTATGATAAGTGTAAGAATGTGTGAATGATTAGTTGGTATAAATAGATGCGTGAGTGAATGGAAAAGTTAGAGAAGTTAGAGTGTTACAGCTGAGAGCGTCGAAAGAGTGAAAAGCGAATATTAGACGTTGGGATAGAAATCGTGAGTTAGTTAATTATCTGTAATCATTTACTATGAAAATAAATCAAATACTTAATTCTACATTATTTAAAATAAAGATATTCTATTTATGCATATTTTTGAACTAAGAGCATATACTTTTTTATTACAGCCGTAAATATATTTTAAACCGTTTTCTATCCGTCAATATTCTATTCAGAAAGGATCTTCCTCTCAAATATAAAATATTTTGATATCGCATATTGTTCCATATCTTTCGCATCCAAAACTTAAGTCATACTGGCTGGTGGCTTTCGAATTTTTAAATTTTACCTATAGGTATGCACCAAATAGTAAATTTTTTTGCATATTTTTCTACTCTTTCTCGTATTCATCCATAATTTCATGGAGATCTCTAGAGATTTTATGTTGATATTATTATTAATATAATAACATTGCCAGTTATTTTATCTTTCACGAGAGATAAGAGTACTTCATACTTCATAAGAGTACTTCATTGCGCATATACAATATTGCTATATAAGATATAATTTAAAAATAGAGGCAAATACATATATGCATATTATACATATATATATATATATATATTGCACATTCAAACATACTTTCTGCTTTGCATTTTTTTATTCCAGATATTCAAAAACCAATTTTTATTCAAATATGTTGAATAAAATTCTTCTTTACATTCTCAAGATCGGTGCTATAATTAGTGCATTACATGTAGGATTACATGGATACTCATACCATGGATTTCTTCATAACAACAATATTAGGGGATCGGTGTTATCAAACTTAGCAAGATTACCTAGTGGAGCAGTCAATTTCTTTAAACAGAATTCATTTATTTTATAAAACTTTGTTACTGTTGCAACTTCTTCCAATGTTTTTATTCTTTTCTAATCTACTGCTTTTTCGATCTGAACAAGTATATTTAAATTTGCTAATATAATTTTGATCATAATAGATGCATCTACCACTCGTAAACCTTAAATACCTATAAAACACTGCATACGAACTCATAATTATTTGCATCACTTATTATATAATACTATGCACAAATACTTGCGTCGCATTCTAGAAAATCATGTACGACATACATACATTTAAAAATACATTATATACATACATATAGATATGTGCATTACATACACATCAAAAATTAAAAGCGAGCGACATAACGCTAGCATTGCAGTACCCATACATAAAAAATCTGACAAACATCGTAAGGCGACACGTTAACATTTTAGCGTCAGTGATCTCGGATTTGTGGCTTCTGTGATCTCCGCATGTTTTTCTGAAATATCATCACCGATCCATGGCAAAGATGAATCTATCGATCGAAGAGATGGAAGATCTGATTAGACGATTTTCGACATATTGCGGTGGAGCTCGTGGAGGGTCACGGTCGCCGAGATCTATTTGTCTTTTCTAGACGGTAATCGAGAGTAGTCTTTCAGCGAACTGTCGTAATCTGAATCGTTCTGAAACATTGTGAAAGCGAATTCGAGACATCGCCACGACGTATGCGCGAATAAATAAAAAAAAGACGGTGTAAATACTAAACTATTTATACTGATATACAAAACAACTCCAGTTTTTCAATTAAGCATCTTCAACAACAGAACTTAAATAATTAAAATGATTAGTAAAAAGATAAAATTATACACTTTGGCTAGAAGCTTTTAGCAGCCAACATACATATATATGTTTGCATTACTAAGTCTCTCATTAACTGAATGTTTTTAGATTTAACTAATTAAAAGTGGATATCCTAGAACTGAATTCTTAACTTAAATATAACTTAAATTAACTTAACTTAAATTAACTTAACTTAACTTATATTTTTTTATATTTATCAAATTTATGAAATAAATTAGCTACTACTCAGTTTTCTTTTTTTCTAAATATAAGTGTCCTTTAAAAAGCATGACGAATAGCACATTGTACACGTTTATACGTTTATATATCGCCGTAATTATAAAACATATTAATTATTATTATATATGTAATATATCAAGTAATTATAAATAATAATGCAAACTTATTACCGTTATGACTTTTCCAAGTAACCCCATTCTTCTTTGATCATATCTGCCGCTTTCTCGGCGATCATATAAACAGGCAAGTTTATGTGCGCTGATACAATTTCGGGCATAATGGACGCATCTGCTACTCGCAATCCTTGAATACCAATTACCTGTATATGAATGTATATAAGGCACATGCTGCTTATTATCATATTTTGCATGAATTTCAATACGTTTTTACAAACAAATACCTTCAATCTCGGATTGACAACAGCAGTCGGGTCTCCATCAGGTCCCATTTTACAGGTACCGCAAAGGTGATAGAGTGTAGAAGTTATTATCCTTATTACACATTCCCAATAAGCATCAGAGTTATATTCGTAATTATTGCATTCAGTATAAGTAAAATTAACTAATTGAGAATCAAACGCCTGCATTGACTTCGTGCGACCAATATTTAACGCAGTTCTAATACCGGCGAGCATTGTTTTCATGTCGTCTGGATCATCAAAATAATTCGGCACAATTTCTGGTTTAACACTAATGTCGTTAGCCAACAATGTTATTTTACCGCGACTTTTAGGTTTTAACAGTATTGGTACAATGTACCAGCCATGGTTGTCGTAGCTATTCCATTGCCGACCTATTGCATCTTTTAAATAAAGTAGCTTTGGGATTAAAAAATTTTCTCTTAATGCAGTACCAACAAACAATAATTCAATGTTTGGTAATCCGCTATGCTTCTTTGGGTGCTTCGAGTTGATGAAACCAAGGGCCTCCAATCCACCTGGATTCGTAAGCGGTCCCTTTCGGTTTATTATAAAGTCCGTTATATATGGATTGATAGGATTCATCGATTCTAATGGCAGTATACTGATCGGTGTATTTATGTCAAATGTCAATCCAAAGAAGGCTGGATGATCCATAAGGTTCTCGCCGACTGGCGCATCTTGGATAACGTTTATGTCTAATTTCGTAAGAGATTTCTCTGGACCGATGCCGGAGAGCATTAACAATTGAGGTGATCCGATAGCACCCGCACATAAAATCACTTCTTTCATCGCGAACACACGTATAGTTTGATCATGCTTGACGAACTCTACACCAATTGCTCGATTTGTGATACGATCGATTAGCACTTTTGTCACCATGCTCTTAACACTTATATGAAGATTGTTGCGATCTCGTGCAGGCATTAAATACGCCCTACTGCTGCTCATGCGTGTACCGTTCATGATTGTCGCCTGCAAATATGAGAATCCTATTTCGTTCTTCCCGTTGTAATCCACTAGTGGATAGCCCAACTCCTTACCAGCTTCTAGAAAGGCCTTTGCTAACGGGGTACGAAATACTGGATAAGTAATATGTACTGGTCCATCAGTACCATGATAAGCAATATCCGTCTTCAGCTCCGGGATATCCATTGTTTCCAACTTTTTAAAATACTTGAGAACGTCTTTGTATGCCCAACCTTCGTTTCCCATCTCGGCCCATCGATCGTAATCTTCGGCGGCACCTCTAGTTGCTGCCATGTAGTTTAACACACTGCTGCCGCCGACTACTTTTCCCCTCGGCCAATGGCAACTATTGTCTTTCATTCCACGACAGTACTTGTTGGACGATTTGGTACGATATTTCCAATTGATGTTATCATCATACTGCAGAAAGGGAGCTGTCAGTGGGATATCCATAAAGAGGTTCTCGTTAAAACCAGCTTCGATTAGCAATACTTTGACTTGAGAAATCTCGCTCAATCTCGCTGCTATTGCTGCGCCAGCTGTACCAGCACCGATCACTATAAAATCATATGTGTCTTCGAAATAGGGTGTCGTGTCTGGTAGTCCTTGATTTAAATAATATTGATTCTGTTTGAAGAAATTGACTGCTCCACTAGGTAATCTTGCTAAGTTTGATAACACCGATCCCCTAATATTGTTGTTATGAAGAAATCCATGGTATGAGTATCCATGTAATCCTACATGTAATGCACTTATTATAGCACCGACCTTGAGAATGTGGAGAAGAATCTTGTTCAACATATTTGAATAAAAATTGGTTTTTGAATATCTGAAATAAAAAAATGCAAAGCAGAAAGTATGTTTGGATGTGCAGTATATATATATATATATATATTAACATATATATATATATATATATATATATAATATATGTATATATATATAATATCATATATATAATATATAATAATATATATAATATATAATAGAGGCAAATACATATATGTATTTGCCTCTATTTTCAAATTATATCTTATATAGCAATACTGTATATGCGTGATGAAGTACTCTTATCTCTCGTGAAAGATAAAATAACTGCCAATGTTATTATATTTATAATAATATCAACATAGAATCTCCATGAAATTATGGATGAATACGAGAAAGAGTAGAAAAATGTGCAAAAAAATTTACTATTTGGTGCTTACCTATAGGTGAAATTAAAAAATTCGAAAGCCACCAGCCAGTATGACTTAGGTTTTGGATGCGAAAGATATGAAACAATATGCGATACCAAAATATTTCATATTTGAGAGGAAGATCCTCTCTGAATAGAATGTTAACGGTGATAGAAGACTGTTTAAAATATATTTAGGACTGTAATAAAAAAGTATATGCTATTAGTCCAAAAATATGCATAAATAGAATATCTTTATTTTAAATAATGTAGAATTAAGTGTTTGATTAATTTTCATAGTAAATGATTACAGATAATGATTACAGATAATTAACTAACTCACAATTTCTGTCCCAACGTGTAATATTCGCTTTTTTACTCTTTCGACGCTCTCTGCTGTAACACTCTCTAACTTCTCCATTCGGTCACGCATCTATTTATCCCAACTATTCATTCACACATTCTTACACTAATCGTACACGTATACACACATTTTAGTTGTTTTATACAAAACTTGAATCATTGTTCTTCAAATTTCGTAACGATAACTTTAACATATTTCTCACTTTTTTTCTCTTTCTCTCCCGCCTCTCTCTCATTCACTCATTACAACATCATAATTAATATTATTTTCTTGAATATTTTCTATCTCTTATACAGATATTATTCAATTTTATAAAATAAATTAAGTAATACTCGATTTCTTTTTTAAATATAAAATACAATTGCTATTTGAAATATACGCCAGAAATAGTACATCAAATATGCGCATTTGTATTGTTGCCGCAACTATAAAGAAAAAAATGTGATTAAAGACATGATAAATTAATGCAAATATATGTCATAACAGTACATCGAATATGCGCATTTGTATTGTCGCAACTATGAAGAAAAAATATGTGTATGTAAAAACATGATAAAATAATGCAATTTTTAAACAGTTTGACAGTTTTTTTATTGTTATTATGACTTTTCCAAGTAATCCCATTCTTCTTTGATCATATCTGCTGCTTTCTCGGCGATCATATAAACAGGCAGGTTTATGCGCGCCGATACAATTTCGAGCATAATAGACGCATCTGCTACTTGCAATTCTTGAATACCAATTACCTATATATGAATGTATATTGCACCAATTACCTGTATATAAAAGCACATGCTGCTTATTATCATATTTTGCATGAATATTTCAATACGTTTTTACAAACAAATACCTTCAATCTCGGATTGACAACAGTAGTCGGGTCTCCATCAGGTCCCATTTTACAGGTACCGCAAAGGTGATAGAGTGTAGAAGTCATTATTCTTATTACATATTCCCAATAAGCATCAGAGTTATATTCGTAATTATTACATTTAGTATAAAGTTTAATAACTGTGAATCAAATGTCTGCATTGATCCGATCAATACTTAACGCAGTTCTCAGCGATCATTGTTTCGATATCGTCTGCATCATCCAAATAATTCGGCATGATCTCTGGTTTAACATGTTATTATTAGCCAACAATGTTATTTTACTTTTAGGTTTCAACAATATTGGTAAAATGGTCCAGCCATAGATGTCCTACATTTCTGAACTATAGGATCTTTGAATTTGAATGCCCTTGGCATACGAAAATCTTTTAGTACAGAATGAATAAACAATAATTCAATCTAGTAATTTTCTATGCTTTTTTGGACTATGCTTTGTGTTGACGAAACCTTGTGTTAACGGTTTGGTAGTTCTTGATTTAAATAATGTTGATTCTACTTCAAGAAATCCATTGTTCTAATAGTCTTGTTAATTTTGACAACGATCCGATAATATCGTTATTATAGTATAAATTTTCCTGTAATGCACTAATTATGGTACCGATGTTAAGAACGTAGAGGACACTCAGAATCTTATTCAGCATACTTGAATAATAATTGGTTTTTGAATATATGGAATAAAGTGTAAAAATATCTAATTCTCAACATCTAGCTTGTACTTTTAAGATTACCCTTTGATTTACATTTCGTTCCGAAATGCGTTCACAGCGCTATCACTCTAACACTATAACTCATTAATCTAACATTAATCTAACGGTTATATGTTATAGTACAGTAGAAATTTTCAGCACTGTTAGTGTATTTCGGACTGCAACCTTTAGATAACAGTCACTTGTTAAAATGTGAAGTAAAATGTCACTGTATAGGAAAAAATTATTTATACATGGTAATTTGTGTTTACTGACTAATAAATTTAAAATATGCTAATAAATTAAAATATGCTATAAATTAAAATATTTATAGATATAATTGAAGAGGACCTAAACCAAAGGTCGAAACGTATAATAAACGTTAATTATTATATCATTGGTGCCGGTTTGACGTGAGTTATTACCTTTTCCTCGTATTAAAATATGCTGATTCATACTTGTACTTTTACAATATAAGAACTGTGTATTAAAAAATTATTTCAAGAAGAATTTTGCGATAAATTTGCGAGTATAGAGACTGTAGAGTTTAACTGGAGAATTTTAGATTTTTTAAATATGTATTTTTGTTGTTCTCTCCATATTATGTAAATATTATGTAATATTATAGCTTGTTATTGTATACATGAGGAAGACGAAGAAATGAGAAGTTATTGAATAATTACACAATAGAAATTGATCGATATTAATATTTTAACTCTTGCTACATTCTTGCTTCTTCTAAATCATTAATTGATTGTGTCATATATGTACAACTTACTATTTGATTAACATTTCTGTTGTCAGGCAACTCATGTCTCGCTTGCCTATAAAAATATGATAAATATGCTGTTGTAATCTTATATTTCATTCTTTCGTTGTATTCTTATATTCATTCGCAAATTTAACACTCTGATAGTATTATCGAGAAGAAGAAACATTATTCTTTCCGAGACACTTGGTACAATGATCATTAAGTTAAACAAAAAAAATAAATATATTTTTAACATATTGTACGTATGTCTTATAATCTGTTATTGCAATCATGGTAGTTATTGTAAAAACGAAAGCCGAGACAAAAGATGTCATGTGTGTTGGACAAACGACTAGTAATAATTTGTATGTATAATTTACTGCTTGGTTTATATTGTTGAATTGGCTCTTGGATTTTCAATTAAATGCCGAACTAAATTCGGTAAATATTTCGTTTAACGGACCACCCTTCAATGACCTTGACCTTGACATATGTTGTCAAGGTCATCCTCCTGAGTGACCTTCTGAAGGTTTTAGCCGTCGCTCGTTTTTTATTAAAAAGTTATTAACAGAAAAAGATTTGAAAAATTTGGCACTTATTTCGAATACACATATACACATTTACCGCCAATGATCAATGAATAAAAGAACTTTCACCACATTGTGTGTGTATATGGCATTCCTACTATTGTTAATATTTCTATGACTTTGAAACGGAATCCGAAAGTAAACTAATATACGATAGATTTTCGTACAGATAACATTCTGATAATCTGTCTTCAAATGAAACCTCATTTCGCATTGAAAAGTATACGCGTGGAGGCAGTGTGTTCCGCCCCCCCTACGGGGGGGCTCCACTATCGAAAAACTACACACATAGGTGTGGGTGGAACTTGCTTTGCGTGGAAACTTTCTACACGAAGCAAGTTCCACCCACACTTATGTGTGTAGTTTTTCGGTAGTGGAGCCCCCCCGTAGGGGGGGCGGAACACACTGCCTCCACGCGTATACTTTTCAATGCGAAATGAGGTTTCATTTGAAGACAGATTATCAGAATGTTATCTGTACAAAAATCTATCGTATATTAGTTTACTTTCGGATTCCGTTTCAAAGTCATAGAAATATTAACAATAGTAGGAATGCCATATACACACACAATGTGGTGAAAGTTCTTTTGTTCATTGATCATTGGCGGTAAATGTGTAAATGTGTATTCGAAATAAGTGCCAAATTTTTCAAACTTCTTTTGTTCATAACTTTTTAACGAGCAGTGACCGAGGACTAAAACCTTCCGAAGGTCACTCAGGAGGGTGACCTTGACAACATATGTCAAAGTTGGGGTGTGTGTGTGTGCGTGTGGATGTGTTCCAATTCGCTATTTTTCAAATCTTTTTTTGTTAATAACTTTTTAATAAAAAACGAGCGACGGCTAAAACCTTCAGAAGGTCATTCAGGAGGATGACCTTGACAACATATGTCAAGGTCAAGGTCATTGAAGGGTGGTCCGTTAAACGAAATATTTACCCTAAATTCTTTAAAGAGAATATACTTTTTAATTTCTATTGACCGAGACCTAATGTTTTTGTGAGCATTTTTGGGATCCATGTGTTTCACAGTATTTTATCAATAATAATATATGTATGTAATCATGTTTACATAATTCAATTTCCCTTCAGTGCAAGGTTATCTAATGAAACATTTGATTTTTTATTGCAACATCTTTCGATTTGTGGTAAAACATCCATTTCTTATATGAAATTACAGAATACATTTTCTATAAAAAATTGATTATTGTTATTTCATATTTATTAGATACGTTTCGATAGCTATTGTCAAATTAAAATGATCTGTAACTGATTTAAGAAATTAATTAGTCTAATAATGCGCACGCGCGCGCGTGCGCACACACACACACACACAATACACACATACACACACAGAGAGACAAAGAGGATGTTTTATAAAAATTGATAATAATAATAACATTTCATAAATCATTATTGATATTAACAAGATGAATAATAATCAAATTTTCACCTCAAGCATTGTGCATTGTGTGTCATGAGTGTTCGAATTTTAGCAATCTGATTTGTTTTAAATATAATTAATTCATAAACTATTTTTTCTAATATAGTTTCAACATCTTAATATTAGAATTTTTATCTTAAAACAATCTTAAAAATTATTCAAGTGTTGTTATGTGCCATCATTGGGACATTTTATGTATATATAAAATTAAATATTTTAATATTGTATATGTATATATACATATATATAGAGGTATATATTATTATATATATTAACCTTTATATATATATATATATATAGATTGTACAAAACAAGTTAATCCATTTTTAATTAATAAAATTGATTATACTTATTAATATTTATTATCATTATATTAATATTTATCAAACTGTGTGATACACATACTACGTGATGATAGCTATTCAAGATGTGAAGTAAATATTTTATAATACAGCAAAAGACTCTATTTAATTGCAGAAAGTAACATAGAGTAACATTGAAGCTTGATTAGATTTCAAGATCTTTTTATGTATGAGTAGTTTTCTCTAATAATTTTTATACGTTCTGAAGAAATGCTTTTATTGTAAATTACATATTTACATCCGTTTATCTTTCCAAAAACATTTTTGTAATCTTTAAAATTTTAGTAACATTAGAATTAATAACTCTTGAATATTATCTCTTTTATATTTTTCAGATTTCTGAAATAAATTGACTGATACTCCAACTCTTTTAGTTCAATTTCTTTTACATGACTGTTCTTATAATATAACAAATTTGCACATTGTATTATTACAACAATCGTAAAACAGAAAAGTAAAACATAGTAAAAATAAAACAAAATAATGTAATTAATTTATAAAAGTCTATCTCTCTATTGTTTCTTCAAGTAACCCCATTCTTCTTTGATCATATCTGCCGCTTTCTCGGCGATCATATAAACAGGCAGGTTTAAGTGCGCTGATACAATTTCGGGCATAATGGATGCATCTGCTACTCGCAATCCTTGAATACCGATTACCTATAAAAGATTGCATAAACATATAATTACTTCCATAAATTATTATACTATACGTAAATACTCCCTAGTGCATTTTTAAAGGAAATACCTTTAATTTGGGATCAACGACAGCAGTTGGGTCCCCTTTTGCTCCCATCTTGCAAGTTCCAGAATAGTGATAAAGCGTGGAAGACATTATCCTTGATACGCATTCCCAATAAGCATCAGAATCATATTCGTAGTTGCATTCACTATAAGTAAAGTTTAACAATTGAGGATTAAGCGCCTGCAAAGTCTTCGTCTGACTGTAACGTATTGCAGTCCTGACACCGGCGATCATTGTCCTTATATCGTCTGGATCTTCGAAATAATTTGGCACGATCTCTGGTTGGACATTAACGTCGTTAGCCAATAACGTTACCCGACCACGACTTTTTGGTTTCAACAATATTACTGCAGTGGTCCAACCATACGTGCCAACGTATTGGCGCCATTGCTGACGTATAGATTGTTTTAAATTTAATAGTTTTGGAAAAAGAAAATCTTCTTTAAATGTGCTACTAACAAGCAGTAGTTCAATATCTGGTAAACCGTTACGTTTTTCTAATTGTTTTGTGTTGACGAAACCGAGGACCTCGCATCCACCTGGAATCGTGAATGGTCCCGCTCGTTTTATTAAAAAATCCGCCATATACGGATTAATAGGGTTTGTCTGGTCGGATATTAATAAACTTATTGACGCGTTTATTAGCCATGTTAATCCGAGGTATTGGTGATCCATAAGGTTTTCACCGACAGGCGCATCTTCGACGACGTTTATGCCTAGCTCCGTAAGATGTTTCGCTGGCCCAATACCGGATAGCATTAACAATTGAGGTGATCCGATAGCGCCTGCACTTAGAATTACTTCTTTGTTTGCGAACACATGTATAGTTTGATTATTCTTGACGAACTCTACGCCGATTGCTCGCTTTGTACTAGGATCGATCAATATTTTTGTCACCGTGCTCTCAAGAGTTACGCGAAGATTGTTGCGATCTCGCGCGGGCATCAAATACGCCCTATTGCTGCTCATGCGTGTACCGTTCATGATTGTCGTCTGCAAATATGAGAATCCTATTTCGTCCTTCCCGTTGTAATCCACTAGTGGATAGCCCAGCTCCTTACCAGCTTCTAGAAAGGCCTTTGCTAACGGGGTACGAAATACTGGATAAGTAATATGTACCGGTCCGTCGGTACCATGATAACCAGTATCTGATTTTAGTTCCGGGATATCCATTGTTTCCATCTTTTTAAAATACTTGAGAACATCTTTGTATGCCCAACCTTCGTTTCCCATCTCAGCCCATCGATCGTAATCTTCGGCGGCACCTCTAGTTGCTATCATGAAGTTTAATACACTGCTACCGCCGACTACTTTTGCTGTTGGCCAAATGCAACTATTGTCTTCCATGCCTAGACAGTATTTATCGGATGGTTTGGTTCGGAGGCTTCGAGTGATGGCGGTCTGTTGCAGGATGCCAACAATCATCGGGATATCCATGTGTAGACTTTCATGGGATCCATCTTCGATCAGTAGCACCTTAATCTGAGAAATCTCGCTCAATCTCGCTGCTATAGTCGCACCAGCCGTACCAGCGCCAATCACTATAAAATCAAACGTGTCTCCGAATTGCGGTGTTGTGTCTGGTAATTGTTCAGCTAAATAACGTCGATGCTGTTTCCAGAAATCTAGGATTCCTCTACCCAGCTTTAGAACATTCATTAATCTTGAGTCTCCTGCATCATTGCCGTAAAGATGGCTATGTTTGTTTGGTAGATACAGTTGTAATAGACCGATCACGATGGCGATTAGAACGATAAAAATTGTCGTTTTTCTCACCATGTTCTTTGAAATAATTGTCCTTCAATGTTTCTTAGAGTGTGATGATGAGAAGCTGGATCTGTGGATGCTCGATACATGTACCTACATTATAACATATATCTATATAGATATCACAACGAATACAGACTTACATTGTAACGTAAGTAGATATAATTACATGTAGAAGTCACATTGTCAAACTAAGCGTCAATCTAAAGTCATTCTTGGCCGAAACTTTTGGAAATTCTTTCTTAATTTAAATTATCATCGAATTGTCATAAATCTTGCCATGAATATTTGTATTTTTTATATCTTATGCTCACTTATTTTGGATGGAAATCCGGCTTGTGGCATTTAGTCAATATATTATAAAATTTTTTTTATTAACTTGTGACGCAGCGATTCAGTGCTCAGTTTAACATATGGATTCTGCTGAATATATAACGAGATGACATAATACATTACAAAAGAAAGACTTATATTGATATTGGTTTGAAAAATAAACTAATGTCTTTGAATATTATAGTTATTTAAATCATTCAGTTTTAATTGTTTACTACAATTTATTTAATATAGAATAATTTGAGATAATTTTGTTTCTTTCTGTAATGTTGAATGTGAAATTGTTATAAATGCGAGACACGAAAAAAAATTAATAAATTCTATTTTTGACTTATATATTTTACGAACAAGTAGATGAGTGATATTGATTGCTACTTAACTGATTTTAGTTTTTACTTTGTATTCACTTATTCTTTTAATTACTTTAAATAAATTGAATTTTTCTCTCGAAATACTGGTCAAGTTCCTTCACTGCATACTGTGCTTATTTCATACGATTTGACATTTTAAATGTTACAATGTTAGTAATGTAATATAAACATCTTTATTTGTTATAAATTATTTTGATATGTTTATTTTGATATGTTTATATGATTATTTTGTATGTTTGATAACACAATATACATCGTCTTATTTGTATTCTTTTCAAATGTATGATCCGCTGTTTTGCACATATATATATATATATTCTGTCTGGAATAATACTAGTAAATATAATTGGATATAAAAATCTTTTATTAAACATAATCAAAATGACTTAACCTTCGTTTAAATCCTAACTTCTAGATAACCAAAGATTGTAAAACCGGGCCTTACTGTTTAGTAACTCACGGTCAAGAATGTATTAATTGTTTATCGTTAATAATAATTATTCTGAACTAAAAAATGTATATGAAAAAATGTATACTATCATAATATCATTCGAAAAAATACTCTAATATATTATACAAATTAATAAATATCGAGCTTATTTTTCTAAATAAATTACTCCCCGTCAAAATTCATTTCGATAAATTTTAATTTTATATGATGATACAGCCATTTGTAACTTTATGAAGCTAGAAGAATTGATGTATTTTAAAGATTAAAGTCCAAACATGAAAAGGTTAAGGTACAGTACTGTCAAACTGTAAGAATATAAATATTATTAAATAAAGTTTGTTTATGTAATGTCGTAATTATTCTTTTTAGTCACGTGCTGATATTTATATACAGGGTGAGGAAAAAGTATGGAAATCCTTAAATATCTCGGAAACTATGCATTTTAGGAAGAAATGTTTCAGACAAAAGTTGTAAGGTTGAAAAAGGTCTATTTACTGATCTTATCATTTTGACTTTGCATGGCGTCGCCAAGGTCAGGACAAGGTTACCTTGAATTTTTTAATGAGATTCCCTATTTTTTATTGTATATTTTTGTAGCCCTCGTCGAGACGTTTCCACTACAATAAAGGTTCTTTTGGTTAAGACTTTCCTGAGATATTTTAAAATTTGTCATGATACTTTTTAATACAAAATATAAAATATCTCGTAAAATAAAAAAGAAAGATCCGACTACCTTAAGCAAGATTGAAAGAAGATTTTTCAAAATAAAACGAACAATGTAAATACTCAATAATTAGAGAACTCAGTATCAGTTGTTTTCACAGTTACTCAGTATCTGTTGTTTTCACGGCTATTCATTATCAGTTGTTTTCACTGTTTCAATTTTTAACTAACAATTACATATTTTTTCTTAAAAACAACTATGTATTTTCTTTACACCAATTGATTCTTCTCATTATTCTGTGCATAAAAGTATTGGGGTAAGGTCATCGAAAAGTGAATCTTTTACGAGATTTTATAGTTTATGTAAAATTAAAAAATTATTTTAAGCCTTATACTCGGAAAATACTTAATGAAAAAATATTTTATTATAATGTTTTGAAAAGCTCTCGAGATAAGCTACAAAAATATGCAATAATATATTGGGTGTCCCATTTAAAAAATTCAAGGTGACCTTGGTCTGATCTTGGTGACGCCATACAAAATCAAAATGATCAGATCTTTTTCAATCTTACAACTTTTGTCTGAAACATTTCTTTCTAAAATGCGTAGTTTCCGAGATATTTAAGGGTTTCCATACTTTTTCCTCACTCTGTATTTCGTTTTTACCTAATATTTTATTTATTTTACATTAACATAAGCACAATATACAACGAAAGAATCAATTATATTATTCTGATAAATTGCAGATAGCATAAAGCGGACTTGAGAATGTATCAAAAAATTTTACTATGCTTAATGAAAAAAAGAGAAAATTAAATAATATCGGTCTACTGACCACAGGTAATCACAGATAATCACGGCTGCGATCAACAATACTCGAATACTTTAGCATTCATGTAGCTTGTCCGTTTCACTGCACACTCGGCACGTCATTTATCGTTCACAGATATGCCGATCTCTGCAAATCTCAAGACGTACGGGTTTTCGGATTTCTCATGAAAACGTGTCCGCTGCCAAGAACGCGACGAGAAGTATACATACGGACAACTACCAGCTCTAAAACAAGTTACGCTTAAGCCAAAACACTGTAACATTAAACGTGATTTCTTTGCAATATATGCGACGAATAAGTCGGGAAGGAGGAGTAAAAATGAGTAGATGTGTGTGTGTGTGTGTGTGTGTGTGCGTGCGTGCGCGTGCGCGCACGTTTTTTATCGTGCATTAATATATCATGAGTTTCAGTCAACTCAAGTGTTGCTCGATGTCTGGTTGACTAATAATAAGAACAGACAAGATTGATAAAAAACGATAAGATTGATAAGATCGAGTTCGTTTTATGAATAGAATATGGGAATAAGAAGTGAGCATGTAAAGAATTACTTTTCCTTCACTGAATAATGTTACATATTGCCGTTTTAATGGAAAAATTTTCTAATCACACATACTTAGGATCACAAAAGATATCAAACAAGTTTTTGTGGTGTGAGAAATTTAGTTTAAACAGTAATCATTTAATGGCTATTTTTTTTAAATTTCTACTGAGCCTTCGGAATTGGGAAATTTTGTTCTTCTAATTACAATTTGTTAAAATCTAATTACAATTTCTTTAATAAATTTGCATGATAAACATTCGAAAGCGTAGGAAATTTTCTCATTTAAAGTGATAGAAAATAAGTAATGTTTGCGAAATAAAAAAACAAGTCGATTACAACTAAAGTTTCTGTGTTAGAACAATATTTCAAAATTTTCCATCAATAGAACTGCTAACAACTTCAAAACTTTTCTTCGTCAGTGAATAATAATAAACTAGATTTCAATTTTCTTCGACCCGTCTTGCTAATTTTATTAATTATATTATTATAACACGACGTTTCAACATTTGATTTGGGTTCTTATCAAGTGTATAGAACTTTACATGTAATGTTTGTCTTGTTGACATTGCGCCCAAACACGAAGTAATATTTTTAGAGGAGAAGGTGGTAATGTGACCCCCGACCAGTTTGTTTTTGTGTAATAAAAAAATTATAAGACATTTTGGAATCAATTAATACACGTCATATGGTTTTCTATCCCATTGGTTTGTGATACTATATTTAGATTAAATGAAATAAAGATTTGGAAAATACTAAAAGAAAATTTGGAAAAACATATATTTTTCAGAAACACTCCAATATGACAGAATGAGATAATGTGTGGGCAATATGGGAGCCATAATAAATGTACGAACCAAAATTAAAAACTTACTTTCTCTTTTTCGTGTTTGGTGCAACTTTATGCAAAATTACCGGCTTTTTCAGTCAAAATTGTGAGACTGTGTAATACGGTCGCTATGTCTTTCAATAGCTTCTGGATTGATGTAGTTTGGGGACAATGTCAGTAAGACAGATGTTAACGTGCGTTTTCCATGTCAGACAGCGACATCGAAGGGTTTTTAATTGTTATTGTTCTAAGTTTACATAATACGCTAAATAAATTTTAGATGACATTATTAGTTAATTTGATAAGTGAGGGGACCAATATATCAGGGGACCACATTACCACCTTCTCCTCTACTAATTAATTTTGGCAGAGTCTTCTTCTACGATGCACAAAATATGTGAGTTTTATAATTTGATTAATTGTACACGTTTTTATCCATTATTGATATTCCTCGATTTTAATTGACATAAGATTGATATAGTTTGGACGCAATGTCAACGAGACAGATATTAGCATTTTTTATCCACATATAGTTACATGTAAAGTTTTATACACTCGATAAGGACTCAAATTATTCATACGTCGGAACGTATTAATATAATTAATAAAATTGGCCAGACGGGTCAAAGAAAACAGAACTACTAATATTTAAGATATTTAATTTCATATGACGTGTTACGGAAAGAATCTTTTTTAACAGTGCTCACAATCGAATCTCACATTCAATTTCAAGTAAAAAAGATTAAAATCCTTTTGCTTACTATAAATGTGATTATTCTTTGAGTTGAATGTTAAAAACACAAAAGTAATAAAATGGTAACATTCTAAAAGAAGAACTTTTTGCAGTTTTTTAAAAATCATAAACAGGAATTAATTGATCATAAAAAAATATTTAAGTTATATTTCAGCAAAGTCTGAAGCCGTTCGGATAATCCATTCTTGAAATATCACCTGAAAAATACAATTTAGGAGGAAAATTAAATTTGCTGGTTTTATTATGACGAAACCAGCAAACGACGAAAACGTGCCGAAAAAAATCTTGTTTTAAAAAAAGGTTCTTCTTAATTATAAAAAAAAGTAATTACTGGAATAAACTGACTGAAATCTTTTCACCATTCATCACCAAAGCGTCTAGGGAGAGTTAATTAGTATTGGAAAGCTTCTGCAAGAAAATAACGTGAGAGACCGGTGATCGTTTAAATGTCCGTTTGATAAATCGCGAGACGAAATCTCAGCGTTGCGCGAAGGAGATGTTCGCAAAAACGAGCCCGATAACAATACCGTGCTGAAGCCAGTGCCATTTCGTCGCAACGCGGTCGACTATATATAACTCAGGCTTAATTAGTATTAATGAACATTATTGGCAAGCATATGGAAGAAACATATGGAAGATATGCATCTTGTTATTTTAGCATGTTTTATTTCGCATTCGCTCGTGCAATCCATCGAGTTCCATTTGTTCCCTTTACAAGGGAAACTCTCTTTATATGATATATTTCATTAAATCAACTGTAAAAAAAAAAGAAAAAACCACTTCTTTGTACACGTGTCAAATCGACTCAGCTTTGTATTTTTTTCTTCTTTTTTTACAGTGTTTGATGTTGCACTTTTATTAATGTCACAAGTCGAGCGCACTCAGAGAAAAATTCAAAAAACAATTGAGAGAATTTTATACCTGAGAGAGAAGAGCGTTTTCAAGTTTCAATTAAAATTGCGAGTAATACTGCGATGACTGAACTGAAAATCAGTCCACACGTAACTTATAAGCACGAATGATTCTAAACAAAAAACCAGTAAACATCTCTCTCCTTCCTCCGCTCTCTCGATGCTTTATATAGATAAAAACAAAAAACATGTTTATTTAATAAATGCTCTTACAAATGTGTAAATGTAACATGACGTTAACTCAGGCATTATCACGTTTGACTTCACAAAGAAAAAAAACCTATTTTTTCCCTTGTTATTAAAAGAGTATAATTAATGGCAAAGGCGTAGAAGTAGATTTTAAGGTAAGATTTCAACATAGATTTTAAAGAAACTGTAATTCATGTATTATACATATATCACTCAAGGTACAAGAAGATATGAAAGTTCTGGTTCGTCTTAAACGTGGCTCGGCCATTCTTATTCTTTTCAATAAGTTCGCTTTACGAATTCTTTTTTTTTTTTAAATTTGGTAAGTAGTAATGGCCGAGCCACGCATTTAATTCCTTTAGGAGGACTCGAAACTCCGAATCTCAAAAGAATTTACAGAAAGTTCCTTCAATCATTTGTACATATTTCACAAACTTACATAATTACAATAACTGTGTAATTGATTAGTACGAGGCGTAGTTATAATATCCTTATTATTTGGAATCTCGTGTTTACACATTATCGATCTCTCGGAAAACGACATGATTTGTTCTGTGCTTTTATTATCTCAAAATAGATCTCGAAATGTTCTGATTTTGGGTTTTATAACGCATCGCATTAACTTAACCAAATTTCCTGTTGTCACATTTTTAAGAACGTAACGTAATCGTATAATACGTTAATGTAATCCAACATTATCGCAATATTTTGCAATAATGCCAAGGTGCTATTGCAAAAATGCTGATGGTGGATTTTTTTAAATGCAGGAATTTAGGCTGCAACAATTCGTTGATAAGGAAACAGAGTCAAGTTGAAATTGTTTGTAATTTGAGATATCTGTCGACAAAAAATATACAAGAACGAGATAATCATTTATCGTAGTTTTTTGGAAATACAATTCCGTTTGCTCTATCAAATTACAATTTAAGAAATTTGCAGTTAAAGAAACAAAAAAATTCTTTTAAGGACTGGAAGTCCTAACAACATATTTAATTTTGTGATTGCAATTAAACTTCTCTAATACGTCATACTTCTAATATGCCTTCTGTAATACATCAGTATTATAAAAAAATTATAAATATACAATATTATGAAAGAAAGTAAAATAGCTCTTTTTTGTAACTTTAACTGGACATTCCTTGTGACGTGATAAAGCAATTTGACAAACGGAATTTGTATTCATTATCCAAAGAATTATGAGAAACACTAAAAAAATTGTCATTTTTTTAAATAATCTTAATCATTGCAAGGACAAAGGTATTTTTGTTCTGTCATTGACCTTTAACTGTAGAAACATTTTCTAAATTCCAAAAATAATAGTGAATGATAGAGTATTTTAAAATTATTTAAATTTCGAATATCATAAAAAAAAAATTTAACAAAATGAGAGAGACACTTGGACTTGTTTCCTGGTAAGTATTTATTGCAAGTGATGCTTCATTTGCTCATTTCATATTTGTCCCGAGAGGAGCAGAAGAAGGATTTTGGCCACCAGATTGATTTCCAATATTTCGACATAAAGTTATCGGTTAAAAGAAATCGATGGCAGCTCCTTGCGTCATAAAGTTATAAAAAAAATTTGAACGAGCTAAAGTGCGAACGAATTCGATTACGTAAACAGCAATTTTTAAAGCCTGCAGCACACAATGTTTTTTGCCTGCTGGACTGCTACTCTGCTGAATCTTTTTGATATGTCAAGTGTTATTTTTCTTACGTGATTTGAGAGTCAATTAAGATGGAACAGATCAACCAGCAAAGTGACCAGCACCATGGATTTTCGAGTTTGTGTTTAGACTAATGGTCCTTGCGTTCACGCATCTCCTTCTGACTTTTACAACTCCGCGGTTGACGCCGCTGATCCCAAATAAACATTTGGATTTTTTCCGCCTTCTTCCCACCCTTCCGCTCTCTTCTGTGATCTCCGAACTTCTTTGGGCTGGATACTAATTGGAAGACTGGTATCGGAAGACTGGTTGGATTATAAAGCGCTGGAAAAGCACGGCGGCGTATTTCCTCGTTACACGATCGCGGAGCGTGCTCATAATTCACGATTGCGCTAGAACGTGTCTCATTTTACATGCGTGCAGAAATGCGCGAGAATCCTATCTATACCGGGATTGCAAGAAGAAAGAGAGAGAGAGCGCGAACAACGTTGCCAAGAGGTTCGCTGAAGCGTGTCCGCTAGGTGCCTGATTATTTTAATTGATGCACCGCCGTTACGTCCCATTTAATGGGCGTTATTCCAAAAAAAAATCGTATGCCCTCGGGTATCCGAAAAACTTCGCACGATTCGCATGTACGAGATGCGCGAGATAAAACGAGATATAGGGGGATGATAGATGATGTATATTTGAGATTATGAGCGGTTTCAGCAACACAGTTTGATCCTGTTGCGTGACACACACACATACACACACGCGCGCGCATGCGAGATTTGAGCTTTCAGCCTCCAATCTC
This sequence comes from Crematogaster levior, assembly GCA_901521435.1. Lineage (NCBI taxonomy): Eukaryota > Metazoa > Arthropoda > Insecta > Hymenoptera > Formicidae > Crematogaster > Crematogaster levior. Next base: position 105,326 of record CABEGB010000280.1, on the reverse strand, counting down.
ACAATATAATTTTGCTCGGAGATATTTGTTAAATCATAAATTAATATCATATGTAGAATTAAAGATGTCTCGTTTAATATTTCTTTGATATCATTTTTACTTCTAATGTTGCATTGTCAGTTAGGCAATGACGTTATCATCAGATACGCATCATAATAATTCTCAAAACGTCACAGGTAAATAAAATAAGAGTGTGCAAATATATGCACGAAATTTAATTTTTCGCTAAATTATATACGAGAGAAACTTGGAATTTTATTAAAACGTAAGTTTAATAAGTTTACCGAGCGTTTTAGTGTAATTCTGGAAGTTTATTTCACTTTAACGGAGAATTATTTTGTACGTATAATTGCATAAGCGCAAAATTGCTGTTTAATGATGCAAGTTGTTTAATAATGCAATACTAAAAGCGAAAATAACATCAAAGAAACATTAAACGAAGATTGAAGATTAAACATTAAACGAGATGTTGTTCAATTGTATATGGTATTTAATAAACATATTTCCGAGTAAATATTATTTAAAACCTGAATAAGAATCCTTATTCAGGATTCGCGTGTAAAAATACAACATACAACGTACATGCGTGTTAAAACACAAGACACATCGAATCTCACTTTATTCGAAGACGTTGCTCGTTATACAGCTCTGCAGCATTCAACAGCGCCGTCTGAACTAACGGTCTCTCGCAACACGTACAATGTATAAGCTGTTTACCTTTCGCAGATATTATTTTTCTTTTGACCGTCGTTACGATGGTCATGCAACACGAATGCATGTTAAGCTGCAATACGAGCCGAGATGGCATCTCTAATGTGTTTCCCTTACGTATGTGTCGTTTGATTTGGATGTATTGTATGAGATGTAGAACAGAAGTTTACTCTACGCTTAATGATCAAATAATTCGTTGCAGCACTCAAAGGGACTCGCGTCCAAGGAGGACGTGTCGTCCTCGTAAGTTACATCCTTCCGAGGATAATTAGTGATTGTTGTATCGATAATTGTAATGCAACGTTGAAACCTTTAGAATCGTGCATCTTGATACGTATGTACATGTATGCGAACAATAGCAAGTACAACGTTTTCTTTCCGTCCTGATTTATACACTAAAACTCTAACAAATTTTTAGCACCAACATTTGAGATCGATGTTGATTCTAAGTTGGTGATACTTGCGTTTTAAAGTCCGACTATTAAGTTAATCGATGCTCATCTTATTTAGTTATTTACTGCGTTTAGAGTTCGACAAACCAAGTCGGCACGCAAATCACTGATTGGCCATCAAAGATCCAGGTCTGACCTTGGCGTTTTAATATATATATCTTACTATTATGTAATTTATGGTCAAAAAGAATGTAATATTTGTGTCTAACAAACTTTGTTTAAAGATATCTTGTTATGTTTTTTTTTTTTTTTTGACCATTTAATACCCCGTTTGAATTTTTTTCTATCTCTGATAGTTTTAAAGATATTTGCCTTGAAAGATAAAACCGTTTTTTTTCAAAGGAGTGTTTTACCCCTTAAAAGTCAAAATCTGCCCATATAAAAAAATACGTGTCTCGATTTGTACATATAACAACATATTTAAAGGAGAATCAAATCGGTTCCGAACAGTTATGACACTTCCCTTGTAAGTGGAAGTTCGTAAAAGTAATATTTAAGTCATAGTTAATAACATGTTTGTCTTATCTAATCATCGTCGAGGCTCGGCGCAACAACGTCATTATAGTGCACGTGTGAGAAGTTATCTCGAAAAATGTCCAGTTCTTCGTCGAGAGGATAAGAAAATGCAAGCCACCAGAGCAGCGGAGTGCCATATATTGCCACGGTACATTAGTATGACGCATCGTCGCCGGAGTCCTCAGCTCGGCGGAACGCGAATTTAAGCGCGGACGAAACTGCAGCCAAAGTACATACACCAAGAATCCGCTAATGTATCCGGAAATCACGTAAATTTCCCTACTAGCCGTCGATAGAGCAAACAAATTGAATATACAACTTCGCTCATGTATCTGTGAATGATACGCGCATCTCACACTACTCATTAAAATTTAATTAAAGTCTAATCTATTAAAATTTTTTACGACATTATTAAAATGATTCTTTATAATCAGAATGTTGTTTAATATTTCTGAGATCGATTAACAAATGTGAAATGGCATTTAATCGGTGTAATAAATTGCCAGAAATCGAATAGGTCTCGTTCGACATTTACCTTAGAGATTGATCGTTAGAGACTGTCGATCTTAAAAATGAATTAACTGTTTATTGTCACATAATAATTGATTTATTTGATGCAAGCGAATTTCGCGATGTAAGTAATTCGACTTCTAAATAATACATTATGTGTACTACATTCAATTTCGCACGATAACAACTTGCTGGAACGACATTCACGAAGCTCTGTTGCGTAATAAGAAATAACACATAATACTATGAATTTAGTAATAGCAGGCATATTATTATACTTAATTATACTTAAATTACTTATATTACTTAAAATACTTAATCATGTATCTAGGACCATAGTATGCTCCAATATGAAAATTGCTAATTAAATAATTATTAAATAACACAGTGACTTGTAAAAATAAGCGCGACGTATCGATGAACATCTTATTGTGAGAACCCTTATCTTATTAATACCCATTTTAGTAAAAACCCAAATCTCATTGTAAGAGTGCCAATGTCTTCGACAATCATACAATCGACGAGTGAACCGATCCTACGCTCGAAAAAGTGTTCCCGAAGAAGTGGCGATTCATTTAGGACACCGGATGCTTAGGACAGCGAGTAAATTGAGACGACTTAATTGCATTTCCATCTTCAAAGACGTATCCTAGACGATTTGCTGAATGCGCGCGGACCTCCTCCAATGGCACAACGTACCTTTGATTCCTCCTCATTAGCAAGAAACGCATCGGTGGCTCCGAACTTCCCAGGAACAAGAGGCTCTAAGTGCGCTCGTCGCAGTATTACCCCGCCGGAATTTTTTTTCTCTTTTTTTTCCACCAAAAGAAAGTTCGCCGAGAACATTAAGCCTTCGCACCCGAAATTATTCTACGTGGGCGAAGTGCAACTTATTTTAATGACGTATACAGGGAAACTAACAAACCAATTAGTAGAATTACAGCTTCGTGCTCCGTTTCAAGGAAAAGACCGTATATTATGCGGACTTATATAATTCTATCTCAATGAAATATTTAAACCTTGTGTAAACATATTGTTATAACAAAGCTCAAGCTTTTTTTCTTAGTTCTGATAAAAATCAGAATTATATTTTATTATACTTTTACTTCTGAAACGCTTTATACAATGTTGCATCTTTTCTAATTATTGTTACATAGATAACAATATGTCGCAAATTACTTTGTGAAATGCTCAATATTTATTTATGTATGCACACTACCGAGTGTCGTTTAAGTGAGTTTTTTCCGATTTAGATGCATCGCTTTATATATATTTATAGATAGCTTCCGTTTTCAAATCCATCTCACGTTTCTTCGTTAACCAGTTATTTCTGTCGCTCTTACCGACTGGTTACAGGGTATTACGATTTAATCTACCGATTTACTGAGTCGATTAGACCGCCTCGGCACGATATAGAACGAATGCCGAATCCGTCGTAAGAAATAATTGAGAAATATGGACTATCCGCTGTTTCTCGGTCCAATCTCGTTTAATTCATTAATATTATAAGAAAATTTATTTGATTGTCATCCTGATTAATGTCATTCGAATTTCTTTCAATGATTTACAGGAATACACATTTGTATCTTCTTGATACTTGTTATTTCAACGAAAAATTACTATAAATAAATCTTTACACAAAGTTGAAACAAACAATTTCTATAATAGAATTAAACATTTTGGTTTCCAAGAACCTTTATGCTTTAAATACTATATTCCGGTGGAAGAATATCAGAGTACAAAAATAAATTTTCTCGAATATGTATATTCGAGTCGTTTGTTTAATTACTGAACATTTCGCTCTTCATCACTCCGACGGAGAGTTATAGGTGAAAGAATCGTATGTCAGAAATATCTGTCTGCATACGTGTCGAAAATTACATTGCGGTTGACAGAATTGTCAGTTCTGTAAATAATTTACGTCATCATCGAGATCTATTCGGTGTCGTGATTGCGCGGTATACCGAGCGAATCTGGCAAGCAATCTAGGCGGTATATCATCCGAGGAAGTATGACAGCGAGTATCATACGGCCTGTGATTTATAAATAAATATTCGGCGCGCTCCAACGTTCGTGCCTTGCCAGACGATCATTTCAATTGTGATTAACGTTTGTTGCGGGATATTTCTGCGCTGATTTTCGGAAAATCTCTTGTCTCAGGACAATGTGTACGTGATGGAAAAATCCAAGAGTTCAGGACGGTCAAAGCGTGGCGATCGTTAAATAAAGCAGAATGCTCACATAAAATATCTTTATCAAAAATATATATATATATCTTGACAAAATTTTCATTTACAAATATTATTTGTCCATCACTGTATATTATAATATTGATTAGTTTTATTAAATTAATCTTATTTCAACATTGACATATTCAAATGAAAGAACATTAGATACGGCAAGTCAAAACGCTTACTGAGAAAAGAACGCACTCTTCTTATTAAATTACTAGTAATTATCTCTTGTAATTCTTACTTGATATGCATAATTTTTATATCATCAAATACTAAGCGGGAGCTATACAAGATCTTCTTTGCATTTCTCATTATCTTAGTGTCTAAGATCCATGAATATTTAGAATCTTCTTGAACGTTGTTTTTATTTTATGGAAATTGAAGGAACCGAGAGTCAAAGTTTCTGCAATATTTATGAGAAATTAAGCGTCGATGACAGCGTAAATATTATATACACCCACACATTATCTCTGTGTAATTATACATGTATAAATTTTAAGTAACTTCTACAAACTTTATTTGTGCGATTTTTTTTTAATGCGAAATCGATTTTTCTTTAGCGAAAGTTTGATTAGATCCCATTTTTTTTCTTAACTCTTTTATTTCCGGAGCTAATCACGTTAGCAATTAAGCATTCAATTAAAATTTTATTAAAATGACGTCCACTTGGAATTAAAAATCTCTTCATTCGATTTTTGTGAAGATTGCTTTGGCGAAAAATTGCTTACTCTCAATTGCTTATCATTTAAAGTCTATTATTTTTTCAATATTTTTATCAACTCGGCATCAACTTGGACAAACAATCCGTTTGTAAAATTGAGAATTACTATCACCTCTCTCATGGAAGATGGAAAATGAAAGAAAGAGAACTACCTGTCTTCTTTTCATATTTATCGACGCATGTCGACGCATTCGTCGTTCCAACTAATATTATTAGTTTCGTGGTGCCCGTTTTCTTGGTTACGCTCTTAGATGATATATCTTTATCCTCGCTTTCGTGCCAGCAACACGTCCGAAATGTTGGTGCAGTGTGGGTGGCTAATTAATCATCAACATATTCGATGATCTGCGAGAGCTCATATTTGTATTATCGTTAGGACTGTTAAATGTTCACATACTTTTACATATATATATATATATATATATATATATATATATATTTAAATAATGCATTTAGAGAATTTCTCTTTTTTTCTGTGTAAATAATTAATCTTCTTTTTAGTTTTATATTTTATATTTGAATATAATATTGGATGTTACTTTAAACTTTAAATAATTCTAATAATAATTTTTTTGCTATAGATAATTAATAAATGCCGTATGTAAAAATATTACAATTAAATTACATAATTAAAGAGTTTTTCTATTTGTCTATAAATGTTTCTACAAATTGTGTTACTATCTACAAATGTTTCTACAGTTATGTTACTTTATATGATTGAAATTAGAAGGAAATTTAATTGCAAAAAAATGTATTATAGCTAAATAAGTGAGTGCTGTCTTTATAGGAACGATCACTTTTGTATAATGTTTATTTTTGTTACTATGTATTGTGTAATTACACGAATTATATAACTATTAGTGTGGATACATGTACTTTTCACGAAGGCAGAAAAATACAAGTTGAATTTAAGACGGAAGTACGCATTGGTGCCAAGAATAACGGCTTCAAAGCCCTTAACGTCGCAGTACATAACTTATGCAAATGCTTTCTCCGTGGACAACAAAAAGTGGAAAGAAGAAGCCGACCCCGGTTGTCGTTCGGGAAGCGCTCACAATTCATCCGTATCTAGATATACACTACGAGGGAAGACGGTCAAAGAGCACCTAAAGTTCGCTTAAACGTAGTTTGTACACAGCACACTTTGCACACAGTGTGCACGTTGCCCTCATGTTTGCGAGATTCCGTTCGTTGCCTCGGGATTGCAACGATCTTTTTGTGCTAAACGCGGCGTGAAAATGAAGTCTGAGTCTCTTGCACTGAGAATTTTGACTTGTTAGAAAAGGAATATTCTAACATTCTGCATACAGCAAAACGGGATTAAGTAGAGGCGACGTTGCGTACAAACTAACAAACACAAAACATGTTTCTTGAGGGGAAGGCGTTATATCCTAATATCCTTGGTATTATTATGTTTCAGGTTTCGAGCAAGCTGAGGTGTTGTCCTCGCAGAATAACGGAAGCAGCTTGGATTGTCTCAGTATGATCGTGCAAAGCATTAATGGACCGTTGCAGTCATCGTCTGAAAGTCATTATTCGTCTCATCATTGAAGTTTTACGGTACCGAGACTTAGTCCTTTCGGATCGGTCTCTTTCCTTAACATTCTTACGGCGACGTAAAAATGTGACATTTGAATTTATTTCAATATACGTACACTAAAAACCTGACTGCCTCTCCTCAGAATAATCGTATTACGCAGAATGTTTCAAAAATTGTTGAAGGCATAATTTGATTCACGAATGAAAACGATACCTGTATCGTTATTGATGAGTCAATAACGAATAAGCTAAACGTATAATTAAAAAAAGCCATGTGTTTCTAAAAAAAATCCCAGAAAAGAAGTATGTGATTCAAAACACCATATAAATTTTAATTGGCACGCCGAACGGAGGACACTCGATTTTTATCGAAACGGTTGTTGCAAGCGATTAATAAGTCCAGGAACGTTCGGTGAAAGCACACAAATATAGTTTAGGTTTCCAATTGTTATCAATAAATCTATGCGAGCGCTGTGGAATAGTCAAATATTTTATCTGTACCAAAGAAGAATATATCTCAAAGGATACTTTTAGTCTGCGCGTAACTTGAGATAGCTGCTACGCAAAGTATATACTGCAGAGACGAAAGTTTATGGCAGGGTAAAAATTTATTACGTGGCAGTCATTCGTTGCAACTTTTTTACGATTATTTCAATTTTAAACATTTATAAAGCGAACGATTCTATTAATGCTTTTCTGTTTATTTTCTAAAAGATTTGTTTCCAACTTGTCCGCTTTTAGCGATGTTGATTTTATAACAAATGTAAAATGCAAAACGACGGGAGTGCCACAAATATCCTTCGTGCTTCTACATCTCCTTCACTTACTTTTGCTTTTTCTTCACGACAAGCAAATGAAATCTTCTGTATTCTTTACCAGAAATGACGACAAATAGACACATTGTGTGCTGATATAGAGAGCTTATTTCTAATTACATTCACAAGATTATTTTCCATCGCATTTGCATCGTTTTGCATTTCAAGTCTAAAATTATGAATCTATAGTTCCTGGTATGACAAAGAGCCTTTCTTCCGTATGAAAGTTTTTATGCGAGACATTTGTCTTTCGATATGCTCAACAATTTCCTCGGAAATCGCCGAATTTTTCATGTGCCTGCAAGCGTATCAATCACATAGCACGTAAGAGAGCTTCGCGATGGTGTAAATATGTGAACTTATGAAGCAATAAAGAGAAACAATAAAAAAGCGTGCCTCCTCTTCTGTTTGCACTCCGGATTTTCGGCGCCCTTCCTCGTAATCTCTTTAGCTTTCGTCAGATAGCGGCCGAAAGTCATTTATCAGACAGTGGATAATTAATCAGCCGACTAACCATCACCGCTACTAAGGACCATATATTTTACGCTACGTCTCAGTCGTTACGTGACCGTCATACTTGATTAACGACGAATCAACGTTTGCGAACATTTAACATGTGTCCCTGAACATCTAAACGCTGATCTTTTGGTCATTCTCACTCAGATCATTTCGAGAAGAAAACGAACATCCCACTTCAACGCGCGAATATAAATCATCGAAATCGTTTAAAATGTGTCGGAAAGGCGCCAAGCAGCTTGTTGGAACGGCTACGTCTACATTTTCACGATACGACGCCACTTTGGACTCCACCATCCGAGGAAAACGAAATAAAATGTCAGCTGTCGTGCCATCGCTTCTACTTCAAGTGTCACTTCCTCCGCATTCTTACATAAACGAAGATCTCAAATGTAAAAAAACTCTTTCTAGCACACCGCGATAAGCTCTTGCATCGGTAGATATTTACGTTAAATCTCTTTCGGTATGTATATTTATATTTCTAATCGACATAAATAAATCTCCAATCTTCTGCAAATTACGATAAATTGTCAATATTCAACAGTTTTGATCTTGTAGACATTGAATGTGATAATGGTAGAAAAAGAAACATCACACGACAATCTTTATTCCTCGCTGTCATATCTTCGATGATAAAAATGACCAATCGGTTTAATTTAGATGACGAAATCTTTTTATCTTAAATAGCTGATAACTCACTAGTAGAACAAAAATTGTATGAACCATTGCGTTGAAATTAATTTTATGAATCATGAACTACGTCTTACATCGTGTCGAAGAGCAAACGCTTCTGCTTCTACCTCACATTAAAAGCGTTCGCGTTATTTTTGTTCGTGTGACCCTCAAGTACGATGCGTCCTTTGATCGGGTCACCGACTGTCATGTTACCGAGGACAGCTGAAATTGCCGACGATTTATGAGATACGCACGGAGAGAGGAGAAAGTCGTGACACGGGAAATCGGAGCGGCGAGAGTGCAGAGAGAGAAGACCGGACATGCTCTACGCTAGATCTAAAAATCCAAAAGTTCGTCAGTGCCATTGCATGGCTCTGCCGTAGTATCGGCACGTTTTCAAAACACGGCACGTCCCACGAGGCACGTTGAATGCATCTGCGCCCATTTGTCACGTCGCGCTATTAATGGCAAATTTAGAATCGGAGATTTGTATGGGGATTCTCATCCTCCCCTCCCTCTCTTTCTTTCCATGCTTTTCCCATATCTCGTAAAGCACCCTTATATATCGTCGATGTTTTGCCGCGATAGATCGCCATCCGATACGAAGGATCCTACAATGCTGTGTCTTCCTTAAAAGCACGCCGTGCAGCGCGGCCTGCAGTTCACACGAAGCCTCATTATTCTAAGCTTTTTTGCAGCCTCGCCCGAAAACATTGATTACAATGCAGATTAAAAGGTAATTCTTAACGCTGCGATTTCTGTGCCTTCTTCTTACAGAGAGATCGGCGGCAGTTTATCAACTAGCTGATGCACGTATCAATTAGGCTTCTCGGTAGAGATTACTTTGCCTTGACAGCCGTATAACTGCGATCATTGTATTAAAGATATATTGTAACTCTGTATTCCTTCTGCGCTTAAAACGAGACAGGATGATATGATCGCGAAAGAAAAAAGAAAAAAAACGAGTATTAGAAATATAGGTAGAAATAAGAAGAATGGGATATTTATTAAATTATTAAATTAAAAAGTCTAGCTGGATAAATATAGAAAATTTGCCCCTACGGAATTTTGCAACCATTGCTTTTTTCCAGGTTTCATCATAAAAGACATCTACCTGCAAAATTATAGCATTTTATATCTTTTATCAACAATTTGATAGCCCAAATACAACCAAATACTCAACTTATTCAGCTAGATCCTTTAAATATGTGAGTTAATGCTTTAAGTACATTTTAGACACAGGGATATAGCAGTTGCTTAACTAGATTAATAAGAGAGAGTCATGGACCATGCATCTACAGCATTTAGTCATTCGCGTAATTTAATGTTCAGCAAATTCGAAATTATCTTTTCCCAGATCGGTCATTTGTCACGCAGTATTGCCAGACATCGCCAGACAGATTCGGTCGGTCCGTTCCGTATACTGTTCGCATGACTGTTTCTTTAACACGCATACATTTTCCGGTGCAGATCCGCGTCAAATTTCAAAGCGTTTGCCCCGTGTCTTTTCTCTGGCCAAGTAATCACGCGCGGAAGCTTTCGCCGTGCGGAAAGCGTTTTCCAGATGCTCTCCCTCGTAAAGCATCGAGAGACTGACCGCGTTTGTTTCGCGCAACGTCCCCCGCAATATCCGTTTTAGTAATACACAATAGCGAACGTTGTAATTACTTTAATGCATTAAGTAGGACCGCTACCGACAGGATGTCTGGCTTGGGAATTTTGTCGTGCATTTACAATCTGGGTTTTTCCCTAAAGAATTATACATTTTGCACTTGTACCGTGAACATGAATATCTTGAACAATTATTAACAAAAATTGAAAATAAATTAAGAGATTTTTCATAACCAGATCTTTAAAATGTATGATAAGCTATGATTTTTGGATAAACGTACATTACGCATTTAATTATATTGCTAATTTGTATATTAATATGTAATTGGAAATAGAAAATTTTAACACAATTTTAACACAAAAAGTTTTCAAAATCAATTCTTGCTTCTTTTTAATTAATCATTTGTTGGTATCATTTAAATTTAAACAGGTAATTAAAGTTAGCAATTTATTGAATCAGGATGCAAAAGTAAAAGGATCTTTCGTGGATTGTTACATGAAAAATTAAAAAAATAATAAGCAGCAAAGTTAAGAATCATAGCTCCGCAATTCATATTTATTATTTTAATATTGTTTTCATAGTTTGTTTGTTTTACTGAAACCGAGTTCTATAATACCACATAGCGCCATAGCAGTGTTCTAATAACGAAACATGCAGATAGTTGAGCTCAACGTATATTGCAACACAATGACACGTGAAGCTCTCAACTTCGGTTCAACATCTGTTGACCCGTTGCAACGTGCGACCCTTTAGACTCCTCGAGAACTTTGATATCTCAAGGGTTCCTTCGTAACAAGTGCGCACTCCACCACCATCCACCGTGAAAATGAACCTATGTATCGGAAGTCTTGGTACAAGAAGAATAGAGGGGCGTCAGTTTACGAAAGGTTGCCAAGCAATATGTAAACGCTTGCATAATAGGCGCGTTCAGTTTTTTCTTATATTGTAAAAACAAGAGATAAATGCTTTTGCATACTTAATTTCTTTATTTGCCTTGATGTATATGTGAGTTTGAAAAGTCATATATTTTTTATATAAATTTTAAAAATGTTTAAAAAGAAAGATATAAATGCAGTAAATATAAATAAAGTAAATAACATTTTTCTTAGGTTATGATGTGCCATTCAAACAGGGGAAGGCAATGGAAGGCAATTCTTTTCAATTTATGAAAAAATATATTTTTCTTCTTTTATAGATATATTTTATTCCGGTTAAAAAAAAACATGTATTATCTAAAAACAGTATTTCCAAACTTCCTTCTAAAGATTTTTTTAGTTATTTAAGGAGATTAATAACGTAGTTTTTTATTAATAATACTTTTTAAATCTATAATATTGTGGATTTTTTTATGTTTTACATGACACGATTATGTAAACTTCGTTGATGATCAAAGTAAATATTTTTACAATTTACAAAATAAACGTTACTAACAATATTTTTAGATCCTTTACAAATAGCTGTAATTAGGGACAAAGTAACAAAACATATACAGGAGTTACCCACATTAGCCAAAAATATCCGTGAGTGTAAGAATAGTTTGGGACGACATAAATATTTTCGGAGTTACTGACCCGTCAAAATTCTCCAGAACTTCGTCGAGAGACTGAGGCTTTGTAAATGTCGGTTTTAAAGTTTTAAATATTTGATGAACAGTTTTTACATATCCTGTGTGTTATATATTGTATTTTTCGATTTACAACAATTAAGCTTCAAAATTAAATAATAAAATTTTATTATTTGTTTAATTTTAAATAAGCATTAATTTTCTACTTAAGGGGGGACTGCTTTTAAAAATATTGGAAAGTTGTAATTAAGTGCGCGCATCCACACATTATTTCCAGAGCTTGGAAAGTGTACGTTCCTATATGACATATATAAAATTATTACATACATTTAATAATTATATATGTAAATTACTAAAATAATTCTTGCACTTGGAAAATAGACTGCAAAATACAAAATTAATACTCGATTAATCTATAAATCGAGGACAATAAAATTTACAATAAAATCCCTACAATAAAATTTATAAATTAATATAGAAAATACAATTAAGTTACCCATTATATTATATCAAAGCTGTCATAAGTGTCTGAAATTTTCTGAATACCTAAGATTTTCAAGGTTCTTTCAACATCGTTACAACGGACTAAAGGAAGATTTCACGTTACATTCATTCAAACGTTGTATATATACATTCTTCTTATATTAGTACTTATATTAGTTCTTATATTAGTACTTTTTCTATATAGATTATATGGCGCGGCGAGCCATGCTTACGAATTGGTGGAATTTTCCAGAACATTGCTTAGATGTACAAATGGGGGTAGGTCGTATCGTCGTGTGATGAATCGACGTTCATTCTTCAGTGTACTGTTCGCAAGTGCGGACGTTGCTATCATGTCTGAGCTTATGGTCACAGCAGCAGGACTGCAGAACTTTTACAAAAGTCAAATTTTTTAATAAGACATCGCATATAAATAAAAATTTGTGATTAAACTCACGTTAAACTCACTCGTGTAAAATTCATAAGTTTCTCGAAAGCAAATATAAATTAAAAAATTATCTTTTTAATAATCAGACATGAAAGTTAATAATCGACATAAAAAATGGAAGAAACAGTGGCATTGATAAAGTCGTGCATAATTTCAAAAAAAGGCGGTATACCAATTGAAGATTTAAACGGTAAGTGTATCATTCTTTGTATTTTAACTCATATTTTAATTTATAAAGTATGAGAGAAAGAAAATGTTCATTGCTAAGAAATATCAGTATATTGAAATTAAAATTAAAAATTATTAAATATATTTCATTGATTTTTTTAGATAATAATAATGCTCAAATTCAAAAATTTTAAAACTCTTAAATTCATAAGTAAATGCCTCGTGCTAACAGAAGCATGAATTGCTTACATTTTTATTTGTTTAAATAAGATTTGTAAATTCCTCGTAATTTACATATTTCACAAATTCACTTCCTTAATTTCCTTTTTATATTAAGATTAACATAAAAATCATCGAAATGGAAATTATATTAAAATAAAAATGTAAAATATTGATAAAATATTATTTAAAGAACTTTATACTGTAGAATCATAAATTTAAGAATGCTGCTTTTGTAGATGAGTTTCAAACTCTCGTCGGAGAATCTATTCCATATCGTAGATTGGGATTTTCGAATCTTCGTGTGTTTTTACGAAGTATAGACGGTTTGGAAACGACTAGAAATGATTTTGGCGAAGAGACATTAAAGATAAACGATTCTAAGATCTCTCATATCGACAGACTTATACAAAGGCAAAAAGTGGATTATTCCAAGACAAGGGTATTCATGGCAATTGTATTTGTGTTAATATGAAACCTATACACAATAATTACATAAATTGAAGAATTCAAGTAATAATAACGTTTTATTTCAGAACAAATATTATAAACAATTTATGCGAAATGATGGCAATCTTTATAATAACGATGAACGTAGACAAAAGAACAGATTAATTTATAATGCCAATCGCGCCAATAGACGAAGTCAAGATTTCGCTCGTCGTCGTAATCCAAATTTATTTGGAACGATCAGTAAGAAATTCAATTAGTCTTGAATTTGTGAAGAGAGATAATAGTATTTAACATTTTACGAAATTTCATTTAATTTAGTTTTTGCTTTGTGCTGTCGGAAACATTCCTAAATTCAATTACTACAACATTCAACATTCTTAAATACAATTCAAGATTTTATCCGATTTATTGTTAGTTTCTCGTACCCATAACAACTCTTTTATTTGTTATTTCTATTTAACTTTACAATTAAAAATTTTATATTTCAAATTTTTTGTCATACAAGTCATTTGAGATAATATCAGCAATCACGTCTCATGAAAAAGATATTTTTTAAAATAAATAAACTGATTTACTTTAGATGGCAATTATAATAATAACTTCTTATTTGGAGAAGATGAAAATCATTATCCGGTAGTAATAGAAACAAATGAAGTGAAAAAACAAGTAAGTGTATAGTAAAACTTCAGTTTGTGGTCCAGAAAGTGAAACTTTCTGGAAAGTATTATAAAATATTATTTAATGTATTATGTTATATTAGGACAACATATATGAACCTATCACAAACGGTCAACAATTACTTGGAGACGATTTTTTTCTGCAACTTGCAATACGTAATCTTCATCTTCCTATTTGGAGATACAAGGGTATGACAAAAATTTTCTTTACAAAGTTTTCAGCAAGTCTGTATTGAAATCAACTTTTTTAGGTTTTATTACAATTCCCATTCTTTTTCCACTCCGAAATAAATCCATTTCTTACTTAATTAAAATTATTACTACTTTATCAAAGTAGTTAATACACAATAAAAAAGAATTGAAATACGAAAACTTTCAAGATAGAAAATGAATATGTTTCAAGTTAAAAAGTGGATTTCATTATTTCACTTTTCAACAGATAGTTTAGCATTGCACTGTGGATTGTGTATCTCCGGACAAACTATTAGCGATTGTACTCGAGCTTTGAGGAATATTAGTACCATCTCCAACCGTGTCGTGATTCTGCTTGGCTCGGTTGATGTTTACAATGTAAGTTAATTTGTCTTTGCCCTTTCTTCGACGGATTGCACACAGCTAAACATATCAAGAATTGAATTGAATATATGTATTAAAACTTATACTCAAATAAAAATTACAGTGTGTAAAATATCTTTAAATAAACTTATTATTTACTAGTATTTGTGTGTGTAATACAACCAGATTTTTCACTAAATATTCGACTTTTTTCAGAACGCCACTTGCGACGAGATGATAGACGATATGACGGAACTCTTGCAAGTTCTACGGTCTAAATTTCATCTTTCAAACACAGCCATTACTATCTGCACTCTTCCACCTTTGGCTAATCTCGGCATTTATGCTTATAAGAAACAAAACATGGCGTTCCTTTCCTTTAACAATTGGATAAGATCTCTGGCGGATGATCCGTCTAAAAGAGAACCATCTTTTGTCAACTATCCTGTAATAGATTTGTATGAAAAATTCTGCTTTGACGGAACGTACATAACAAACTATGACTGGTTTCAAACGTAAGTACAATACAAAGTTTTAAGATATTCAGATAATTAATTTAACTTTACTTTCTTTTATCTTCTTCTCATCAATTTAACATTTTCATCAGAATAATTCTTTTATCAAAATTGATTGTTTCCTTAACGGTCAAAATGTTAGTTTTTTTTATTATAATCATTTTTAAAAAATGAATTTTTTAGAATATAAATTCCAATATAAATTTTTCAAAGACGAAATCATAAGTGGCAGATTTTTTAACTTGATTTCAAATAAATATTCACGTTTAAAACAAAAACGTTTAAAACAAAATTTTAATTTGAGGTATAAATTTTGATTTGCTTAAGAAATTTAATGTTAAAAGGAAGATTTTAATGAAAGACAAATTCCAAATACATATAATCCTATATATCTTTCACAATTATAATAATTAATTTTTTGTATTTCTCACAATGCATTTACTTTGTGGTTTTTAGCCAAGCGCGTAGAGTGTCCGGCACCAAACATTCTTATGTATTGTGGAATGTCATAGGACGGAAGCGAGCTATGGATCTCATTTGCGAAGAGAAAAATACAAATTGCGCCAGAAGTCCCAGCTCATTGTCGATGTAATGAGTTATCTGGGATCTTCCGTTATATGCATGTGATAAAAGCCGTATAAGAAAAAGAAGCAGAATGGTATACCATGGAGTACCTTATTCGTCGTTAGCGGCGAAGAACGCTTTATGGAGGATCTTCCAAGGTGTACCCTCCCGCTTCCTTCGCAAATGTGTGCCTGTATCGCAAATAAGTCTAGATCAAATCGTCTAAACTTATTCTATCTATGAAGAAAAAAAATAGTTGTATAACGTTCGGATGAATCGCCTCATTGTATCTAATCAAATGGCCGATTTGCGCGAGAGATTAGTTCAACGAATAATAACCGGATACGTGGTCTCTGCTTTCTCTCACAAAGATAAGCAGAGCAAGGTAATACATATGTCTTTGTATACACATGTAGTTTGTATACAAATGTAGTTTAAATTGAGTCTTTGCTCTCAAATGGACGTCAACCGTCAAATTTAATTTCGTTTGTTCACGTCTCAAGGAAATGTTGATTGTAGGTTTTAAACTTAGAAGTATTAAGATGCCTCCTGTTCACGATTTAGATTTTACCCGTTTCGTGGTATCGGAAAAGATTACACGACAGTTCGACAAGTGTTTAAGTTGAAACATTGAAAAGTATAGTGCATTTTTATAATTAAATGCGGGTAATTTAAAAATGACACGCATACTTTTTTTGAAGAAATCTTAACTTTTCCTAACGACCGGAATGTACGAGCGAAATTTAATCGCATCCCTTGCCACGTGTTTAAGATTAACTTTTCTGCGAATATATAGTTTCCGATGTAGATTTGATTAATTACTTAATCTAAAAATTTTCATAAGTAAATCAACAATCACACAATATCAATGTAAAAGAGTATAAATTTCCTCTATTTCTAAATGTTAAAAACTAATTCTAATTGGTAAATTATTAGATTTAACAAAAATTAATCACTTTTAATGTGAATAAACTAGCAGTCATATTTCATGAAACATGATCAAACGAAATTTAGTGAATTACAAATTATGTGAACAACTTTTGCAAAGAAATTAATCATGAGAAGGAATATTTATAGAGGTACAGGTCAAGTATTTCTCTGTGTGTGTGTATGTAAATTATTAAATTGTTTAAAATATTAGCTATAATGTTCTGTATTTTAATATACGTTAGCGTTTTATATACTGTATTTGATATACGTAAGCAAGTTAGAAAATACAATGTTAAATTAAAGAAATTAAATGGTAAATTAATTTCATAGTCAAATGAAATTAAATTAACTGTGATTATTATTAATGCCAAATTTCGAAGAAAATTTGTAGAATGGGCAATATAATTGATTTTTTTAAAATCAGTTCTTTGATAAAGTTTAAGAAGAACAGCCTTCATAGTTTAAAAAATGGTAAAATTTTAATTTAGAGCTTATTAAGTTAAATTAGAAAACAAAAATAGCGTTTTCAAATTAATCTTGAATAACTTTAGTAATGAATGCGAGAGGTTTTTTAGCGGAAAGAATATATATGTTTATTAATTAACATTAAAAGACGTGCAATTAAACAAATTGTAATAGTAATTGCTAGAAAAATGTAAATAATAATAATGCTAGCGATGCATGTGTAAATTCTACTTGTAATTTTTGATAATGTGTATAGCAAATAAGTAAACACGCATCAAATTGTAATAGGGCACGTATTCTGATCAATAAATCATGAATGCATATAATTTATTTACTTTTCTTCTTCCATAAAGTCTAATTTTTTAAAACAATTTATAATTTTAAAATTTCAAAATTTTTCTTTGCCAGTGAATAATAATTAACAAATTTTAATTTATTCGACTCTTCTGATCAATTTTGTTAACAAATCACAACGTTTTGACTTCTGATTTAGGTCCTTATCAAGTATCCTTATCAAGTAGTGTAGAATTTTACATATATGTATAAATATGCGGATGAAAAACGCACGTTAATATCTGTCTTATTGACATTGCGTTCAAATTACATTAATCTAGAAGTTAGCTCGAGAAATATCAATAATGGATAGAAACGTGTACAATTAATCAAATTATAAGCCTCACATATTTGGTGCGTCATAAAGGAAGACTCCGTCAGTAATAATAAATGAAAACAGCGATCTTACATCGTGTAGAACACATTACATTATAAAGACATTCCGCACGTAACAGTTAAATATACACTCGAAGAGACCAAAGTCAGGTAACAAAAGTAAAATAATAAATAATAAGCAGTAAATATAAATACATATGTCATTTGTCCAAAATAAAATCATATAAACATTACGAAAGTATCAAAAGACTATAACAGTTAATATATAATTTTGTATTAAAAATTTTACAGAATAGATCTACTATAATAGTCTACCTATAACTATAAAAATTATTTACAAAATTATAACTATTAAATTAAAAATAGAAAACCAGATTTTTATCAGAAAAATCAGAGATGACATAATCTTAATTAAATTAAAAATTTTTTTAATTAAAAATTTTTAAGTATATAATTACTTTTACCAGAATCAAAATAATTTGCTATAAAAATCTAGCTTTAGTTAATAATTTTGCGCGTTTCCTTTTTTTAGAAATAATTTGTGCGATTGCAAAATTGTGATTATATTTGGTCTCTATTTAAAAACGAGAGAAAGGAATCTACATGCGCGGAAGAGGGTAAAGTTTTAGGTTTAATTTTGGGTTAGCTATCTTAAAGGGTTGTTGCGTGTGAGTGAGTGAGGAACAGAGAAAATAACAAAGCTATATGCCGTGCAATGAAATAAGGACGTTATAATAATAAAGTAAGAGTGTTTTAGAGTAAGTAAGAATATGAAAAAGAACTGATTTATATATAAACTTTATATATAAACTGAAATATCCTGGGAAGAGATACACGTTAAAAGGAAAAAATTATTGAGGTTAGGAATTACAAGGGAGCAAATCGACCTCCTTGATATAATTATGTAAGATAATTTAATAAACATTCTATCCGACTAATATAAATTGAAAAATAAATATATATTAATAACTCTGCAACAAATACATATAATTGGTTGTCATATTATCAGTGCAGGAAAATTCATGTAATTCTTTGATATATTCACCTTTCTATAAAATTGTACTTATTAAAATAAAAGTGATTATTGCTAAATTATGTTTGAAAAAACCCGATCGCTTCAGTAAAGAGTGAACTGTATTTTATTTCTTTTGCGGTTTATTATTTTTATATATACTTTGCATAAAATGAGTGTCTTAATAAATAACATTCGACGTGAGGACAGTCAAAGCAACAGAAGAGTGAAATTTATTATAGAAGAAAAACAAAATTTATAGAGTCAGTGTTTTACTTAAATAATATAAAAAATTAGAGGCGATAAATGTTAACTAAAAAGTATTTAAAACTAAATGAAAGAGAATTCTTGATAATATAATAGCGAAGCGATTCTATTACAAACTAAGTAATATTTTTCAAATATTATGAATATGTCCAGGTAACGTTTGAAAAAAAAGACTTAAGATCTTATTACTACGACATAAGATCTTATTACTACGAAAAAAAGAAATAGTACTAAAGAATGGTTCTATAAAGTATTAAATTGCGAATATTATTAATTTTTGTTTGGGTGAGTTGCTTTGTTTGCAGTTTGCTTGAAACAAATGAATATTAATATTCAATTCTAATAAAAGATTCAAAAGTTTTTACTCTCGATATAAGTGATTTAAAAATTTGTGTGCAGATAAATATCAGTGCAATGTCCAACGGTCCAACTTACCCAAAGAGGGATTTGAGAAGCATGCTCGCTGAACGCAATGATTTTATTAGTGAAGAAACAATCTTTTGTAAACAGGACAATTTAGAGCAGTCCTTGCATATATTAAACGAAGTAATGAGATAGACGTAGCCAGTAATTTTGTTAAAATGTGCACAGATATTGATTGATGTCTAAACCTATAGGAATTTGAGTCATTTGGTATTTCATCTGTAATCGTAGACAATGACCTGCAAAGCGCAGAATCGTTAAATAAGCTATCTGTACAAGTGATAAATGCTGCTTGGAAGTTGATACATAAACATAGATGCTTAATGCGAATGCACAATCGATTAATTGAGTTAAATCAGAGAACTGTTAATGATAATGTTAATCTTAAGGTGAGTTTTTACTTGAAACATGAATATGAGTACTGAGATTATTTTTGTATTATTTCACGCTGCACACATGAGCGGTAAGTATATTGAAATTGCGTGTACTGTTTATAAAAAATAGAATATTGAATTACAAGATAGAATATTTAATTATGATGTGTTGGTAGAATCATGTGAAACGTCTGAAGGAAGATTTACAGAAAAAGGAACATACGATATGTAAAGCGGAGGAGAGAGAAAGGAGAATTAATGTGAAATATGAGAATGTGTCACGCGACCTGAAGCAGGAAAAAGACGAGGTAATTTGATTTAGAATAGTACATAATTTGATTTGTGCTTGAAGAGATTGATTTGAATATAATGTACAAAAATTGATGTTGAATGTCTAAATTTACAGGTACGAAAGCTAAAGAAACAGGTTCAGTTTAAAGAGACTCAACATGAGCACGAAGTAAGAAGGATCACGCAGAATAGTCAGAAGCTTCAAGAGCAATTGCAAAAGTCTGCTGGTCAGTAGATACTACTACTTTTGATGGTGCTAATTAAATCTTATTAAACATACAGCTATTTGTGTAGTTTTTGTTTTATATTTACGTAATATACAGTATTATAATATACATCGTTACACAATACAGTAATATATAATACATAATACTTTAATTAGTTAATGGAATAGTTTCATTATATATAATAGTTTTTCAAATAAAATTTTTATCGCGCAAAAACAAATGCAGTCAGTTAACTACATTATAAATTGATTATTGACCAAGTGTTAGCACTTCAAGTATTTTGTATTTGTATTACACAGATATTGTTTGATGCTTAACGAATATAGCCACAAATATGTGATAAAATTTTAATAAATGTACAATAATTTTTTTATACAGGTACTTTTACATCAAGAGACAAATTATTACAAAAGATGCATGAAAAGGAATTAACTACGTATAAACAAACTATTTGTCGTTTGGAAGAAAACAATAGACGTATGTTAGAAGAAATCAATAATCTGAAGGATTCTCTGGAGCTACATCAAACTGGTATTGATTTGCATATCGAAGCATCTGGGATATGGACCAACGCAGATACTTAAAGCATAATTGATATTTGTAATTTATTTATTTATATTTTGGAAGACGTGCAGAAAAATTTTGTAATTGCTAGAAATATGTATATTCTTAGTAATACAGCAGTATGTATGTAATTTTGTAGTAATTTATTTTTTTACACAAAGATATATATATATCAACAGAGATAATAGTTTAAATAAGTTTTGTTCTTTATGTATTAGAGCGTAAAAAAATTTTGTTTAAGATTTTTGAATAAAATAAAGATGCTTTGTGATTCCCTATATACATTTTGTGTTTTGTCACATATCTCTTTTGGAGAAAGACGTCTGAGAGTGTATGTGTTTGAGTTTTAAGCGAGTTTAAACTCACTAGCACTTTTTACGTGCATAAAATGTGTACATTGAATTACGTAGTCATGTTCGCGAATATTTGCAATAGGGACATACTATGGTTACATACCATGTTTACACGTCTTTGGTCTTTTCTATATCGCTCCTGAAATAATTTTTAGGGACAATGTAGAAACCATGAGAAACAAAAAATTAAAGAACAAAGTATGTTATGCTGACTATGCACACTTAACCTGTTATATTTTTGAAATATTTAGCGTTTTATAAAATAGTCTTTTATAAGTTTATATCATTTAAGAAAACGAGATTTTATATCCTTCTTCTTTTATGTTCTTTTGAATATATTTTCTACAATCGTGATAATTAATTTAATGTAATTATTCAAAGTGATCCATGGTTATGTAATGATTTAAGATAATCAGAAAGTTATGTACGATTTATTTATTCTAACCGGACGTTGTCCTTGATGATCAAGGAGGATTGCGTAAGAAGAATCAAAAATAGAAATTATTACAGCCTAATGTGTCCTGGTTATATGTTTCTGATGTGCTTCTCGATGAAGAAACAACTTGTCATACAAGAGAGAGAGAGATAATGGCTTCACATTTTATTATATAATACATTATATTCAAGGCCGGTTTGAGGATTTATGATATCTGGGGCAAGGACTTAAAATGGCGCCCCCCTCCCCATTTTGACGATGCCGTTTTCTCCACTCCACGCGCGTGCTAGCGGCCGCAAGAAGCAGTACTGTGTATGTGTACCACGTCAGTCTAGCAAAGGGGGCACTATCGAGTAAAGTGTCAAAATTTTTAAATGTATATAAACAGTATGTATTTATGTATACATAATAAATTATGTAATTGAATTGTAATTGAATACATAGTATTTTTCAAATAAGAATGATAAAGATACGTAAAAAATAATAAATTAAAAGAGAACAGATTTTTAAATTGGAGAACTTTATGTAATAAGGAAATAACTCGTAGGAAATTGTATTTTTCTCTGTAACTCACGCAGGACAGCCGTGTGATTATGACAATGTAATTTTGATTTGATTTTCCATCTTTTTCAGGAACGCAAGTACTCTATAATTTATTTACTCAATGTTATTTTCGGATTGATTCGGATTCTTGTGTCTTCAAAATGGTGTAATATTTTTTCCACGGAAACCTCCTTGCATCATACGTGCAGGACCGAAAAACGAATCCGAGTTTCTCGCCTTGCTCAACAAACTCCTACTTTACTGCCATGTTATCCAGTGCACGAAACGATTTAATACTTAAAAAATATTTAAATGTTGTTTCCAGAATTATTTTACATGTTGTTCATCATTTTATGTTTCGATATATCGAGTCAAGGTGCGATTGATTTTTCACAAATCGATTTCGATCTAATCAAACTCAAATTATATGAAACCGATTTCACTTAATGTTGCAGCATGGAAGCATCAAATATAATATATAATTATAGACTCTGTTAACAAGAAAATGTATATCAGGATAGTTGCTTGACACGGAGCCTGTCCACTGCTTTCTGAACATTTGCAGTTGCCTGCTTTGCAGACTGTATTGTTTCGAATCGCGAGGAATTTTGGTTCTCCACGTTGATCACCTCCCGGATAGGCTATTTCATTCGGCAATCTATTGTCGCTGCTCTTGATGTGCTTCGAACTGAGTCTCAAGGTGCTCTTGCCATCCGCGCAAATGCCGTGTATTATGATGGTGGTTGTGGTGACCAAGTTCACGCTCACGTTCGAGAAGATGCTGTTTATTACGATGGCGTCGGTGCCTTGGATGGACATCAGTCCCGGTTTCTGCATCTCAAACTTGGAGTCAAAGATCTCGATCTTCAGGAAGTTAGCAAAGTTCAAGGTTTCCTTCACATTACGCAGCTCACTGTTTATTATATTTAACAACGCGCCCTTCACGTTTAGCCAACCCACCCGCTCGATCGTGACGTTTGTCATAATGAAGTCCGACACATTGAGGTAAGAGAACTCCTCCTCGAGGTTTTCGATGAGCGCGTTTTCGATCTCGAGCGTGTCAATCGCTACCAGATTCATGAATGTATGGTTCGTAATCTTTGGTATCCGGCCGATGTTTGAAAGCTTTAGCAGTTTCATGCGCCTTGACGCAAAGAAGACGTCAAAGTTCAACAATCCGACATTCTGAACTATCATTTCCTCAAGATCGGTCGCTTCCGGAAAACTAGAATAATGGAGGTTCGCTGAAACGCATCCTGTGACAGAAACGCTAGTAATATTCTTGTAATTGTATTCCTCTGGTAAGAAAAATTCCTGAAAAATCAGAACTAGTCAATTACTATACCCTTAACTATTTTACGCCAATTTATTTTATCCTTGTATATTTAACGGATTTATTTCCATCAGCATTTTTACGAAAAGGTAGCGACATCAGCATACATAGTACTGTGATTTTATTGTAAAGCGAGTAAAACAGTATAAAGAAAAGTCGTAAAGATATTGTGAGATTTCTAGTCCTGATATCTCAAAATAAATGACGTATAAATTTAAAAAATGGCTTAGATTATAACATAGATTTATTATCAGAATCAGTTAAAAAATTTTTATTCACTTTGAAAGCATTTGCAACTCAAAACTTAAAAACTGAGCATCTTTGCAAAAAAAAAAACAATCAATTCATCTGCGAAAATTAAATACAATTTCAAGATCATCCCGTAGATTTGTACATTTGTATTTCCCGTACATTTGTTCAAACAAAGTGTAGAGATTATTGATATGATTACGATATTGATATGGAGGTATTAATTTGCATACCTCGTTTCCGATGCAACTACACGTAATCCTCTTTTCATTGTGAACTTGGCATTGTTCGTTAATATTATTCGCAGCCACGGACGACAGTGCTGCAGTGAATATTACAGCGAGTAGGGTCGCTCCCATATTCAGTATATATGCTATCTGTGAATAAAATCTCACCGTCGATTGTGTTCGCACTGAAATTAGAAAGGGAAATGTTTCATTCCAGATTGATAAGAATGTTACACACGACCGGGTCATCCTGTGATTTTTCTTTTACTTAAACAGTTTCTATTCAAAACGTAGAATATATTCAGAAATAATAATTATTGTAAATTTTGCAGATTAAAGATAAATATATTAATCAATCGTGTATTTTAAATGTCGATATATATTTTGGATAAAACATATTACTGTCGATATATATTTTGGATAAAACAATGTGACTGAGCTCTTCGAATGTTGTGACAATTTATGAGAATCTCAGTATTTAACTAATTCAAATAATGTTTTTCACCATACTTTGTTTTTTTACAATTTTAAATTTATTAAGAGTATAAAAGTATTTTTTAAGAAAATTCTTGAAAGAGCGAGCGGAATACAGTGTAGAGAAAAGAGAAAAAGGTATATTAAATTTGTCAGGACAGCGCAAAGTTGGAGTGAAGCTGATTCCAAAAATATTGATAAATGTTATTACTAATTATATAATAGCGTGATGTAGCTTGGACGCAATGTCAACAAGACAGATATCAGTGTACATTTTCCATCTACAGAGTTATATGTGAAGATCATACACTTGATAAGGACCCAAATCTGAGGTCAAAACGTAGTGTTAATTAACAATCAATAAATTTGGCCAGACGGTTCGATGAAAAATTGTAATCTGTTATTACTAATGTCACAGCCAAATATTGTTTTTAGATAAACGTACTTTTTTTAGGTTTTCTAGATGCTTTTTTAGGTCTTCTCTCCAACAGAAGTAAAATACACTAAGTTCACGGAGTGAAGACTCTCGAATTTTGCACTAGTAATACGTATAAGAGTCTCAAGATGCAAGTATAAAAATAAAAAAATAAGAAAGAAATACTCTCACCATACTTTCAAATTTGACAATTCTCCGCACGATGAAATTAGATTTTCTAGATTCTTTCTGTCGCCTTTTCCTTTGAAAATTCCCTCATTCGTGCTTCTTGTAAATTTTTCTCCGAGGTACTTGATATTAGTCAGATTTTGAATAATTGTTTCGGCGATGTTTCCTGTCGGTGGATCCTTTGTTGTTGCAGGAAGAATTCGCTGGAACAACAAGCACCACTTCCTCGATGTTGAACGTATCGTAACGATAGCAGGCAATAACTATTTCGGATGTCGCATTCAGCCGACGGATGAATCCACGGTCGAGTGCGCGATTAAGATAGACAGTTCTTTCGCGCCGCTTTTTTATGGTGATTGACGTATAATGCAAACGTGCTGTTCAGTAAATGTATTCCGGTAGCCATGAAGTTCAGAGTTTTGCATGCTCGTTGATTAATACAATATTAATATAGTTGGTAATAAGTCTAACAATACCGCCACGTTTGTGTTGCATGAAATTTTTCACCGGAAAAATGCAGTCAGTCTGACAAAGAAAATTCATTAGTATAGCTATAATTCCAAGTAGATTCCTTTCGGGTCAGTTAAAGAAAACAATCGGATAAAAAATATTTAAAATAAAAAGCCAAAAACTCAATAACTCAAAAAACTTCTTGCTATAAAAATTGAAAAACTCCTGTCTGTCTTAAATTTTTTATTTTCTTTTCTGTAACAATTTTTTCTTTAACTGATAAATAGTCTTCCTATATTGTATATAATTATATAATTTTCTAGAAATCATAATCTGTTTAAAGTGTTTTATTTAAAAATGTGTTTATTATATGTTTCTTTTTAAGCGTGAGACATCACAATTAATCTAAATAAAGAACACGTGTTTTATAAACTATATAAATTACCCTAATTAAAAGGGATTCAAATTACCTTAATTATATGATTGTTATAGAATTGTAAAAAATTTGTAGTTGACATGCTAGAACTATATGATAATACATATTAAATTAAACATTAGTTCGTTTGTATTAATTTACAATATCTATGATTCCTCGTATTAAGTCATTATACATGCGCGACGCAAATATGTATAAGGAAAAAGTCATACAGTGGATCAAGTTGAGAAGTTGCGCAATCATTAACTTCGTGAAATTTAATAATTCATCACTTTGAAAGTGATATCCCTGCCAAGAATAATAATTGTTAATCTGCATTAGGTGAGCTGCTAAACAATGTATCATTGAAATTGTTAGACTGAATCATTATATTATTCCTCTGTTTTTTAAGAGACGAAAAGGGACGATATAATGAAAATTAGTGCGCTAAAACACGATTTTTTAACAATAGAATAGGAATAGACAATTTAAGATCTAGAAATAGACATATCTAGTCCGACTCGTTTCCATTTTATTTTCGCATCAAGGTCTTCGAATTCTACTGCTGTCCAGAAATTTAATTTGCCGCTATATATCAAGGAAAAGGATTCAATGTGTTAGGATACGTTGCACAAAGCAATTCGGATCCACTAAAATTAAACAGGGGATTACAATATCGCTCGCGGAAAAGCGGGAATATCACAGGCGACGCACACTAGTGTGTGACAGTGGTCGTGTACATAAAAATGTATTTACGATTTACATACGTGCTAATGTAACACATTTTTATCAACACACACCCAACAAAATTCATGCATTCATGCACACACGCAAACACATAACACACCGCAACACTTCCGCATCGCTAGTGGAATCACCGCGCGTATCATGATTTTACAGCGCCAGTCTTTTCAATTCGTGAAACAAGAAGCATATACTTATACACGCGGCAAGAAAACTGACGCCACGATTTATTCCCTCCTTATTCCGTAACAATATTTATGACTATTCCACGTAACGATTCTGCAGCTGTCTGACTTTACTCTTCCCAGCCTGCATTTCCGAGTAAAAATAGCAAATAAAAATGACACAAAGAAGAAAATTAAAGGAAATTTCTCGAAGAGAGATTTCTTTTCCGAGCAAGCTGGTTTGCAATGAAATCTACATTATTTACATGTATAAACGTTTTGATGGCTAAATTAATACATATTTAAACGTTAGCTTACAAGATAATAAACAATATTTACACATTAATCAAAGAAAGACACGATAAATATTAAAATAAAACAATTTCGCTTTGTTAATGAAACTTGTCACGATTTAGTAAAACTGAGCAACTGAATAGAATATTTTTGTACATCCAAATTGTAAACTAAAAGAATACGAGTAGGTATTACTCGTATGTTGAAAAGAAAAAGACAAAGGAAATGTTATGAATTAGATAAGCGAAGTGTATTGAAATTTAACACAAATAATTTTACGTTCTAGAGCACTTGGTCTGAGGTATTAGAAATATTCGCTTTCGTTAGCCATTTAAACATTACCCGAAGTGCAATTTAAGGTGATACAATTTAAGGTGATAACATTTGTCTTAAAATTAAGCGATATATGACAAAATATCTTGAGGCACACTCTTATATTTCGTAAGTTTCGCATGCTTGTTTGATTTTAGTATTAAAATTATGTTATACATATCACTAGATTGCAACTAGAATAGTCATTCTGCAAATAAAAACGAGGAAATATCGTATAATTATATATATATGTAACATGTATATTTCTCATTTCTTCCGTTTGAAGAACGTTGATAGTTAGTTTACAAAAAAAAATTGTATCCAGCTAGTGTTAAATGAACAATGTAAATACAAAGATGTTCCAGCCTAGTAAGTTTCTCCTTATCGACTCGCAACCCGAGACTATAACAATTTCACGTGATTAATGTTATAATGTATCATTAGTACTCTTTTCCGGCTTGAGTCACAGTCTTGAAGGTTTGCTCGTGATGAACATCGCGAGTCCTGTCACAGCAGTTCACGAAATGGAGCGGAAAACGCCAAGGAGCCTAAATGCGTGCTCCTAAATACTTCCGCAGAGATCAGTCTTATGTAGAGCCATCATCGAGCTCATTTCCATCATTATCACGCTTTCTTGTAGAATATTCTCTTGATGGCCTCTTTCCTTTCTGGTGATACGAGTGCCAGTGGCGTCTTTCCTTGTCGGTTTTGTATGTTTGTTTGGCCTCCGGCTTGTATCAGGAGCCGGCAAACTTCCTTCTGCTTCTCCAGGTTTACCGTATTCGAGACTGCCGCGGCCATGTGCAGCGGCGTATTGTACATGTAGTTGGTCTCATTCACGACATTCGAAGTTGCCTTGCACAGCAACACCTGCGAAAATGTAAGAAAAAAATCTGAATTTGCATCAGTGATCAACGATGTCGCGCTTTCGAAATTTAACAAAATCTACATGTCAAGTAAATGCCCAATAAATAATTTGTGTTTTAGCAATATCCACCTTGTAGAATTTATCTTTGAAAAAAATTACATGTTTTTTCTAAATATTTATATCTTTTTTATTTCGCAATACTCTTTTGTATATCTCTTGTAATTTGTTTGTTTGTTTAGTAATATTTAACTTTTTCGAATATTAAAGTTATCAATAGAATTTTGTTGATTTGGAGAAACGCTGTGAATGCAGCATTTTAGAAAAACTACGTTAATTGTGAAAGGGAAAGAGAAACTCTCTGTAAAACACATGCTATTACGATTAAACGTTCTTTTGTAAATATTACAATCCTTTTCAAAGAAGAGACAGTCGTGTTTATTATGTAATAGGGAATAAATGCATCAAATGCACGAAATTGATTTTTTATTAGCGCCTAACATAACACTTGTTTTGTCAACTGCAATCAAATTAGATAACACTGCATGTTAAGGGTTATCGCACGGAATTCTGGGTGAATAAGAGTGAATGGATCAATTATTTCTTGCTTCAACTACTTGCTCTTTATAGCCATCTCTGATTGGTGGATTCTTCTACCGGTCTTATCCACCAGTCATGGAAAAAAGAGAATATAAGAGAGATAAAAAAATAAGTAATCATTCGAACACAACATATAATCGAATTATCACGTAACGTGTGTTTCAGAAGATTTCACATTTCTTTCTAGTTACAAGATCTTTAGCAAATTTTGAGCAAAATCTTTTTCTTTTTTTAACAAAACTTCATATAAGTTCGTCTTTGCAAATTTTAATCAATGTTTGATCAATGTTTTTATTAATGTTTAACAATTTTAGTTTAGCATTTAAATTGCTTTAATTAAACTTTCTTGGAATTAATTTGAAAGCAATGTACTTACGCTCATCACATTCATTAATCTTTTAGGACTAAATAGAAAAAAATTTCGATGATTATATCATACATCAAAACAGTTTGTTGTTGTTCTCGGTTTATCTTCTGTTATTTACAAGAAAATCGCAAGGTTTCTCATACATACATTGACAACATTTCTTCTTAATTCCAAGAAGCGATACATTGCAGAATGTATAAATATCAGTAATGCGATAAGCTGATTATTACACAGATAACTATGATTTTACGAGTAACTGACGCGCGAAGCCGGGAAATCCCTCAGGTGAATTACCTTCACGAGCGCAGGATCGCAACTCAATGAGGCTGCCATGTGTAAAGCAGTGTCGCCACACTTGCTCTCTTTGACCTTGATATTTGCGCCGTTCTCCAAGAGAAGACGCGTCGTGGCCAAGGACTTGACGCCTTGTTCTGTGGAATTATGCGACTCGACTGCGATATGAAGAGCAGTCTTCCCTGAAACGCACATGTTCTTATTCCTCTATCTCGGTATCTTTGTGCAATTTCATGCTCTTTAATCTCATTTCTGTTTAACTAACCGTCATAATTACACCTTGATAGGTCGAACACTGGATTTCCTTGCACCGTCTTCAACGCCAACAGCTCCGCCAAGACCTCCCCGTGGGAATCGCCACGCGTCACGACCGAGTGTATCAGCGTGTCGCCCTGAAATGACAAAAATAATATTATCAGCAATTGTTTGCTGTCATATAAAATTATTTTTTACTAGCGTCCCCCGTCTCGGCTTCGCCCGAGATAATAGTGCGACCGAATCATATGTATTGGAAATGATATTTTTCGAGCACAGGCAGTAGATTTCGATAAATTTGATCGTACTCGAGGCATAGTGGCAACCGAGTAGAACCAGTGAATAAATCCGCAAATACAGAAACCTGAAGACAGTGTTCCTTATATAATCTGCTTGCGAATGGATAATTCAATTGCATTAATAATTCCGTTTGTTCTTTCTTCAATGCGGTCATCATATGCCGCGCGATCATTCAGTAATTATACACAGTTAGTCGAAACTTGAAAATGTATTTATTAATGAATAACCGTGTGATTACTTCGGTGAAATAAGAGAGAACCTTTTCTATGTAATCGCAACTATTTCGTTCGAAGACTCGCCTGTAAATGTAACATGTGCCCGATTAAAGCACGACCGGTTTCGCGTTAAAACGAGTTAATGAACCGCACAAAAGCAATGACTTTCGCGTAGATGAATCATGAAGAAACTCACATGCATGTGATATAATCTTTGATTGATTTCGATCCCTTTCTGCAGCATCGCGGCGGCCAGATATCCGGTGACGTACGGCATTTTCGGACAATTCATGGCAGCCAAGTACAAAGCGTCCTCGTTGCGATTGTTCACCATTGATAGAGCGCCCGGTAGATTGCCCAATCTCTCAACTAACGGCACCAAGTAAGCTTTCTTCTTTGTTAATTCCTCCGGATTACCCACCAGACACATCAGCGGTCTATTACACGCAAACATTATGTTTTAGCACTCAGGAAATTCGAAGAAAGGTGGTTTATATTGTCTCTTTGTTCATTTTTTTAAAGTTAGACATTAATTAGCTTTTATTATCCAGCGCTGCTACATCGGAAAAAGATTTTACAGTAAATGTTTTACAGTAAATCAGTCAATATACTTAATTAAACCCGGAATGATGTACGCACTTTTTATACGCTATACTCGTACATTTATATATAAAATGGAACGCTTACGTGTCACCATCCTCGTCCATAGTCGCTAGTTCCTCTATGGATTTCTTCAGTAGATTACTCATAGCTCTTTCCACTTCCTTAGGATGCAATCCTTCCTTCAGCCTCTCGCTCGCTCTTACAGACGGTAAGTTTAGCGAAGGCCACGGTACTATTCCTCGATTCGAGTTTCTGTCGAGGCAAATCGGGTTGTTAACCACATTTCTTCACGTATTAACGCGAAAGCTGTTACGATTATTTTAATACAAGTAGTGTAGAGACGACGACATTCAAAACTTCATATTACGAATTGATTTAAAAAACGATTTACTACAGCAAAAAAATTAAAATTATATTGAGAAATATCAACTTTTCAAAGAAATATGCATAATATGTAAACTGAATTGCCACTAGCTTCTAGTAAAATTCTATATTACGATCGTCCGAAAATACCGGAAGCACCTTCTCGTTATCGTTCATTTCATTGAGATTAATTTTGATAACTTCGTCGAAATAAAGAACGTATTTTTTTCACGCTCGCGAACAGTATCAACAGTATCAACGTAATGACAGTAATGCGATTAAATTGTATCTGAATGCAGCTGAAATTCTATTTATCTCCAAAGAAAGAGAGACATTGTTTTAAAACAAAACCATTTCCTTCCAATTCTACGAAACATTTTAAGCATTTATTGTTTAAGAATCAATTCATTTTCTCCAATACTTCAAACCACTGTCATCCCTTTCACTCATTTACTTCAGTTTACTTGCGTCTTCGCACATGCGGTAATTTTATCAAGCTCACCTTTGCGGGTGACTGGGCACAAATGAGGAGACCACCGTTGGTATCTGATAGTCGGTAGGCACAAACATCGACGACTGTTGGTCGTATCTCTTCTCTTCACCGGCGATATGGAACATCGTGTACTTCTCCTGCGACGCGCACAAATTTTGTTTGGACGCCTTAGCGGATGTCTCGTTGGTCAGTCCGATCTCGTGCAGAGCGTTCGCATCGTGCTGCGGCACAACGTTGACTTGGCCGCCGTTCTTTGCGTCCGACTCGTAATACCTTGACTCCATATCTGTCGCGTGTCCGTTCACCGCACGATTCACGAACGCGCATCCGCCGGTGTTTCCCTTGCTCGCGTATACCGACACGAGACTGCTGTCGATGGGCAGACCGTCGACCTGGATGGAGTTCACATTGGATATGCCCAAACCAGTCTCTAGCTTCACACTTCGCATGTCGTTTGCGGAGCACTCGCGTGATTTACCGAGGTTCAGATCACTGCCCAATGTTCGCACGGATACGCCCCGGTCGTTGTAGGACAACGAGAAGCAAGGGGCGTTTGAGGCAACCTGAGGCTCCTTCAACGTCTTGCTCTGCTTGTCCTCCTCTATGACCTGCTCTACGAGTTGGAGCAACGCGCAATCGATAGTGTCGCTGCTGTTGACGATCGTCCCCGAGGAATCGTAGATGCCTCTCCAACCGGATAAGGATTCGCCAAGCTGCTCTTCAGTCTGATAATTCAGGGGCGTCTGGTAATTCGACGGGCTGGACACGTCGCTGTAAGACTGGTTGGACGAGGACGAGGATGACAACGCTTGTGGCACCCGATACGTCGATGCGACCTGCAAAAGAAAGTATCCGACTAATTAAGCTGCCGTGAATTCGTTTCGTATTTATATCAGGTCTCAGAAGAGTAAACATAGTTACATAAACCTACACAAGCTGTTTGAATATTTTATAAGGTTCGTCAAGCGATAAAAGGTGTTTTATGGATGCGGCGTATCAGTTGGACTCAGTTTTAAATATATGAACCTCTTATTATGGATAGTGTGTATGTGTGTGTGTATATATACATATTCATTAATTTTTATAACATTTATATGTGATAATAATAAGTGAACAGATACACATATGTGTCTGAAGAATAAGTTCTAACATGTTGAATATAATATTGTCATCAAATAATTTAAGCAGAAAGAAATCATGCAAATCACCACAAAAGAATAATCTATCACATTCAACATATAAAAATGTACAATCACGACTTACTTAGCCTCGAGAAAAATCGAACGAGCTGATATCGTGCCTAGCGTGGCAAAATAAGCAAAAACTATGCTGTATTTTAATTTGCGGCTATTCATTAATTTGCAATTTAGCTCAATCTTTACGAGCATGATGTAACGTATTTTCGGAATATGCTAAACGCTGCAGTCGCTCGCGCATGGCTTCAACGCCTTGTTTCACTTTTTCCAGGCATGCGGGATTCGTTGAAATACTACTTATGCACGCTGCTCATACATTTATGCAGATTATCGCGGGCTTACCTGCGGCGAACCGAGCGGGCTGCCAATGACGTTGACGTGCATTTGCGGCGACTCCAAGTTCGTAGCAGAGCCTGGTGACTGGGCGCGACTTGATGCCCGACTGTTCGACCTCGAGACGACGTAGTTGTAGCTACTTGTCGGGGAATCGGACCAGGTTTTCGCGCCTGGCGAGGGGATCGAGTGACTGCCGGCGTCTGAGAGCACCGCGGCTTGGAAACCGCCACGCGACAGAATATCCATCAAGGATTCCTCTCCCGGATCGTCAACAATTATGGAGGGAAGCGCCGCGGTCTGAAATAAGATTAAATCCTTCCGTAAAGAATGGGACTTTTTTTAACGTCGTATTGTTACCTCGTCGCCGATAGTCTCGGTCATCGACGCGCATGCTTTCCCTTATCAAGTAATTATGTAATTGATATACATAAACGAATACATAAGGGAAGAATATTTATGATACTTAATTAATTTTTTTCATTCCTAATTCCTGCACGTATAACCAGAAAATTGTTCTCATGAAGATAAATCGAGGAAATTAAAATAACAATATATGATTATATTCCCCGACTACTTAGAATGTCCAAATCAATGCATTTAAATAGTGTTATGTAATGATTTTTTACCGTTATATGTTTGTTACTATCGATAACGTTTATAACAAATAAATTGGTAAAGACAAAAATACATTTTTATCTAAAAATAGCATTTTTTTTCTTTCTTATAATCTTTCTTATAAAACTGTTATGCAAATCCTGAAAAAATTTAATTCGAGTCACCGCGATTTTTAATACGCGATATGAATGACGTCGTGTTTAAAATTGTCATCGTTGTCACAATGTCCAAAAGATAATTTAACCAAACTTACGTCGCTGCTGGGATCTCCGTTACGGAATCTATCGTTATTATTTTCTCCAGTCCAATTAGGCTCCAGACCTATAACTCCGATCGACGCTTGATTTCGGCTCGAATCCGACAACTGGTCCAAGCAGGGATTCAATTTCTCACTATAATCCTTGTTCCTCAGAATCTGCTCGGCGGTCTTGTCATAGTCCACTGCGTAGGCGGCGTCCGCGCCATCGTTTGCACGCGACAGCCAGCTTATCATGGAATATGGGTGTCCCCGAAGAGGTTGGAAGTCGGGCTTGATCGGTCCTCGTTGGATCAAATTAGAATCGTCAGAGTCTTTACGCTCCTGCCGTCTCGCCTGTTCAGTTTCCGAATCATCGTCCAGGGAATTCCTGTGACATTGGTTCTTGTCACGTGTGTCGTCGCGTATGTTAAGCGGCAGGCAGCCTTCGTTGTCATCAACCGTAACGTTATCCTCGTTGTTGTTTATATCCTCGTTATCACGGGTATGACCCGTCTGAGATTTGCAATTGTCCCGATACTCTATGTTATCCACGTTTTCCACGCTACTTGTGCGGCACGTCCTGCCGACGTTCTCGTTGATATTCTTGTTGTCTTCGTTGGTATCTTCGTTGTTGCGCGCGAGCCGTAGATTCTCGATCTTTTCGATTATGTTCGTTACTTCGTACTTGGTCAGTTTCTCGCGGAAGTCCTCGAGATCGAAGCTCTTGTCCGCGTCCGCACTCGAGCGGCAGGACGTGTCCGGACTGATAGACATGTCTTCGGATGACTCGGTTGAACCGTAGTCCTCCTCCAAAGAACTCATGGACAAGCAATCTGGCATCGAGACACGTTGCAGCACCCATTTCTCGATACGGATCGGCGTAATTCGGCCGGAATTAGCCATGGTGCGCTGCCTTGTGTGTGTGTCTTGTGGTTTCCCCTAATTTTATGTGATATAAATAACTGTCCAAAGAGAATTAATAGCCTTCACGTTTCTTCACATATCAGTTAATGTTCTCTTAATCTCAAAAACTTCCAATGTGAATCTGTAAAATAAATAATAATAAATTTTATAGAATAAATGAAATGAATTTGATTTTTATAAGTATCATTAAATGTAAAAATCATCTAAAACTCTTGTAAAAATGTTACTTAAATTCAAAATATTTTTGTTTAATTATTACAATTTTTTTTCATTAATCTTTAGAAAAGTATATATATATATATATATATGTATATAATATTATAATTATTAGATATATGTATATTCATAAAATTTAATTTAATAAGGTATTTTAATTTTCTTTGTCCAATTGTATACAATTAATCCAAGTTTTATTTTGGAAACTTGGAAATTATAATCTGATTGTAAGAATTAATAGAGTAAATAATTTGTACATGCACATTACTCAAAATTAATAATAAAAGATATATTACAGTACAAGTTGTGTAAAATTTTTCAGAATAAGTATTTTTTAAATAATAATTCTACTTCTGATAATCATTCTTTATATTCTCACTTTGTACAATAACATAAGAAGAAATTTTCCTGTATAATTTTTTAATCATTGCCGGAAAGTGTTTAATGGTTAAGCACATTATCATCAGCTAAAGATTGCTTTCTACATTGTTGTATGTATTCCATTGTTATACACATTGATATCTAGGAATATGATGTATTTTGTTGCTGACAGTTTTATCACTCGTTAGTTGCTGTACGTATATGTGTTACCATATATACATATAATATTGCATATTGTTTGACAGAAAAAACACATGCATATGTTAGCATAAACTTTCCCGAGAATCCAAGAAGCATCAAATCAAGAAGTCTTCTTACTTCAGTTAATAATAATGGTTGCTGATAAAAGTATGGAAAATTTTGCAGAACATCATGAAGAATGAGTATATTCGAAGTAAAGGTCGTTAAAAACTTTGTGATAACCCACGTTTCCGAGACAATAAAAATGATACTATCATCATTTAATAATCGATTTTCACGACATGAATCATAACGTTAATTACAAAATAAAGCTCCGATTAATTTTAATTACTATTATTAATAATTTTCTTGCTCATATATTTTTAAATATTTCAATATTTTTAAAAAGATGTGTTATATACCTACAGCTGTATTATATATTATACAGATTATCATACAGATTATCATATTACGCAATATGTTTTCGTAGAGAATCTATTTCGTAACTGTATTTACATTGCAAGAAAAAGATTAATATAAAAATATATAGTTCTTATTTCTACGTGAGTTCTTAATAACAATAAAACTAGCAAATCTTTATGTTTGATCTAAATTTTTGTAGAAACATGGAAATTTTTTCATTATACAAGCGAAAGTAAAGTTTATTTCAGCCATTAAAAGAATAGAATTATTAAATATGTCAGCTAAAAAAATTCAACGCGTTAATTTAATTAATTATATAAGATATCTTGATGTATGCCTCAATGTAATATAATGCAGAATAGCAAGGCGTGACTCCATTACGTATGACAACGTTATCTAGAGATAAATAGATTGACATTTACATATTATCGTCCTGAAATCTCAATTATAATAGTTTCTCCTCAAACA
This sequence comes from Crematogaster levior, assembly GCA_901521435.1. Taxonomy (NCBI): domain Eukaryota; kingdom Metazoa; phylum Arthropoda; class Insecta; order Hymenoptera; family Formicidae; genus Crematogaster; species Crematogaster levior. Next base: position 68,227 of record CABEGB010000280.1, on the reverse strand, counting down.
CGTAATGGAGAATGCTAAAACCAAAGAATTTTTATAAAAATGTCTTTATAAAAATATGTTGAAAATTGTAAGTATACGTAATATGTAACAAAAAAGTGCTTGAAGTAATAATAGTAATAAAAGTACATCTAAAGAATCCAACTAAGTGAGTCAGAAATGACCGATTAAAATAGACCGATTTAATTGGGCCTGTTTGGTCATTTAGCAAATTTCACTTTGAGTAACGGAAATCAAATGGTTCGTTTCATCAATCGTGCTAGCCGAAGTAAACAATTCGAAGAATTTATACATAAACTCAAAGTATTGAAAGATCTTTTAATAATGCTATCTTCTTTTATTATACAGTCAATAATAAAAATAATAAAAAATAATTAAATACAATTTTAAACCTCGTTTAAAGATTGTATCTTTCGTTTTTATAACTTAGTTCGTTCAGTATTTGTATTCAATTTTAAATACGTGAAATCTTCGATCGAAGGTTACGACCAAGACCGTTTAAGCATTTGATTAACAAATTTGCTCCGTATCGAGTGAAAAGACTTGATATAAAACTTGCTAGAAAGTAACTAGAAACGATAACATCATATTTTTAATTTGAATAAGTCTCTAACAAAATAAACTAACTAAAAACACTTCTTGATTTCGTAACTTTATTTTTTTTTTAAAGATTAGATGGAAATAAAGATTTAATTTTTTAATAAAAAATTTCTGTTTTATGATATGAGTTAAACAACAGCTCTATAGAAAAATATTACGAGTCAAATTCTGACTAAAATAAAAAAATTTTTTTTTTTAGAAAAAATTCAGGATATGGGACAGAATAAATTTTTTATAAATAAAGCTTATTCGCGAATAGAATCAATGTGAGATAAATTAATTGATGATGTAAAATAATTTAATTTATGTAAAATAAAAAATAATGTAATAAAATGACAAATCACGTATATCTTAGAAACTTGTCAAATAAAGAATTTGTATTTTGATACGTATCATATTTCCTTGATGTAGTATTTCTCGATTTTGTCTTCTAGGATTCGTAACTCTGAATGAATGCTTGATGAATGGAGGGCGTCACGAGAAACAAACATGCAATTTAAGAGCAATTAGTCAATTTAGAAAATCGATATAGTTCTGAGTAATCGTTAAATGAGTTAATTCAATAGGTTGAGATGAGCTTCGCTCGCGGACACGCGACTGTCAACCACGCGTACGTAGTTTGCACGCATTCGTACGCAGCAGATGCACGATCACGAATAATAATGTTTTCACTGCAAAAACTTAACAAAGCGTTCATCGCCAGAGAAATAAAGCTAAACTCAAAACACACACACACACACACACACACACACACACACACACACACACACACACACACACATACATCTTTTCATTAATAGCTTTATAAATAAAAAGGTGAGAAAGATAATGAGACGGGTTTTCTAAGAATTGCACTTTAAAAGCGTAAATAGATAGAAAGAAAATATTATTCTCTGCTATTTTTAACCTTTAAAGAGCTGTATCACAGACACTTTAAGTATAAATTAGATGTAAATTATACATATAAATACTTGTGTGACTGTACTATCTAAAAAGAATTAATTTAGTTCCATGACCGTTTTAAATTCGAGTTGGTCGAGACAATTAATTACATTGCTTTAGCAATTTACATAGCAGGATGTTTTTAAATACTGCAAGTGATAAAGTAAATAAATATTATCGACATGGTAAAACTGTCTTACGAAATAAGTTTTTTACTCGTGGATATTGATATTCTTGCACAATCTTATATCTGCACAAATAAAAAAATATAATAACAGTTATTTCTAATAATATTTTAAGAGAAAAAGAACTCCTAAATGTTACTCGCAAATGTTGAAAATATATTTCTGCCTAATAATTATTCATGAGCAATATATTCTGCGATAAAATTCCTTTCATTCTTTATTACTTTCATTTCTTTCATTATTAAAATGATACATTTGTAAATACAGTGGGAATTAAGAAGTAAGTCGATTAAATTGCAGATCAAAATCGCCTCACGTATCAGGGCAGAGTAATTAATCACCTTGTGCGTTTTCTCCGAGTAACGCTATATCGTCAGCTTCGCAATCAGATGACAGATCGCTTTCACAGAGTCGTCTCGAAGTCACCATGCGAGTTGCGCGTAACACCACGTCAGAAAAACCGCATTTTACACAGCCTTCACTCACGAAGGTGCTCCGAGAGCTCGATTGTCTGCTCCGGCGCCGCACGGTCGCTTCTGCGTCGATCTCGAACCGATCGACTTCACGATCTTATCGGCACGCGATATTCGACGCTTCACGTCGTTTCCATATCTCCGTTTCTTCGCCGCACGTCCCTCCCAAGTGCTGCCGCTCTCCGCGCCTCGGATTTCCGATTTTCACCTCGCGATCGAGTACACCGTCACTTCCGCGTGCGTCCAACAGGGGTTCAATCCCGACGAAAAGTAGGGCGAGTGCCTTGCCCTCATTAACAATCTTGACGATCTTTTTTTTTTACAGAATTACATCAGCGGTCTTGTCTGAAAATACAAGCGCGCACGTTGCTTCAATTCAGTTTTCTCTCGCCAGCAGCAACCGGGAGAATGAATCGTTGTAGCGCGATAATAATAATAAGCGACTAGTCTCTACCAAGATCTCGGCGAGAAAAAGAGAAAGAGAGAGAGAGAGAGACTCGTTTGCGATTCTGCGAACGATCCAGTCTGTCGCACACACGCGCACACGTACGCACGTACGCACCAACATGGCCCGAAACACACCCGCGTGTCCCGATCCGGAGTCAGTCAGATCATGAGTGTCGCACTGTACATCGCCGACGACCTTCGGCGTTACGTCGCGCGGCTCCAATATCGAGCGAACACTCGCGGGATCCTTATCTACGACCGCGACTTTTGTCGGACCGGCATCACACCGCCAGTAGCAGCAGCGACAGCAACGGTAGCGGTATCTTCGCGGTTTCTTTTTTTTTCTTTCCTTCTCTCTCTCTCTTTCTCTTTCTTTTTCGCTCCCGGTTAACACCGACCGAGGAAATCGCTGCTTTTTCTTCTGGGATTTCCGCGCCCGTTCTAATCTCCGTATCTATTCTAATCGCCCGCGTATTTCCCGGCGAGCGCGCGCGCGCGCGCGTCAAGGCCGTCACGCAACCTCTCGCGAGAGTTTCGCGGGATTCGTGAAAAACGGTTTGCCCCCTTCCCTCGTGCTTCTCGCGTGCGAGAAGCCTCAGAGACGTGCCCGACCCCGAGCGATACGCGTGCACGACTGCGGCTTCGAGCGAACGCGTGCCGACGACCCGATGCGACGACGCAACGCAGCCCGACGCGTCGCGACGCGACGCTCGTCAGCTTCGCGTCATCGCCCTTGCGCAGTATCCCAGTAGCGTAGCTACGTGCGATCGTAGTACAGGCGTACGGTGCGCGAGTAGCTATATTTATATTTTCGATGCGCATCGCAACGAAGCACGCAACTTCGTTACGGAATGTCGCAATAAAACTTCTACGTATATTAGACTGTACCATATCGGAGTCGCATCGTATCGGTGATAAACCGTTATCATACCCAGACTATTTTTCTTTATCAAGTTTTTGCCATTACGTAATTTTACGCTCGTAAACTCATCGAATGTATGTGTACGTGAATTTTTTTTTTAAACGCGTTAAGATTACTGTTCTGAAATGTCAAGTCGGTCGGTTTCCATTACGGATGTTCAATGAATACCTTTGGATATTCCGGTGTTATTTATAACTGTTGTGGTATTCACATGCTTTTATTACTATCGTTACGCTTTTTTTATGCAGGTCAGGTCATGTTCTTTCTTTTACACGATGAATTATTGATACGTCTTTTGAAAGTTCAACTTAGTTTAAGTAGAATATTCACAAGGTGGTTCTTTATAAGATGCAATTTGCATGTGCCTTGATGAAATGATAATATTATAGCGTGTTAAATATACAGTAATCATCTGTTAAAATAAAACCTACTAAAATAAAAACTACTATCTATTAACATATAAATTGATTCAATATGTAAAAACATTTCCGAAAGATCCTAATCTTTCTTTTGAAGTAATATCTGTCTCGCGAAGCCGTCATAAAGTTAGATGTACTTGACTAGAGATAATATCGCGTCATTTATTAGTAAAAATCCAGAAATCTAAATACTGTAAAAGATAATATCACAAGGATATCCGGTGGACATCTACTGTATTCAAATCGGTCGACGAGAAGCTAAAGAAATTAAAGAGGCATTGTGTGTATGTGTGAAAGACGCAGTTATCAATGCATAAGTTATATATACACATATACATTATATATATACATATATATATATAACATTCTTTAACTAGTAATACATAGTTAAATATTGAACGTTTCGACTCTTCAAGCCATCTTCAGCAATGCGACATGCAATAAAAAACATAAAACAAAAATAATCCCATATTCTCCGACGAGCTATAAATGATTTCTTCAAGATCGATTGACTGATCTAAAGTAGTGTACTTCATATGAAGTTTGAAGTCCAAGTGAGAATTAATGATAATAGTCTAAAAAGTCTGAAAAGAAAGGGTGGAAGTGATAAAACATCGAGATAGTAAGTCATGTTGTTAAAGAAATGTTTGTCGAAGAATAAAATTAAGTTAATAATAAAGTTGAAAGGCAATCGTGTTATTCAGCCAATTATTTTATGAAACTCATAAAATTTCAAAAAATATGTTTGACTTAGAAATTCAAAGTCACGAAAAAAACAGTTACGACAAAATTAAATAAAATAAAAATTAAATAAAAAGACTCTTGTTAGAGCCCTATCACAGAATTGACAAATTTCCGCTCGTCGCGCGTAAGCTACGGTCATGGATCGGATCTACTATTGAAGCGCATGCGTTGTCGATGATGTCATTCATGTCGCGCTCTCTGGATACATTCGCTTGCGTCGTACGTATATTACATTGTTTCTCACTAGCGCAAACTGATTGAACACATGCATATACTCCCCCGGGGCGTACTATGCATCGTAGTAAAATGCATTAATTTCAATGTATATTATGACTGTGACTTATCTCCGATTTCCGCCAGTTTTTATTTTTATCTTTAGCTTTACGCGTTGGATTTCTGCGTAGCTAACGAGTATGTATTTGCTCTTTATTTTAACGATTCCACTATTGCTCGCGCATTTGAACATTTGACATTCATTTGAATTGTTTATGGCAGCTATCAATGAAAACTCTATTTCCATAACGATACTGCATGCATTCTGTGCAAACAAACATTTGACAATTTTGTATACTTGTAATATTAATTAAATATTAGATATTAATTGATCAAATATATAACGAAATTAAAAAAAACTTTTGACGTTGTTTCGACTATATAAAAATGTTGGCAATGAAAGAAATTTTCGTTTCTACGCTCGCAGACACTTAAATTTGGAACGACGTAAAAAAATTGCCGAAATTAAAATAATTTTAAATGAAAATGTTATGTACATATACTATAAACATAATAAATATTCATTACACTTTTCTAAACTTCACAAAAGCATGACTTGCAGAATGCACACTGAAGAAAGATATTAGTGATATCAATATATTCTCACAGCACGCACGCGCGTATTATACAGATATCGTAGAACTAAGAGACACGATCGTGTCTCGTGTCACGCGCAATACACAGATACGATAGAAAAAAATGCTGATACGTGCAACATATATACAATGATAATCAAACAGCTTACTCGTCGGTATTACAAAAGTACAACAGAAGTATCGGGTAAACACAAATCACGAGAATAATATCGCGAGAGATTTATTTTTTGAGTTTTCAAAGCGAGACGCGCCGTAAGTCAAAGGAACGACGCAATTAGTTGTAAATCAACCAACGAATATCGACAATAAGTGAGCTAGTGAGATACGAAAGTAACAACTGTCTATCTTCCATGAAACTTTGCAGACGCAATTCGTGTTGTCATCCTTTTAACTTCATTCATTCGTTTTAAGACCGTGAGTTCAGGAATTTGGGTTTGTTTCTCTCTAGCAGGGAGTCAGCCTTATCCGTCTTTTCAGATTGGCGGGCGATAACGCGTATCTCTCGAGCATTTTCGTTTGACCAATATTTCATTCGAGAGTTGGCATCAGCTGCGGTGCATCTGTTCTACAATAAATATAAAGAACGGTAAACGATGGGACGAAAGAGGATCTTCTGACTCATCGAGACGGTTTATTTCTGCCAACGCTGTTCACCGACAGTCAAACTATAACTACGTTGTATAGTTAAATTTATTCTTACTATTGAGTTTATTTACTTTATTTATTTTATAATTAATTTTATTTTTTTCTCGTTAACTTGTCTAATTTACGTTTATCGTTCGTTTCACAAAATCTGTCCCAGTGTCACAAGGTGAACGCATCATTTTCTCTTCCTTCCCCTTCTCATGCTTCCTCTGTTTTTCTTACACTGGCAGATCACATCATCGGAACCACTTCCGAGGAAGGTCGACTAGTTCGATTTGTGCTCGAAGATTGAGACGATTACGATTTATCTGTAAGCTAAATTAATCATGTTTTCTCGCTTGGCTAACTAGCGATTGTTATAAATAAACGATAAATAACACACTTAGAGAAATCAATGTCATGGACTATGTATAATCTAAATAGTAATTTATTCAGAATAATATTTACAAATAAAAATAATGATGTGTATCAATACATGTTAATTATTGAATAAACTATATATGTGGCATTATCACTAGAATCATCGACGCATTAATATAAGTTAAAAATAATAAACATGTAATAATAAATAACATCTCTCTTTTGAACAGATAAATATTGCAGATATGATTATTAAAGTTTTCTGATATTGATTTGAAAGCATTATGCATTGATGAGATCTTAATATTTAATGGCTCTTTTGGAATTAAGTTTTCATGTATCGTAGCAACAAATCGTTTTCTTTCAGAGTTTACTTTTTTTTGACGAAACTAAATGTTTTTGTAAACTTCAAGAACTCGAATAAAAAAAATAAAAGATAAAAATAAATATCAGAATTACCATCTCAAATTAGTTTTAACTAGATTTTTCAAAACAAAATTTTATCTTTTAAGTTTAACCACGAAAACATGGAAACTTTGTAAACAACAATTTTTTTTCTATTTTTCTCGTACTAAGGTGAAATGAATTTTAAGTTAAAATTTAAAAAAATCATTGAAGCATAATTAAAAAGATTCTTGGTGGTTTCAAATCATCCTTACACATTTTTACATAATTACCACTAATCAATGTAATAATTGGAAATCTTTAAGCTTATTTAGACGAGTGTGAATATCGAATTAAATAGATTGAAAGAAACATCAAATTAAATTGGAAGCTCGTTTATTGGCATCTATTACATCTACTTTGGGAGCATGACATCGCTTTGATGTTCACGTTTCAAGGCGAATTAATTCAATCATATTCTATTGTATAGATGAAGAAACCACAAAAGGAAGTTAAATCCGGCTATTAATACGATTGTTTATCAGTAATTGTCAGATATCGCGCGTCGGGCGAACTACGATTTATTAAGAGCAAAGCACGAGCAACAAAGAAGATCGAAAGATATTTAGCGGGGAAAGGGAACGAGCCGGACTTAAATTCGTTCACGCATAATGTGCGAGACACACGGGCGATAAGAATATCTTTTTCGTTGCGAGTAATGAGGTCACACCGGGCAGAGCGCTCGTGTGCGTGAAACACTAGAATCATTGGAGACATTCGAGTTAGATAACATTCACATTTCACACGATTCAGATAATTCTACGATCGCCAGTCGAATGCAATGTCCGCATCACCATGTTTCGCATGAAATGTCAATATAACTTGTAAACTTCAATATGACTTGTTTTAGAATCGAAAGTTGAGAGACAGAGACAGAGAGAGAGAAATTGTGAAATGCATTTCTATAATTAAATGCGAGGTCATAAGAATAAATGCCTGCTACACGTGTGGAGTATACTTATAAATTGCAAATTTACTCTTCCCCCTCTTTGTTTTTAAAGTTTTATTTGCTTCTAAATTTCTTTTTTTTTGCGAGATTGATCGCTGTTATCACTGAACGCTATGTTTACTTCATGAACAGTTGTCACAACAGAGATTATGTGCTTTACAGTTACATACTTTAACAGTTTAAACGTTAAAAACATTGTAATAAAATGTATAGGAAATTTTATTTGTTATTATAAATTTCATATAAATTTATCTTCAAAAAATAAAATCGTAACACGTTTGCTTCGAATTTGTGTATCTCTGTATATAAGATATGAACAAACAATTAATTTTATATAAATATATAAATAAATAGTACATAAATAATAAGTAGTAAAAAGCATAAGTACTGAATGCTGAAGATAAATAATAAATTACTCTTTCTGTTCTTTCATACAAGCAATACAAAATAATTCTTATTTTATTGAACAAATTTGTTATTATTTTAAAAAATAACAGTGTTTATATTTAAATTAAACATAGTATACATATCTTACTCCTATCACTTAATTATTTGTAGGTCTTCTTTTTATCTTTACTTATTAAAATACTTTTTAGAGAGTTTATTAAATGTAAAACTAATGTTTATTGTTTGTCGATATTGTCATAAAATAATGTTAATAAAAATATTTACTGTAAGTATGTTATGTAAATAACTGAGAAATTTTGTTCGATTGCACTAGAATTAGAACTATGTAATAGATTTGTTAATATAATCTTTTTAACTTAATTATTTATCATTAGTGAAGAACAAATAACGTGCGTACAACAAGCGCAATACTCCTTAAATAATTTTTAAATAATTTATATTATGATTATAAAGAAATTACAATTGACATGTCTATGAAAAAGATATGATATATCTTTCCTTCATAATCTTAAGAGATTGTAGAGAATTGTGCATTTTTTTAATAATAAAAGAATCAAATAATGGAACATTAATTTTGCCATTAACTGAAATCAATGTTAGATTAATATTCTTTATCGATTGAAAATAAAGTTTAATTGAATGTAAACAAATAAAATGAAGTAATTTACTCAAAAAAAATCATTTTGTACTGTATGCCACAGATTATACCAATCGGCATGAGAGCTTTATCAGGAACACGAGCGACAAGATTTGCGCACGAATCACTTATTTTATTTTAAAATATCACTTTGCGTAATGGTTTTATTCTTGCAAGGGAAAGATGCATCGCATATCGTGTGACGTCAATATGTACCACTTACTCAGAATCAGGAGACCCCGCGGATAGCTAGGCGCGTTTGCGGAATAATTAGTGAAACAAACGCGTCTCGCACGTCGCAAAACCTGTAATTACCATACGATTTCCTTGCAAAACATTTATTTTTTACCTATTCTCATCACGTAGTTACAGTTCCAATCCGACCTACTGACAGGTTTACGTGCGTCACGACTTATCTTTATTATGGGATAATTAAACGAAACTTACGCACGAGTAACGCAAAAGGTGTTATTTAAAAAAATCTCTCTAAAAAGATTATCTTAATGTCATTCGTGATATGATTAAAATGTCTATAAGACTCTTGTATCATTTTGACAACAAATCACTTTTTCATTCTGTCATATCATGTAAAACTTCACGCAAACGTGTTTAATTTGTTATTTTACGTTTTCGGTAAACTTTTTTTAATGTATTGGAAAGCAAAAGAAGACATAAAAATTAAAATAAAAAAGAAATTATTATATTTAATTAATATATTTAAAATGATTCAAAAGAATTCAAAATAAATATAAATATTTTAATTAAATAAATTTAATTTAAAAATTAAAAAGAGAGAGAGTTTACTGAAAACAGGCAAAAGATAAATTATAAACAAATAGTTAAAAATTTTCTTATGCACATGCTTCCTTAATTATTCATATTATATAAAATATATATTCATATTATATAAAGAGATAAATAGCGTTTCAATAAAATATTTTGTTTTATGAATTTGCAATCTGGCAATGAAAGTAGCAATCAACAGATATGTTTCCAATATAATAAAACAAAATTGTGATTTTATAAAAGTCAAAAATTGTTTGCGGATAATTATTTGACAACATTTTTTTCAAATAAATCTTTTTTAAGTTATTTAATAATAACGATTGCGTTACGTTGGTTCTATCTTTATTTCAAAAGTTTACAAGTGCGTCGACACATGACATTGCTTTTTGTCTCTTATTTTGTAGAACAAAATAATGCACATTTCAATCGAGCATTACGGTATACAAAAACGTCATACGCATCTTCAATAAGGCATCTCATGTATTCTGAATTAATGAAATAGATAAATATTCAAAGTTTAACAAAAATAAAATAAAAAAAGAATATTATACCGGAATTATGCGAAGTATATAAAATAACGTATAATTATAAAAATTACTTTTTCTTAAAAAAGTGAGAAAAGAACACAAACTGTCCGGGCTGTCAAAATATTATTTTAATCTATTTTTGCTATAGAAATAGTGATATCAAACATTATGCCAAGCATAAGTTTTACACATCACAAAAAATTTAATTCTTTTTTAATACTTATGAAACTGAAGTGCTTAGTACCTGAGTCTTATTGAAACTGAATAATGAAATACAAGTCATACGCGCCAGTTTTATAAATATGTTAAAAAATTACATTTTACGTATATAAACTCATTGCTCTTAGTTGGCGCAATATTTGATATCAGTTTTAACAAAAATAGGTTGTATAGCAAAAATTACATTTTGTACAATAATTGTTTTGACCAGCGCACACATTTGGCGCTTTTTTCACCTTTTCCTAAAAAATAATTTTGATGGTTATACTATTTTGTAATATCGAGCCTCTCGGTAAATCATTTAAAGGGTATATTGAGATATTTGAAGTGAAGTTAAATGAGTAAAGGAAATTGGGGTGAATGATGATGTGATTGGGTAGGTAAGAATATGTTAGACTATGTTGGAAACTCAGAGTGTATTGAGATGTTTAGGGTGGAAGGAGTGATGGATATTTGGATGTTGTTTTGTTTTTATTCACTAACGAACATTTTGTATACACCAATTTTGCATGTTTATATGTCATTGGCTTTATCATTTTGAATTCGTTGTACCGTGTATTAACACAATATTAAAAAATATATAGTATTTATTTATTTGTTTTTTTTCTATAACTTTTATTTAGACAATGAATAATTATTTTACAAAATTTGAATATCCAAGCATCGGTGACCAACAATTTCAAATCAAAATTTTATTGTGTGAGAACGTTTGTGTGACGCCCGTTTTTTAAAAGATCAAAGCTTAATGTCGATGTTAATCAGTTTTCAGTAAGCAAAACATTTTTCATAAAAATATCAATAAAATGATTAAATGCTGAGACAGATAACTAAAGGAATGGTTTGTGGAAACCGTATTTCTGCGTTATTTTTCTTCCTTCTTCACATTACGTAATACTCGTTAATGCTATAAAGATAGCAATTGCAATCGGTTTGATCACGTAACAATTTTAATCAGAAGTTTCGCGAATGCTGTCTTGTTTTCTCGCAATCTGTCAACTATTTATTCTCAGTCTTGTAAGTATTCTGTCGTATGTAATATACCTACGCACAATATTTCGAGACATGAAATCGTTAAGAAGGAAGTTATTACATTTAGTGCCATTGACTACGTGCGAAGAAACTATGCGTCATATTATAATATATAGGAGATACGGATCAGTAAAAAATATTAAGAGCAACATATTAAAGATGACTTCTACTCTGATTTATTTGAATTATTAAGTAATCGAATAACATCTACACTGCTAACATAGACAGAATTTTTAGTTTTCCATTGTTTCACACGTAAAAAAAAAATTAGAGACGGCGAATTACAAATGTTTCTGTAAACAATTCTGTTGGTTTAAATAATTGTCGATTAAGTTAGTCAGAATTTAGATAAAGTTGTTTTAACGGCTTCTCTTTTTGACAGCCGTTTAATAGGAACTTTGATATCAAATGTTATATTGTACCCCGTTATATTTCTTACCGAGAAATAAATATCGGAGATTTCCATCGATTTCATGACGATTGGAGCAGACTTAGCAGTGACGTTTTTCCCTGAATCATAAAACTGGTTTTCACAATTTTCAAAGCAACGACGGTTTTTAAAAGCACGTAGATGAGTGGTTACCATGTGATATGACTATATAGTCAGAATTGTTTTGAGTGTGTAAACATTAAAATATTGTTTTTATACACGAAATAATAGCTAAAAACCTCTTAGAATAGCGTGTAATACATGTTGAGGACGATGATTTGAATCCAAGGGCACACAAATATAGACTTTTTATTTTATTATTTATTATTTTTTTTAAATTAAATTAAATTGAATCGCGTATCAAATAGTATCAATCAATAGAGTGTGATATATTTCGTAAATAAAGAAATTATACTGTAATATAAACTTTTTTATTATTTATTATTAGCGAAATAAGACTATTGGAGCTCCTTTTGATACGCTTTTGACAATTAAATAATATAATTAAATAAATTATAATTAAATTAATATAATTAAATAATATAATTAAATAAAAAATACATATCTCTTTCACATACATTTTACAATCAGCTGTCTTACATGTTTAAGAGTTGAGATAAAACTATACTAACATATAACACTTTTAAATCTTTTTGAAACGAATTCGATACAAGTATTTGATTGTGGAACATTATCGAAATTGTGCGATTTTAGTCAATTTATTCAAGTTAATTGGTTTTTTACTTCATTTCATGTATTTCATGTATTGTACTATGTATTTAGATTTATCAAAAAATGTCTTACTTTTCAAAATATTTCTATTCTTCATTACCTTTATAAAATTTAAAATTCTATACTGCTCGTAAGCGCTGCACATACAGCATAGCAGTTTAGAGAAGAAAAATATTAAAAATCAATTTTTCACTATAACAAAGATCAAATATGTAAGGTAGAAATGTATTCCACATATTTCAAGTACATAAAACACTAAAAGTGTATTAAAGTACATAAAACACTAAAAGTGTATTATGCATTGTAATAAAAAATTAAATGCTCTTCCAAAAATATATATAAAATCGTCCTAATTAACTATTACTGAGATAAATCTAAACCTAAAAAAAAATACTTTTAAAAATACTATATTTATTTAATTAATACAATAAAATTTTATTTTATTTTTTTATATCTCTCAAATCTTAATCTTTTCTACAAAAAAATTTCTTATTCAACTTTTTTTTGTGTAGCATGATTTCGTAATATTCTATTAAAATTACATATCAAGTTAGCGCTGAAACCCGAGAGAACATACGCAAGAAATGCACATTTAAAGAAATATATATCTTTTCTATAGTTATAACTATAGGATTTTTATAACATGTTCCAAGGTTATAAAAACCTGTATGGGACAGTTTCGGTAATTCTTTTGTGAATATAGATTTTATACAAGTTTTTCTACTGTACGTATCACAAAAAGGAATTATTGTAAGATATTTTTCTAATGATAAGTTAATAATTGAACAAATTCTTATAGAATTTCTTAATTACAATGCATAATGTATTTATACATAGTGTATTTTACATTATAATTAATATAATAATTTTAATATATCTTTTTTCGGATAATTTAATCAATGAATGTAGTCATAATATAAGAGATTCTTATAATAAAATATTCTTATGATAAAATATCGCTAAAATGATTATGATGAATAACGCCTTGACTATTGAATCAAGCCACTCCATTCTGCAATATCAAAAATTGATATATTAAGTATTGTTTAGTCTTGCAGTATTAATAATACTTGAAATACTTAATAAGATACTAACAAGTAATCGAGTGGACTAGATATTGTAAAAATCTCAGAAATAAGCATTACGTAATTACGTCTGAATCACTTTAATTTAATTGCAAAGCATCTCCACGAAGAATATTGACATGAATTCGACGAACTTCGGAAATCCGAAAGAGAGGAAAGGTCAAGATAAGCGTTTTCCCAAGACTGAGTATCGATCATGCTGATTACACTAATTATAATCAGTTGACGTAGATTCCTTCGTATTTTACAAGGAAAATTAATAGAATATTCAATAATGCCTGAGTAAGCGTTATAATAATAGATAGGTAATAAAGATGTAAGGGATAAGAAAAGTGTATATGTACATTTTGTATATGTACATCTTGTGTAGTTTGTCGTGCATTATTATGATATTATTAGAGCTAGATTTCTATGACGTAACAGCTGACGTAACAGACTTGCACTAGCATTTGCGTAGTTTGAAACAGAGGTCTTCTTTACACGCAGCTAATAAAATTTGATATTTTCGTTATTTACAACTCGCTCAGATTATAAATATGGAAAACAAGCGTGAAATGCAAATCTCACGACTGGTGAGTTATGTTTATATGCAAATACCAGATTGCGTAAATGCAATACAGTTAAAATGCAAAAGCATAATTATTGGTAAATGTTTTTAAAGTCTAAGCAATGCAAATGTACAATTACACAAAACCTCCAGTTAAAAGCGTAATATATACGGTGCGGTGGTAAGAACGTATTAAGGCACATCAATTTTACACAGAAGTATTTCTGCATTATTTTATATATAATAACTGATAGATGATATAGTTTCATTATTTTTTATTTAGTTAAAATATATCAAACTTGGTGATTGAGCTTTGTAGGACAGTGAATGATGAGTTAAAAGCTAAAACAATGTTGGACTTAAAAAGAAAAGACCGGCCGATATAATTATATTATTGTAATATTAAAATTAATAATTTAAATTTGCGAAATAATCAAATTGTTCATATCAAAAATTAGTAAATTTTCTTATATTAATAACTATAATTGTACCTTCGAAAAAAATTTTTTTTGTTTTTTTTTATTTTCCAATTTTTCTTGACTCATCTGACCAAATTTAGTTTTTTTACTTTTAGAGTTTTTAATTATTATTATTATTTTTAATTATTATTACTTTTAAAGTTATATGTAAAAATTCTCACACTTGATAAGGACCCAAACCTGAGGTCAAAACGTTGTGTGAATTAACAGTCAATAAATTTGGCCAGACGAGTCGAGAAAAATTGGAATTTGTTTATTCTTAGTCACTGGCAAAGAAAAGTTTTTAAAGTTTTTCTTTTTCGTTTATTCTGTAAACAGTTGTTTAGTTTCAGTAACTTTCCGATTATTGTTTTGTACAAAAAAATTAATATCTCTCGAAACTCATTGTTATATATGCAGAATTTTTCTCGTCAGTCATCATTATCGCGGGATGCGAATGGGAGACCGAGTCCAATCTATATTTTCCTGGGTGGTTCCGAATTATACAAACATTTCTGGCAATCCATTATGAGACAATGTTTCGAAATTCTTGAGAATTGTACGAATTTCACAAATTCACGTTTAAATTTACGTCGGTGCCCGTTTAATAAATATATCATGTGCAGGGTTTGAAAATTTAACGCTTGAAGATTTTTGCGCATGCCAAATGAAACTCGTGTTCTTTCAGTGTTACACGTAGCAGTAGCACTATTTGTGAGACATATAGAATACATATGTCAGTCTTACGCAAGCTCGATCGAACCAAAAATATATAACATACTAATCAGTTTTTTGTATTCTTTCTCTGCAAATCGGTTCGATTATATTCTTGTGTAAGAGAATTTGTATTGTTCCTCAGGATTTAAAAAATGATTTGTTATTGTTATTTAAACAAACGCTGCAATTAGACGAAAAGCAAGCATTTCTTCTTCTGAGTAAAACTAAAATTAAACTTCTAAATGTAGTTCGGCTGACGCCACAAGTCGCAAAGCTTTTATCGGTTGTCGAGTTATGTCTTCACGTTACGACCCAATTTCCTACTGACAACACCATGATCGACCAAACAACAGTATGTTATGTGTATATGTAACTTCGCGACATCACGTAGTGTTCTCTATCTTTAACTACCTTTTTCTACTTATTAATTTTTCTGTGATTCCGAAAAATGTTTCTATTTGCTCTTATCTTTATTATTTGTTATTTCAATTTCATGATAACGTAATTTTCTCGCTCCGCGTACAGTGCAATTTAATGTCGGTTACGTCTGATTCTTAGACGGCACTTGTTTGGTGTGATTTGATCTTTATAATATATGTGATCAATTGTTTGCAAAAACTATTAGTGCTATTGAAGAACGTTTTGCTACACAAAAACAGACTACTTTATAATAACTGAAGGATCTGCAATTTTGCAGTAAAACTTTATTCTCTAATCTTTAAGATCTTACCTTTTAAAATGACGTTTGGTTGCTTCTAAATCATCCATGCTTTCATTTAGTAAGTATTTTTTAGCACCGATTATTCCATATCTGTAAATAATTAAAACTCAATGTATAACGTCGATAAGTCAAATTTTATTATATCATCAACAGAAAGGGCTTCCAGATGTCACGTATAGATTTAGCGTTATGTCGACGTTTATCATAATTATGTAGCACTCACTTAAAGAACTCGACTAAGTCTATGGTTTGGTAAGAAAATCCAAAGTCCTTCTGATTATCGACACTGAGCTCATCAAACATCATTCTTAATTTTGTATTTGTAAAGTTCCATTTATTGAGTAAAAAGTAAGCCAAAGCGCTGTTGCTTACATAAACTTTTCGTTGTAATTTGAGCAATCTAGCAATATTAAATACTTTATTAACTACTTAATTTATTTAGAAGAAGAAACTTATAAATTTTACTTTTTACATTTTAATTGTCATAACTTAATTTTCACCGTTAAAATGTACAAAATAAAAAATTAATCACTTAATTTTTTGTAATAAATTCATATATAAAAATATAATCAATTTTTGTATGTTCAAATAAATCTTACATTGGGCGTACACCGATCAATTTCATAATCCCATTTAAGAATATTGCTGGTATAATGTGCAACAGCAATACCAAAATATAATACATAAAGTAACTTTTTGTAATTATCGTTTCTGGTTTCCAAATGGTCTTCAAAGGAATATCTTTCATGAAATTAATGCCTATGTGAACGATAGCCTCCTGATTCAGGGATTTCATCGTATTTGATGATGAGCAGTGATAGACATCAGTTGTTTTATCCTTCTTACTAAAGCATAAAATTTTGACATTATAAATCTCAATATAAATCGAATGTACAATACATCTACTATCATTTCAGAAAATCATACAATAAGGAGTGAAAAGATTACGAAAGTAAATAATACTTACTTTTTGATTCCACGTTTCCAACCTGTGATTATCATAGATTTAATCGATACATCGACAGGAATAAAATCTGCACTAATGAAAGGATCAGACCACAATACGCGCAAAATTCCTTTGCCTCCGCCAATTAACATTCCCATCGGGCCATAAAAATTGTCGATCCAACCCTTTACGTTTTTAGATTTCGTTTTTAGATACGTACTTGTAATGTATATATAACTCCGTAACATATTGTAATAAATTACAAATTATCACAGTGTAAACAATGTTTACACTTAATTTGTTGCTCGTATCATTGTGACGTATCTATATTATTCATTGGTATCATTTTGAAACTTCTGATTTATTACATGAATTTGAGCAAAGATGTTGGTACAAATAGTAGCAACTGCATATATTTAAATTTATTATCTTAAAAAAAGGAAAGAGACAATGTTGATGGGTAACAAAATTGTACACAGATAAAAAAATTTATAGTGATCCTGATTTATTGGTCGATTTCAATCAATTAAGGATTGGTTTCAATCAATTAAACTGTACAAAAATTTTGTGTCCAAGAGATTTTGAGTTACACGGCTAGTTATCCTATTCTAACTTTTAGATTTTAAATTATTACTGAATTTAATTGGAGAACAAATAACAAAACAAGATACTATGTTTAAACGAAATATTTTTATGCAAAAAAGATTGGTACTGATACGAGAAATGTAACATAGCACTGTTAAGTGCTCGTCCAAACATATTTACACCGTAACTATAATATTCCTTTGTAATGACAACGAAATACTGACAATAGAACGAACAAGCCCATTAAGTAACTTCCTAGTAAATTTTTGCAATCCCGTCGCTACGCATCCCTTCCACATTATTGTAACAGTGATACATAACAATGATACATTACAAAATTACGTTAGAAGTCTGTACGCACCTTTACAGGATCCTCAAATGTCGATATAACTGAAACAAGAGAAAATACGTTTAATAATTTGACGCTTTTTAAATATCCATTTATTTACTTTATCTTATTCCTTAACCCTTGGCTGGTAAACTATTTTTTGGCACCTTTATATGGTAAACATGGGTCTTTCGCGTCCGACGCTTTAAAAAGTACTTGAAAGTGCTAAAAAAAATCTGAAAAAATTCATGGTGCTTCTTTAACTATCCTAGTATAAGGATCAATTGCTATATTGATGATTTATTAATTTGTTTAAACAATATATTTGTTTGAACAAATAAAAACGTGGAAAATGTACTGTTTTATTTAAAAAATCATAACTTTTGATCAAATTAATATTTTTAAAAATTTCAAAAAGGAAATTAAAGCTTAGGAATAGTACTTTCAAGAAAAAAATATTGCAAATATGTACCAATTAAATAAATGCTTAAGTTTTCAACATGAAAATCGCGTTTTTTCGAAGTACGTAAAAAGGTATTATTTACAATACAATAGACATAATTTCATTTTTTACTCAATTTTATTCATACAAATTATCATAGACATTGTCTATTTTTACCAAAAACAAGAAAAAATACAAAAATAAAAAAATACAAAAATTATAAGGCCATTATAAATAATCACGGCATGTAGAGACCTGTGCTCTTCGCATACAGGCTTATGGCACTTAACGCAACACATATTAGTTTTTTTGTCTTTCTTGACGTCACAAAAGGTGCAACACTTTCATTTTTCCAATTTCTGGGGCCCAATGTACTTTACTCACCTTGTACTTTTGGCACCTTTAACTGGTAAACATGGGTCGTTCGTGCCTTTTCCAAATTTTGACTGGCTCATACAGAAGCTGTTCGCACAATAAAACATCGGCATTTGGGGAGCTAGTAGTATACTAGTATACAATTTTTTTCAGCATAGTTTTGCCCCGCCCCTTACCCCCCCTCCCGAGCTAGCAAAGGAAGAAAGTTTCGACAAGGCACGAACGACCCATGTTTACCAGCCAAGGGTTAATTATATCTTAATTATATATTCTCTACAATATTTAACATGTAAGGAACATAATAATATATTATTCCATATTTTCTACATTCTTCTAATATAAACTATTGTTAAAAAATTATATAGATATAGAAAGAAAAAAAATAAGAAAAAATTTTCGAACTGTTTGCTTCAATTTTTGAAAAAATAACGCTATTATTGGATACTACTTAAGAAACTGTATAATATTCCTGTATAATATTTATTTATAATTTGACATACAAAATATGTTTGTATTCTTTTTCAACAAAATACCTTATAATTATTTACATTTTCTTTTATAAATATAAGACTCAAGCAAATAATGTACTGATTAATGTAAAAATAAATGTAAGTAAATAGAAATAATGATTTTTAGCTGTTGAGCATTACCTATTGAGGGTCTGATGATTACACAAGGTAATGACTCTGTCTCAGAATAATCGTTTATCACTTCTTCGGCTAATCTCTTAGAAAAAATGTATGTGTTTGGCATTATTCCCAAGTATCTGTAAATAACAAGCATATTTTAAAAGAGACGATGTAGCACATCATACACCATCCATATAGCTTACTTCGCTGTTAATATTTTAAGATTGTATTCGTCGATAGATTCGGCGACTTTAATTGTTTTCTTCCAATCAACTTCATTAAATGGATATAATATCTCTTCGACTACTGGCTTATCGATTTGAGTATAAGTCGAACTGACATGTAGCAGAACCTTAAATCATGTATGCAAGTCAAATATTAGAATATCATTTATTTCAAAAATTTATTTTAAACCAATAGACACGTCTTAATCAGTACACCTCGTATTTGGCTATTTTCATATAGTCACAATTTTTATATTCAACAGTCTTAACTATTAAACAGTATTAACTATATTAAATTAAAATAAATTTTCTTGATTATAAAAAATAATTTTATAATAATTTTATTTTATTATTCTGTAAATTATACCTATACAAAATTTATTAATATGATTCTTTGGCATAATAAAGACTTTAATAATTCAACTAAATTTTTGTCTGCAACAATATAGATTTTTAAAAATAATTTCTATACATATAAACATTTTTGCAGTTGTTAAATTTTGTAAGTATAAAGTTTCTTTACAACTTTCATTGAAATATGAAATATACAAATATATGGAATTATTAGTAAAGAATTTATTGTGTTCATAATTACATATTTATTTATAAATATTTGTATAAAATGTTATAATAATTAATATTTTAACAAACAAAATATAAACTTACCGCTAATTGTTTCATATGCTTCGCTAAAATACAAACATCACGCGTTGATCTAGTGTTATTGAAAATTGCATTTTGTAAGCTTTCGTCAAATCTAACACTTGCTGCAACATGAAAAATAATAGACACCCTATCGATTAACATTTCTCGATCGGACGGTAGCAATCCTAAGTTTTCAACAGCGACATTTCCGGATATAGGAATAATTTTATCAAAACTGGATGGTTGCTTGCTTCGTAGTAGATCGAAAAGCTAAATTAAAATATAAAAATTATTAGAAACACATAATGTTACATTTCTATTGCAATTTTATTCAATTTTTAAGAAAATTCTAAATTAGATAGAAAGGAAAATTTTTGAAACATAAAAAGATGTAGAATGTAGAAATACTGATCTAGAATGAAAAAAAACAAAATTTTTTAAGGCTTTTTTAAACCTTACATTTTAATACCGAAAAATATTAAACAAGAAATAATGTTTTTGTTTAACAAATAATTTTAAATTATTTTACTGCATTTTCTATAAACTATTAACATGAATTTAATTTGTTTGTCTTTTTGTATGACACCAAAGTAAAAATTTCACTATTATTAGTTATTAATTAATTTTACTTATATTTACTTATATACCTTATATATGTATATCTTATATATCTTAATATATATTATATAGTATAATAAAATTAATATAATATGATATAATAGAATAATAGATTAGTATAATAGAATTGCAAAATGAACATAGAACATTTCTTATTTTTAGCTATTGTTGCAATATTGATATTTACAAAATTAAACATTTCTTAAATTTTTTTATAATGTCAGTTAAGTCACCAGTAATCAGCGTTGGTCATCAGTGATCAGCATGGCATTCAACGTGATAATCAAGAATACACATACTCAATAAACATATTTCAAGAAATTATTGAGAGATTTTATGTTTTTTATTTTAAAATAGCTCCCACCTTGTATGAGAAAAGATTTTTACTTAATTTTGAAGAACGATTTTATCCCTTAAAATATTTTTACTAGTCAAAACTAAACCAATTATGTATATGATTTGAACTTTGGATTTGAGAAATTAAAGTTTTTATAATTAAACAAAATACATAAGCTTGTTGTAAAATTCAAAACACGAATAAAGAAAAGTCAGAACATGCGCGAACAAATATAAATAATAATAGAAAAACAATTAAATTAGTTAAACATAATAAATTTAATAATACGTAAACAGTTATACGTTTCAGTTTACAAAGCTTTCTTCAGTAATTCTTACAGGAAATAAAAATTCAATTTTGAAAAAGTTAATAATATTATAGAAAAATAATATTATAAGATACCAAAAAAAATTGTTAAAATAACATTTTGGAATATATTTAAACATATTTCGTTACAGAATATATTTATTATACACATTTTTTATAATTATAATTATTTTTTATAAATTAACAAATTTTTTTTATCAATAATAATTTAATTATTGCTTAAATATACATATGCATTCTTATGTTGATCTTACCTTGTTATCTAACATTTTCTTAAACCTATCAGTTACACTCAATCCTTTCTTCGGTCTTATTAGCACAAATATTTCTGCCACATCGGGACATGATCGCAAAAGTTTTTCAATAAGTACTTTTCCCACGAAACCTGTGGCTCCAGTGATAAATATGGATCTGCCAGCATAAAAAGCTGGAATATATACATCTGCCGTTTTCTTTTCCATGTTTAAACGTAACGAAAGCAAAATCAATAAAAACAAGCACAAAAATATGACAAAATAATAATAAATAATATAAAAAATAATATGCACAACTACAGCCGAGAAAGCAAACAAATGTTATCTGACAGCTGGTTTAAATTGATAAATTCAAATAAAATTAATTTAATTTTTATTTCAAGTACGAAGCATAAAAGTTACAACACTTCGTGTTCAATGCACGGCGGAAACGTGAATGAGTCTAACCGAAATTAAATATAGGAAGTAACATGAAACGTATAAATGATAATGATATTCTTAAAGTCAAAGAACAAAGGTCCTCCATATCAATACATCACAATACTGAATGTGAGCTTCTTTTGATTCTTATCATTTGATTCTTTTCATTCATTCAAACGATTGGAATAATATTATAAACAATACATATGATATGTATGAGGATATTGATTAATTTTTTTTTGGTCTAGAGAAATAAAGCGCTTTAAAAATATATACAACATATCCTATAAACATATGTGATATATTTTACCTCTAAATGCAAATTACATTTTATTTGATATTTCCTAATACAAAGATGCAAAATATTTAACATTAAAATATTCTATATAATCTTCTCTAATTATAAATATCCATTCTGTCCATCCTAAAAATGGTTTTTCTATTGATGTCTACACTAAAATATGAGATACATTTATTTATTATTATTAATTAATATTATATCGTAATATTATTAAATTAATAAACAATTTTTCGCAGTTATGGATTAAAAAAAAAGAGGAAATACTCTATAAACATATTTTTAAACATATTTTGTTTTGTTTTAACTAATTTTTTTGTAAGAAATATTAATAAATTTATATACTTATTACAAGTAATAATACGGGTTGGCAATTATATATATAACTCTCTTTATTACATAATATAAAAATTAAAATAAATACTAAAAAATTAAAGTCTAAAATATAAAATTTTAAATTTATATATATGTTCATTCTTTACTACGTCAAGTGTTTTCATCATAAAAAGTTATATTCTATTATATATTTTATTTTAAAACACACAAAATAATGAACATACAAATACCCATTGCGTGTTAAAATAAAAATTTAGTTTTAATACTTATTATTAAGAAGGAAGGCTACATATCTGTGGAAGATCTTATAATTGCGCAAAGCAAGGAAATAAATATTCCTGTATTATACACTCTCTACTAATTTTTTCGAAGAAATATGTTAGGAATATATAATCAAAACATCCACATAATTTCATATATACAGAATTTAAAAAATATAAGTATTATTTATTAAAAGGTACAATATAAATAAAAAATAGTTTGAAGGAGATAAGTTGTTCTAGTATATCTAACTATATAAAGTTTGTAATCACGGTTTCTGTTTGCAACTTACTTAGCTGTAAGAATGTTTAAAGTACATGCTCATCCAGTGACTAGACCATTTCGATCATTTTTTGCCAGTCATCTAGGTAGCACATGTTTTTCGTCGATGAATAGTTATTTACGTGTGCGAATACTGACATATATGTACTAATGTTTTTAATGAAAAAGAAAAACTTATTTGAAAATTATATGCATTTTTTTTTCATTTTTTTAGTACATAAAGTTTAAAATTTAATAGATAATTAAAATTTTTAGATATTAGTACATTGTAATATTTCAATCACACATATATCCACATTTGTTTAAATTTAGTCTTAACTTATTATTTCTTAACATAGTTAAAATTTAATTGTTATTAAGACTTATATAAAACTTAATCCAAATACTTAAAAGTAAGTATTTGGATTTATCATAATAAGTATTTGGAAGAAAATTATGATTATGAAGTATGAGTTATTGCTTAAGACATTTAAATTTAAATTTATTTAGCCTTATCTGTTTATTTATTTATAAATCATTTTTACTAAAAAATTGAGATTGTGTATTCAACAATCGATTAGATCATATTTTAAATATGATCATATGACTTATAAATAAATAAACAGATAAGGCTAAATAAACGAGTAACCACTAGATAACATATACAAAAAACAATATTTAATAATAACTATTAAACTCACAGAGCTTTCTTCAGTAACATACTCTAAAAAACATAATATTCGAGTAAAAAACTGGGTACGATCGCAATACCTTCTTAATAAACACTTTATCTAGAAATCCTATTGCACCTGTCAAAAATATATTTTGTCCGGCGTAAAATGCAGAAATCAATTTGGCTGGATTAGTTATCATTTTACTTATTATTTGTAAAACAAAGTTAATATTAACAATAACAACTTAGCAACAAAAGTATTGAAACACTTCGATTCGTTGTTACTTTTATTATATCGATAAAAAATGCAAGTATGAATAAATGTTTATAATTAATTGTGCACCATGTTGAAATGCAGGAAATGACATGCAATATAAGGTTCAAAGAGTAAACATATTCCATTATATGGAAAAATGTTTTATATGTTTTATTATGCCAGAAAAAATATAAGGTAAAAAAAGAATACAATGTAGAAAAAGAGTACAATGTAGTTGTATGCCACTAAATTTAATTGTTTTTATTTAATTTAATTTATTTGCAGCGCAGATTGTGTGTGAAAATTTAGATATTGCAAGATTTAAATATAATAAAATTACGTGAAAAGAGAAGTGTGTATATGTGGTTACAGAAGTACAGAAAAAGATAAAGTGAGAGTGAGATAGAGAAAGAGGGCTCTACAACTAAAATAAATAAAATGAATAAAATTAAATTGAGAATCAAACTATATAATTTTTAGACAAATAATTGAGCGGAAATAATAAAAGAAAAATGATGAACAATTCAAGCTGTTTATGCAATTTTCAAAGTATTCATTTGCATGGATTTTTTGCAATTCAAATTTAATCGAATTGAATTGATTTCATGATGATCTATATTATGTTTAAATATCGTTCTTTCGCAGGATGGTGTCCGCACAGAGTAAGTAGAGCGTATTAAACTGAATAGAAAAGTCCTGTACTGTTTTACGCGCGAGATTAAGCCAATAAATAATAAATTATTAATTAATAAGGATCTGGGAAGCAGCATGCGTTTGCGCGATAATAGATATGTAACGATATAGGAGGTCTCGTATCTTGGCTGCTCTCTTAAAGATAAGAAACGTTTCAAATTTTATATAAAATTTTTTAAAGTATTTTACTACCTTTTTTAAGTGAAAGTACTTTTTGTGTGTGTATATGTGGTTACATATGCATATACTGTTTATACTGTTTATTGGTATTTTTTTATTTTTCAGTGCTTGTTTTGTTATGTTTTGACATATTCTTGTTTAACCTCGCTTTTAAACCTAATTAATTATCACTAATTTAATTACAGTTTAATTACAGTTTGTATAGTAATTTGCATAATTTCTTAATAATAATTTCTTAATAATTTTGTAGTAATTTTTCTCTTTTTTATAACACAATGTTATATATACGTTTAATTATTCTGTAAAATTTGTATGTATAATCCTATATAATAACAAACTATAAAGTGTAAAGCATTTGCATAATATGAATATACACATGGAATCTACAAAAGGAATGGACGAGAAATCATCACGTTTTATCGATCTTCTTAACTCGATTCCTTCCAATTCTGAAAATATTCTCGATGTAAAGTACGAAACTAAAGAATACAAGAGTTTACATAACTACAATAATTGAGAACCTAAATAAATTCTATTTTGTTTATTGTTTGATAAATTCTTTTTTCTGTATTTATCAATCGTTAATTTTACATAAGATTTTTATTCTTCCTTTTTACTAAAATTTTTTTCTTTATAGAAATTCGATTCAAGAAAGTATTGAAATCCCAAAGAAAATAGCTATTGAGACAAAGAACAGAACTGAAGATCAGGTACAAGGCAAAACAATATTATTTTCTGGAAATAATAATTTTTCGCGTTCTAACTTGGACTATGAAACTGCGTATAGTGAATATGAGGAAGATAAAGATCTTATACAATGGCAATTACCAAGGACAAAAAAACTACCAACTCTCTCATCACTAGTATGTCTTCCTTGTGTCGATTATTTTTATCTAGAGTAGATAATTAAATTTAATTTAAAAAATTATGTGACTCTTTTAATTAGGAAAAAAGAGATTTTTAAATAATTTCTTATTTTTATTTTTTATTCAGTATTAACATATTTTTATTGTTATTATATTAACATATGAAATAATAGATTGACATTTTTTATGTATTTTAATATATTAAAAAAGAGAAAAAGTTGCATCGTAAGTGAATTTTTAAAAATTTATTTATCATTATTATTATTTATTTTATGATATGTAATATTATTTGATTAATTAATTATATATATGTGTGTGTTAATAATTAAAGCAAGCTTTTGCAAAGAATATTTAAATTAATTGAAATATGTTTTTTATAGAAATAAAAATTCTCATTTTTGTCTATTGTTTTAGCTACGCGAATGGGGTGCAACACAGGTAATTCTGTTCACACAATATTATACATTTGTTGAATGTCATCTAAAAATATCATCTTTTTTATTTTTGTATTACTGTTCTGTGTTTGAATCTTGTATAGTATGTTTTAGAATTTTTAATAATATTATTGTATGTATTATTTTAATTTATTATCCATATATATTAATGTATTTGTCGTTACATAAAAATAACATTAAAAATATATAGAAAAAATAATATTAATGCTTTGTTTTAATAGTAGTATTCTGTATCATATTATACACTAATATTATTTAATATTTTAGTTTCTTAAAAATGTTGCTTAGAATAACGGTAGAAGTATTTCTTGTCACAGTTTCTAATCATCTTTTAGTTACACCAAAAAATATTATATAAAATTACTGTTGTTTTCTCATCGAACATTTATCAAATTTTACAAATACGTAAAACATTATAAATGCGATACAAAATATCGCAACTAAAGTAATGGACATTTTATTTTGTAGGTATCAGTTTTGTTGCACACATTTTACATAAAAATTTTATTAAAATAAAAGAGAATTACATCGTTCGATTGGTTTAGCCTAAGCCTCTAGAAATTGAAACAATGACTAAAAAAGCACGCAAAGCGTTAGAGAAAGAGCAAGCGGCATCTGCAGCTGCTGAAGCTGAAAAAATTAGGTAAGGTCAATTATAATCAATTACAGGAAAAAATTAGATTAATTTTGATTATTTAAATTACATAATCCAATATGTTAACGTAAAAATCTGCAATCAATGTTAATTTTTTAATTTATGCACAATACCGTAATGTAATCAATTATATCAATATATGTGTGTGTGTGTAAAGGCTGCAGATGATTAAAGATATGCAGGAAGAGATTCGATTAGAAAAGTATAATACGGAGAAGCAAGTGTTGCTCGAAGAACGAGAAGCAGCGATGCGAACAATTCAATTGGAAGAGACATTATGCGTACTTCACGATTACAAAAATACATTTAAGGAATATTTAACTGCCACCGAAGATGAAGAAAATGTAAATGTGTTACTTTCCCTTCTTTCGCATATTTATAATAAATAAAATGCTTAAATATATAAAATAAATAATATAAAGTGTTTATGTGGTATATTTTTCTTCATATACTGTATTTACTAATATCTTTGTAATCATCTATTAAATTACTTTTTTAACAAATATTCAATTAATCTAAATTATAAGTTTTATTAAACAGGTTTTTGCACATAACTGACACCAAGTCATAATACTTTACAATGAAATAATTATTTTCAGTGGACTAGATATATGACTTGCGATGGATTGCCAGACCCTGGTAATTTATCCGAAATGAATACTTTCCTGTTTTTGTGGTCGATGGAAAATGAAAAAGTTAATATGAACAAATTTATTAGGAAATTCAATATTATCATTTATGTACGTAAATAAATTTAAATAATTAAGTTAATAATTCTAACGTAATTAAATTAAAGAAACAAAAACTTTTTAAAAAATCATGAGATATTTTTACATTTAATATATCATAATCAATTAATAAAGAATAGTATTTATAATGTTTTTGTCTTCACCCATCATAAACATAATAATATTAAATATTTTCCTTTACAGTTATTGACAAAACTAAACGAAATAATACAATTCTCTTTAACTAGCTCACTAGATTACATAATCGAATGCAAGACGGTAAGATAATTCAACTTATTGTTATATATTCTCATGTAAAAAGGCTAAAGTTAAACATTTAATTTATAGATCAGACAGCGATTTCGTGATAAGCTTCAAGAATGGATAGATGCGATGTGTTACTGTCTTTTGCGTCAAATAGAAAGGGATATGGTCCGCGAGAGCTTAAAAACGGCGAGATATACTAATATTTCCGATCAAATTAGTTGTTGCATTTGGGCTTTAATAAAATTACCTATTGCACTTAAACAAATCACTGAAAAAGATCGGCGCGTATTAACATTTAATAATATTGCATATACTTATGGATATATTTCTTGTGACATATTATGTGTTACATAAATGTACCATATCAACTTAATTCAATATTGACTTGTAACGATAACTGGATTATTTTGACAGAAAACCTATTGAAGTTCATTTTGACGAAATAGAACTGACTGTTAAAATGCCAATAGACATCGATTGCTATTGTATGGCGATACGTGCATTATGGGTAAAGTATGATCATTACTCTGATTCCGCTACCTCGTACATGATGCCAAAATTACCGGAGGAATATGAGAGCATGTATACCATAGGTACAAATATATAAATATATGTAGGTTTAAAAATAATTTTTTTTATTTTGTTTAACTCATTAGTTTGAGTAAGCACTGAAATTAATTTTTATGCTAAGTTAGAAAAGTGATATAAAATTAATATAATAATAAAATTATAAAAAATATAAAAAATTTGTCAGAAGAAGATAATTAAAGAATATAAAATTAATAAAAGATATATATTAACAAAATTAATTAATTACAATTTATAAAAATATCAATGACAGACGATTTTTATTTCTGAAGGTTATTTCCTAAAAAATATCATGTGTACACTCGTGTATATACATATACTATATGATATGAAATATAAATATATTATAAGTATCTTTATTTTTATTTAAAAAATGCAAGTTTTTTAGAGTACTTTTTTAATGCATGCTTCAGATTTCTTTGCCTATTGTCAAAACGAGTATAATATGAAATTGAAAATACGCGAGGAGCAGGTCGATGACCGTCGCCTTCGAATGGAGGAAAAAAAAGCAATACTTGAGAGAATGGAGAATCCGCCAGTCCCGGTGCCTACGAAGCCTGAAAGGAAAGGGAAACAACAAAAAAAGCCAGGTATTCAGGGAGCGAAACGTCCGGAACTAGAACAGGAACCGGAACAATTACCGTATCTGCCTACACCAGATGAAATCATTCTACAAAGAGAAGGTATTCTACCAATACTCAAATATCAATAGATAGTTGATGTATTTATTGAAACTTTGAATTCTTAATTTCAATATACATTGAAAAGACAGTACTTAAACATGTTTTGTAAAATGATTAACATGTTTTTCAATCAATTTTTTGCTGTATTAATTTATTTTATTAGATGCTTATTATATTCTATCTTAAAAATATTGAAATTATTGTAACAGTGAGGCTATCATCGAGAGGAATATATTGTCTCCTTTTTTCCAGATGAAAAGCGAAAGGAAATTAGAAAATTGCTATTCACGCGCTGCGAAAAGACGGAGATAAATTTGCGAAAATACAGAATACTTGGAGGTGCATTACATATTGATTTAGTCTATCAGCCGCCGCAACCCAAAGACATGAGAAAAAATATTAAGCTCACCACTTGTGAGCAATAATTATTTTTACTTATTATGTATGTTGTAATTAAATGTTAACATTACTTTCTTTACAGTGCAAATTCCCAAAGAATTGAAATTTGTACTATTTTCCAAGCCGTATAAGGCGCCACCTCCGGCACCTGATTCTGAAAGAACACCGGAAGTAATCGAAGCTGAAATGAAAGCTTTGGAGGCCGCAATGGAAGCATTGGCTCTAGTAACTTTAAAGTATTGTCCTTTTTTTACTACAGTAATTTTTAAAATAAATTAATAACATACAAGAATCAAATGTAACAACAGCGAAATATAAGCCAATAATTATTGTATCAAAATAAGAAAATAATTAAAAAATGAACAGTTTTGAAAAAGATATAACAAATAGAACATAACCAAGATTTAACAAAATATGACGAATCATAATTATAATTATGAATATGTCTTTTGTTAAGCAAATTAAAAGTATTTTATTTTGTTATTATATCGTTATTATATTTTTTATTCCCAGTTGTATCCAGTACAATACTTGTGCTAAATCACGTTTCAATAATTTGTTTATAGGCTTCCTAGCTCTATTATTTGGTTTGAACCGCCATTAGTGGCACATTGGATACCAGAGAGGAAAATATGGTCTACACAGGATGTGCATGATATCAAATATAATGAGGAGAAGCAAACTATGACATTTAGAACCGGCAGATTAGGCGTCCATGGTCTCGCTACTTTTAAGTTTATTAACATTCCCTTTCAAAGTTGGGAACTTAAGCCTGAAATGGGCAGAAACGCACGCGGTGGCATTGTACTCAATGTGTCCGCTGCCATCGTTCAAGCAGAATTCATAGTCAGGGTATTATCCTATTCTTTAGACTGCTTACAAAATTTACAATTAAATCGACTAAATAACTTAGATATGTAAAATATAAATTCCATGCAAAATTTTCTTTAACATTTGATATTAAATGGAAAGTTTATATAATAAAATGTTTCATGTAAAAGATAATGCAAAATGTTAATGTCTTTCTAAATTTAACGAATATTCTAAGTGTACTTTTTTAAATTTAATTTATAAGGTTTGTCATTAGTATTATTTCTTGTTCTGATAAGGAATGAATTATATATATTTTTGGCAATTTTTTATTTTCGTAGGAAGACTTAGTCTGCTTAAATTCGCTAGCTGGTGGTATGTCAACGACGCTTAAAGAGATTATTGGAGAATACATGAAGCTACATATTTTAATTGAGGTAAAAATTTTTCATTGTTTGGAAATGGTCTTGATTTCTACAATAATGCGAAAAGTTCTAACAAATGAATACTTTGACTGACACCATTCTTATAGGATTAAGAGATATTTAAAAAAATAAAAAAACATCATCTTTATTAAGATGAAACATTTTTCTTTTGCAGAAGATGCGTGACGCTGGATGCGATCTGTTTCCAGAGCGAGATGCCTTCAGTTATGTGAAAACTCTTCCCGTGAAGCATCCGGTAACTGAAAAACATCTACGGGAATGCATGGCACTACTTTGCACAGCATATACGTTTTCCTGGTCTCGCTGGAATGCTAGTCGAAATTCCAGAGAAATCGTGATACAATTCAAAGAACTCCATGGATGTGTCGCAAAAGAGGTAGAACATTTAATTATTTTGCTTTTATTGAGAAACAATACAATAATACGTGTTAGAAACTAGTTTCAACATCACTCAACACTAATTTTATTATTTATTTCTTAATGAAACAAAAAATTAAAAAGAGAAAATATTGTCACATACAAGAAGACATGTATTTATTTAAAACTATTTTATTTAAAAAAAGTTTTTGTGTGTGCACTAAATAATAAAGGTTAAAATATAAAAATATTTTAAAATTTTCTTACTAAATATCAAATTCACTATAAATTTTAATCTTTTTGTAGCGAACAAATTTAACTCTTTTGATAACTCCTTTGCGGACGATGACAGTATCCTGCACTGAAGTGAGTTCGGAATTTTCCAATGTACCGTTAAATGATGAGAGCTCGAAGGTAATACAAGATTTAGTAAAAAATTTAATTTAAAAATATCAAGGATTCAATTAATTTTTCGTTAATAATTTATTTTAATGATTTATTTTGATAATTCAATTAATGTGCATAAAGCAGCATGACTTTTTTAAGCACAAATACGCGCGCGAGAAAACGTGGTAATTTGAGAAAGTTTTTTTTATTTCTAATAGGTTAAGACTAATCATAGTAATGGGGTCAACGATAACGTCCTCATTTCTGCAAACATTTAGTTTTCGGTTCTCTCTCTCTCTCTCTCTCTCTCTCTCTCTCTCTCTCAAAATTTTTTTCACCATATTTTTAAATTCAGCGGATAAAAAGATGTGTAAAAATTCAGAATCATAAGATTAAAGAACAAGAAAATAGGATGATAATATGGGAAGCAAAACAGGTTTGAAAGAAACACTTTTATAAACATTTATCCAGTACATCATGTTATAAGAAATGATACGAGACGTATCGTACAAATGACAATATTTTCTTTGATTATTAGTAGAAATTATTATATTTTTTCATACATTGTAATGTTAAAAAATGTGTATACGATAACAGTGTAGTAATAGAGATTAATAAAATAAAATTACAAAAAATAGAAATTAATAAATTAAAAAACATAGAATTTAATTTATTTCTTGGCATACTTGAAACTCTTTACAAACATAGAAAACATAGAGTTGTAATATGGAAAGTAATATCATATGTGTCTGTATTATCACCTTTGTCATATTTAAACTTTACCTAAATATTCTGAGAACAGATTGGTGATTACACTAAAAATAGGTGAATAGATTGGTGATTACACGAAAAATACACTGAATACTTTTAGTAATTTAATAAAGATTATTGTAAGTTACTCAATGTATTTAAAAAAACAAACCGATTTTTTATATTTGTTCTGTAAAAGTTTCTGATGGGAGAAAAAACATCTCTCTTTTCTCAGATTTCTGTCTGATTGACCTGAAGATATCAGAGCAGATAAAATATCATTAAGCATTATTTATGATGAGATACCACTCTTGCATACACAAATATTTAATTCTTTTATATCAATTTTTATAACAGCTTTTCTATATTACCATCCATCTTTTTTACGTTATTAATATTTTCAAAAAGAGAGAAAACGATATTTAAAAATAAATTATTAATAGAAATTAATGTAGATTTATCGTTTAGCATAAATATAAGCTTTAAAAAATATATTATAATACTAATACTATATAACAATATAAAAGTTGCCAAATATTCATTAAAATAATAAATGAGAGAAATAAATGTATCAATTAAAAAAACATAAACATGTTTTTTCAACAGTTTTATGCTGATTTGTATCAGTTGGCACTACAGAATGCCGGGATTAAAAGCCGTATATTGATGACAAACGTCTCTTTTAAACTCGTCAATACTGTCACAGAACTTCTCGGCTGTACTAATGTAATCAATATGTCAACCTAAGAATTAACTTCATTAAGAAACAAATAAATATTTTCTAGTGTATGTGTGTAAAGACTTGTATTAGTTATCCATTATCTCCCAATGTTATTATGGTAAATTACCAGATAATTTACTACCAATATAGCTATTAAGTTTTAACAATTCATATATTTTCTATTAACTAAATATTATTTTTTATTAAATAAATATTATTCGTTTATTAAATTGAAAAATATATATATATGTATGTACACATATATGTATATATCAATTTTTTGAAATTCGTTCTTCATGCAATTTTTCATATAACTGAAATAGAAAAATATTATAATTTATAAAAATATTTTTCTTATAATAATAATTCCGACAATATTTTGAATAAACATATTTAATTTACAATTTACATTTTATCTGATGCCTTTTAAATATAAATATGCATAATATATAACAAAACTTATATAACACTCCTTTTACCTTAAAAATATAATAAGATGTTTGTAAAAAAAAACATTTTTTGATTAAAAAATTATTTTTCTTCTGTAAACTATAAGCTGTATACTTAATTGTCAGTTTATTATACATATTAATAAATCAGTGATTTTATAATATAAAAGAACAGATCCATTTATATATTATCCATAGTATACTGATATAAACTATACTTTTCACCACTCTGACGAATAGATACACTCTGAAATAAATATATCATAATAATGTCGATTATGGTTCTTAAATAATAAATTATGTGTAATATATAAATAATAAATAATAAATTCTATTTTTTATAACATGATATCGATGCTTTAATATAAATAACTTTTATATCAATAACTTTTTCTTCTTTCTCAACATATTCTAAATTATTTACGTCATACACATACACATAGTGTTATTATAATTATGATTATAATTATAATTTAATAGCTGTACAAATTATACATTTTACAGTACTTTTAGGTTTGTTTCATCTTTTTTAGATGCAATCGGATATTAATCCGTATATTATTATTATACAAATTTCAAATGTCACATAAATAATGTGCATAAAAGATACCAAATAGAGTAATATATTTAAAACTTAATAATATACTTGTACCTTTTAAAATGTGCTTTGGCTGCATCTAATTTATTCATGTCTTCATGAAGAAGAAATTTTTTGACACCAATAATAGTATTTCTATAAAATATAATATTTTATTATCATAAAATACAATATTTATTAGATTTAAAACAATTAGATTTGTGTCTTCATTGTAAAGATTACTTGGAATAAAAAATGTAAATATAATTACTTGAAGTACTCCTCCAAATTGTAATCAGAATAATCGAAAGAAAATGTATTCCGGTCATCAGACGGTATTGAGGATATTAGAGCCAAACTATTTATATTGCTGAATTTCCATTCATGTTTCGAAAAATATTGTATAAAACAATTGACCACAAACATTTTTCTCTGCAGCTGTAGTAAACTAATTTACACATTATTTATTAATCAGTTATAATGATATATATCTTCAATTATAGCACCAAATTTTTAGATTCAGAATTGGAGATAAGATAATGCAATAAAAAATAAATGTTTCAAATACACATTTTTATAAATATATAGTTATTTACAAAAATTGTTTTTAACAAAGTAATTTTATTTATTTATACACATATATATATCATGCTGATTTAGTCAAATATGTGAATAATTTGCATTTGATAAACTAGGTACCTAGATAAAACTTACAAAGGTTGACGTCCAGAGAATTTTAAAATCATATCTGTTAACATAGCTGGTAGAATATGCAATAATATTGTCAATATATAATACAAAGTAAAACTATTCGTTGTTTTCTCGCCAATAGTCCAGACGATATTGTCGAACGGTATCTCAAATGCTAATTTAATATACAAGTTGAATATATTTCGGTGTGTCATGGGCTTCTGGCATGTACAGTTTAAAACAAAAGTAGAATTTACTGTAAAACTAAAAACAAACAAAATTATAAATTAAGAATTTAATTAACATTCGGCAAATAAATAAATTTCATATTAAATATATAATAATTTTTATATTATTTGTATGTAAAATAATTTATTTAATCAATTTTTAGTCTTATTTTATATAAGAAAAAGTGATAGATAAGTTTATTTGATATAGTAATAGACATTTCAATTCTCTTAGATGCAATAATTTTAATTCAAAGTAAAAAAATATAATAAACACACGGCTGAGAAGAATCCAAATAGAAATTTTTACTAATATTAAGAAAAGATCACATATATTCGAACAATTACATGTTGTGAATAATGCATATTTACAATATCAGCACGTTTATACGATCATGTTCTAAACATGGATTCATAAAGTTTCAAATAAAGAAAGAAAACATTTATGTTTATAATTTAATACAGTTACAAATGTTGATGGTCATACGGGGTCAATCCAAGCTTCCAAGATGTGGTTAACATAGCTTTGGTGACAATGTCCACCGGAATTACATCTTCAATCATGGCATCATTACAATACCCTATTTGTACTAATCCTTTAGCGCAAGCAATTAAAAGTCCTATTGGACCATAAAGATTATCTACCCATCCTGGAAATGGTTCTTCTATCGTAGGAAATACTAAAATATGAGATAGAAATAAAACATTTATATACAAGATATACATATAGTAAATTATTGCTTAATTCTTGTAATGTTATTACTAATTCCTATTTTTTGCCCGTATATTATTAACTGAAGTAAAAAAATGGCAAACTATATAGTCCTATAAATATAATATTAAATTTTTATAAATATAATTTTAAATTTTTGTTTCTAATTTTTTATAAAGAATATCAATAATTATCAACTGTAAAACTCTACATACATATAAATATAGATTTTAATTTTTCAGTCATTATTTATAATTTCAACACACATATAAGAAAATTTATTTATTTATTACAAGTATACTTATACGTAAGTGGTTAATAATATACATATATGTGACTAACATTTATTTACATAAGTATGTTGTACTTTATAAATATAAAGTATAAATATAAATATAAAGTTAAAGTAAATCGTTTTTAAAATGTATTAAAATTTAAAATACTCGCATGTCCATCTTTTGCTACATTCAGTGTTTTCATCATTATTACAAAAAATTATATTCTATTAAATATTTTATTCTATACTGTAATACAAAATAATGAACATACAAACATTTAATACAATAACATGTTAAGACAAGAATTTAGTTTTAATATCTATTGTTAGAAGAAAAATTACATACCTATGGAAGGTCTTACAATCGCGCAAGGTAAGACGGAAGAATATTCTTGTATAATACCCTCCGCTAGGTTTTTTGAAAAAATATACGTGTTGGGAATGTGATCTAAGCATCTAGACATAATTTCAAATGTACAAAATTAAAAATATGAATATTATTAAAAGTACGCGGTGTAAATATAAAAATATAGTTTGAAAGAGATAAATTATTCTAGTAAATATAACTACATTAAGTTTGTAATTATGATCCGCTTGCAACTCACTTAGTTGTAAAAATGTTTAAAGTATGCTCATCCAAATTCGATTCGGTTATTTCGATCATCTTCTGCCAATCAGCTACAGATGGGTATATTTTTTCTTCAATGAATGGATTATCCGTATGTGTGAATGCTGTACTAATGTACACTAATGCCTTTAATGGTGAGAAGAGAAATTTATTTGAAAATTATGTCTCCTATTTTTTTTAAATTTTTCTTAGCAAATAAAGTTT
Source organism: Crematogaster levior (assembly GCA_901521435.1). Taxonomy (NCBI): domain Eukaryota; kingdom Metazoa; phylum Arthropoda; class Insecta; order Hymenoptera; family Formicidae; genus Crematogaster; species Crematogaster levior. Next base: position 30,971 of record CABEGB010000280.1, on the reverse strand, counting down.
AGATACAAACTTTAATAGATAATTGATTTATATAGCTACTATTATATTTTAATCATACTTATATCTACATTCTTCTAAATATATTCGGTTTAAACTATTAACTTTTCCTTAACACATTGGATCTTTTAGACACAAACAAAATTTGTCTTTCGAATTTCTCTGAGAAGAAAAAAACAGATTTTCCTTCTTAAGAAATCTTGTTAGAGTTTTTCTCTAGTGAAGTTCTACTTGTCAAACGCTAGTGCCTATATACATATTGCATACGCAAACGTCTATAAAATTACTCCATTTCTCCAGATATTAAAATAATTATACATTTAAGACAAGACACAAATAAGTGCAAGTTTTTTTTAACGATTATAGTTTAAAGTATAAAACTTCTTGTAACAAATTTTTCAAATATTTAATTATTATAAAGTTATGAATTTATTTATTATAAAATTATAAAGCATAAATTTAAAAAAAATTTTTTTGTCATTTTTGTTCAAATTTCCATTTTTAATAAGAAAAAGTTTTTAACATTTTGTCTTCAAATCTGAAAAATATAATTGAGACCTTGATACATACCTTAAGTTTTTTTTAATTTTAAGAAAGATTTAAAAAAAGAGAATTTGAGCCACACATTAAAGATCTAGTGTGTTGACGCCGTTAATAAAAAAATGATGTTTGAGAGAGGAACTTAAAAAATAAACAACGGAAGGAATAATAATAATAAAATAAATCAATAATAAGAAGAAGAAGAATAAATAACAAAAAAATATATCATAGTAAATATTTGCAAGAAAAAGTATGGTTTAGTATGAGTTGTTGTGTAAAACATTATCTAAAATATATGTATGATACAATAAATTATATATTCATGAATACAAATGTACGATTTCAATTACTTTTTTTAAATAAAAATTACTTACTTTTAAATTCTTCATACTTTGACCTAAAATACAGATATCTCTCGTTCCTCTAGTATTAGTTAGTATGGCGTATTTTAAAGTATCATTAAATTTCACACTTGCGGCTCCATGTATTATTATAGTCACTCTTTCTATCAACATTTGTCTGTCGGTAGTCGACAAACCTAATCCCTTTTCACTAATATTGCCAGAAATTGCAATTAATTTCTCGAAACTCGAAGGTCGCTCAACGCGCAATTTGTCATATAACTGAAATAAAAATACGTTATAATTAATAGAAAAATGTTGTATGAGATTTATTAATTATAATACACTACTTAAAGAAAAATAGGGAACACTTTTCATAGTCTAAAAATTGAGCTATTTTCAACTGATAATCGGTGAAAAATCATCGTAGAAAGAAAATTAAAAAAAACATTTTAAAGCTTGAGACATCATCTTTAACGCATTATCGGCAATTTTTTAAATTGTTCTATTTTCTTTGTTCTGTGCTCCAAAAAAGGAGGCAATGTTTTGTTGTTGAAAATTACGTATGTTTGACACTTTGCTCCATAAAAAAATTTTTCCCAAAAATTCGTTTCAAGACGTATAAACTACACCATTTTTCCTCCTACAAAACGCCTTTTTGAAAATTGTTCTACGATTTTTTTTGACTGAATTATAGGACCTTGAATCTAAACTTATATTTCTTAGAAATAATTTCGATACTCGGTGAAAAGTGATCGTATGCAAAAAATTAAAAAACATTTTGGAGGTCGAAGTCTCAACTTTAACGGACTATTAATGGTTTTTAGACGTTATTTATCAGAAAAATGAGTGTCAAGAATGGGTTATTTCAAAGTCATGTATCTTGGTCAAAAAAAGACGTAAGAAAATTTTAAAAAATAAATTTAATAATAAATAATTTAAAAATTTTAAAAAGCAATTTTCTTTAGCAACATTAAAATAGTCTTAAAAAAATTCTTTTTATTATATGTTTAATTGCGACATAATAATCTAAGAATCTTAAAAATCTTAAAAAATTCTTAAAAAATTTCACAAAAAGTTTTTCTTTTCTTTTCTTTTCTTTTGATTTAACTTACCGGTAAATTTAACATTTTTTGGAGTCTTTCGTTAACATTTAATTTTTTTTTTGGACGCATCAATAAGAATATTTCACGAACATCTGGACAAGATCGTAATACTTTTTCAATAAACACTGTACCGATAACTCCTGTTGCACCTGTTAAAAATATACTTTGTCCAGAGTAAAATGCAGGAATCGATTTGACTGGATCAATTGTCATATTCATTACTTTTGAAACAAAGCTAAAAGCAATAATAACTCAACAATATAGCACGTAGGTATTGTGTAACACTTGAAATCGTTGTTGCTTTTACTATGTCGATAAGAAATACAGATAGAATACCGGTAAAGGGACACTTAAATAATCGATTGTACTACTATCTATTTATACACTAAAAATAGGAAATGATGTACAGTATGGTAATGCAGTAAGATTGAAAGATCAAACGTATATGGGATGTTTCATAATACTATTCATAAAATGGCAGAAAGGATATAATACAATATAAAATACATTGTCTTGTATATTTATGTCGTTACATTTAATTATATTTATTTGCAGTACAGATTGTTTATGAAAATTTAGATATAGTTAGATTTAAATATAGCAGAGTGTGTGTGTGTGTGTGTATGTGTGTTAGTTAAATTTAAATAAAATGATAAAATTAGGTAGAGAGAGAGAGATGTACAGAAAAAAAAGAGGAAAGAAAGGAGGAAAGTTGGGAGAGAGGGAGCGAGGGAGAGAGGATGGGAAGAAGGGAGGGAGAGAGAGTGAGAGAGGGAGGAGGCTCTACAATTAAAATGAATAAAATTTAAATTAGGTAGTTGCGAGGGGAAATAAATTAATTGGGTGCTGATAAAGATTCTGTGCAGTCCACTATTCGAAACGTCCATTATTCGAAATTTATAAGAACCGTTTGTAAAGCATATGTATTTATATATTAGCCAATAACATCAAGTGTTTTGCTCGTTTCATTTGATATTGACCTTTGTTTTCCTTGAATTATTTTTATTGGATCAACGAGCGGTACTTTTTTCTTGTATATTTAAAATTTAATATTTAAGGAAATAATTCCGTTCGATATCAATAATAACAATTGAATAGAAATACGTAGGTCAATAAGTCACACTATCGAGTCAAACTAATAGATGTCTTTTAAATATTCAATAAATATAACATAGATTTATTCCAAAAAGATACATATGTACGTTTCGACTTCACTGAGTCTTCATCAGCATTTAACAAATATTATTAGAATAAATTAACAATAAATTAACATAAACCCGTTGTTCAATAAAAATAAAAATGAAAATAAAAATAAAGGTAAAAACAAAGGTAAAAAAACGCAATCATCTCGCAAGTAAGTCATAACAATAAAAACGGTACGCAATAGGTTGAGGGTCAAATGATACATTCGCGACGACGATCTCCTAATAATGATGTTAAGGTCTAAATTATAAAACGTACAATACGAACTTATTACTTGTTTAACGGCGAGAATATGTTGGTCAAATATTAGAAACATGCTGTCACTTTGCTCTTTACGTTGCAACTGTCAAGTGTTTGAGTCGGAGAAGTCTGGGAGATCGTATTCTGTACAATACAATTGTACGTTGAGATCAGAGCTGGTTTAGTTGTTTAACATACAAGCATGACTGTGTCGAATACAATTGTACGTTGAGCATGACTGTGTCGATTCGAATATACTAGACACGCTTTATTATCGGGTTCAGTGCTGTACAGAATACTCTCCCATGCTTCTCCGACTCAAACACTTGACGGTTGCAACGTAAAGACCAAAGTGACAGCATGTTTCTAATATTTGACCAACATATTCTCGCCGTTAAACGAGTAATAAGTTCGTATTGCACGTTTTATAATTTAGACCTTAACACGTTGACTGCCACGGCAATTTGGTAAACAAGGACGAGATGACTCGTAGAGTCATAGGACGTGGCGTCCTAGAAAAGGACGCAATCTACGAGTTATCTCGTAGTCGGCAGTCAACGTGTTAACATCATTATTAGGAGATCGTCGTCGCGAATGTACCATTGATCCCCAGCATACCGTTCGGTTTTTAATCTTTGATTCTTATTTGCGACATGATTGCGTTTTTTTATCTTTGTTTTTATTTTTATATTTATTTTTATTGACCAACGGGTTTACGTTAATTTATTGTTAATTTATTCTAATAATATTTGCTATGCTGATAAATGATATTTGAAATGCTAATGAAGACTCAGTGAAGTCGAAACGTACATATGTACTTTTTGGAATAAATCTATGTTATATTTATTGAATATTTAAAAGACATCTATTAGTTTGGCTCGACAGTGTGACCTATTGGCCTACGTATTTCTATTCAATTGTGTTAAAATTTAAATTAATTAAGTTTTAATTTACAGATGAACAATTGAGCGGAAATGACAGGAAAAAAAAGAAATAATTCAAGTTGTTTATGTAATATTCAAAGTATTAATCGATTCTTTTACAATTTACATAAATTTAATTATTCAAGATGACAAACATATTTTAAACAACGTTCAGTATACAAGGTATCTGATATACAGGATGGGTTATAACTTTTTGAAAAACCATTATATGCAATATGTATAAGCGAGGAAGCCGTCAGCTCAACCTACCACTTTCTCATGCGTGCATTGGCTTAGACACTTTAATTAATAACTCAATAACTATTGCGAATATTGCATAATAATATTTGACTTTTATCATCAATATGAGTTAATCTAGCTGTACACTTCGGTTATGTCAAAAGTTATAACCCACCCTGTATGATAGAACATTTATATAGAGGGTAGATAGAGCGGGTTACAAACAAAATAGAAAAATTCTGTGCGAAACTAGGAAAAAAAATCCTGGTCCGTACTGGATCTTGGTAGTCTACTAATAATACTTCTTTTTCTGTAAATTTGTTACTGACCGCCAGAGCCGATTCGCTTAGCTGAGACAAGAGCGGCGAGTCGCTAAGCAACAATGTCGTCGTTGTTTATAACGGATCGTATTTCTGAAAAGGAGCCGTGTCGTGATTTAATAATCCTTTGTAAATTCGTACAAAGAAGTACGATCTCGTTGTAAAATAAAGGAGAAGAGTTTTCCTAACGCGCGCGAGTTGTTCTTTGGAGTGAAAGTGTGCGAGTGAGTGGAAGAGCAGCGCAACATTTATACTTTTACCAATTCGATGACTACGTGCTGATTGTTTGTCAATCTTAAAGTAGTTGTGCAAATCTTATTTTCGACAAAATTTTTTAAAAATGACTGAAAAGAATGGCTGAAAAGAACAGTGTTATCTAATTTCTCGAATTTCAAAGACTCCGACCGTTAAAACTCGAGATAAATTGTCATCAAAGATTGCGAGTTTCATAGCGACGAAATAATTTTTTTATTATTTTTATGTGTTTCCCTCAAAATTTAGACCATAAATAGCATATTTTTTAAATTAAATTATTTTATACATAATGATCCTATTTCACTTGTTATTACTTAATAAATAATTTAGTATTAGAGTTATTAATTAAAAATTTTCCGAATTAGCGTGCGATTTGGCAAAAAGTGTCAGCCCAACGTTTACAGTTGCTACGCGGCGAAACATGAGAAGAAATTCTGTATAAATAACAATGGTTAAGACCAACATATATGCACTCATATATAGCTGTTGTTATACTTTGAGCTTTTATTAACATTTTTAAAAGATGCACATGATTAAAAATATAGGAAATAGTGTGAAAAGATTTGATTAGAAATGTATTATACAATACTGAGAGAATACTACTCGTGAAGAAACAACATAAATTTCACTTGGAGAACATTCATGTTTGAATGATTAGTTTAAAAGTGTATTAATAAAATATTTAACTGCTGTTGAAGAAAAAGAAAATGTAAGTTTTTCTGTTATATATTTGTAATAAATTATAAAATTTTTATACAGAATATACACAAGTCTACTGTATCTTTACCATGCTTCAATATATATTGTAATCATGCTATTGAATGGATACAAAAATTTTTATTACCGTGTAACAATATGTGTGTTTAATAATGTGTGTTTAAGTTGTCGGTATTTTTTCGGCGTGCTGACGAAGACTCCGTGAAATCAAAATTGTTCACTTTTTAAATATCAAACCAACATACAAGCCTTTTTTAGAGCCAAATTTATGTACATACAAAGGAAATTACAGAATTATTGAAAACTGTAGTAATACATATCGCAAAACTTACATATATAAATATCATATGTCAAACGCATTTCGGCTCACTGAGCCCTCTTCAGTAACATAAAATAATATAATAGTCATCTCGCTGTGCAAGTGGTTTTATGAACTGCAATCTCATTGTCGTAGGAGTGCCGTAGTCATATTTCTTAAAATTGATGTCGAAAACTCCTCCGGATTGAATATTTCCGTGAAATGACCGTTAACAAAATTCACTATCGAAAGGAAAAAAGACGATCAGATTTTTTTCTCTGAAGCAGAATAACAAAGTTCCGATGTTATCCATAATAGTTATTTATATTGAGGAATTAGAAGAAATTTGTGCGAAAAATAATATGATTTATATTTGATAAATATCTAATCTATTCTTCATAATTTAAGTAAATGATAGACCTCAAAACACATCTTCGCTAATGCTTAGATTAAGGCAGACTGTGAATACGAATCAAAAAACGATCACCACTACACTATTTCTAATAACATAACATATCAAGAGTAATAAACAAAAAGCTAGTTATTTATTTTTGTCTATAAATCATAATATCAGTAGGGGTAAAGATGTTTTTATTATTATTTGGCAAGTTCTGATGTGATCTCTAAATAGGCTTCATTTAAATGTTCAGAGTTCTTTTGTAAATTGATACTCTGTAAATTGATTGATACTTTGTAAATTGATACTCATCTTCTGTGATCTAATATGAATTATTTCCGATATTAATCGTTTTTGTTAGTCAGACTCTGTATCAAGAATTCTAACAGAATTCTTCCCAGTCAAAAGTGATTGTATTCTAGTGACGTTCTGTTGTTTCTAGTGTGTTCTGTGACAACCGAGTGCTTTGACAAATCGAGCCTCACATTAGATCTGTGTTCTTTCAGTCTTGTCAATAATTGTCTTTTTGTCTGCCCTACATAAAATGCCTCGCAATCTTTATATCTTATATACCACGTTGTTTTTTTCAAATTTATTAGTTTTGTCTTTTTGAATTTTGATAAAACTGTTAAGTTTGTTTATACATCTTCTAATCCTAAATTTAAGTCAGATTTTTTGAATAAGAAAATATTTTATTGGTGACATTTTTAATATATGGTAAAACAAGATATTATTTTTGATTATTGTCAATACTTTCGTTTGGTTGTCTTGTTTCTTTGTTAAGTTGGAACTATTTTTTGTTTATTCTTTTATACAGACAGTTAAAAATCAAGTTTAGTGGATAACCATTGTTTAATAATAAATTAATACACATATGAATGTTTTTTGGTGGAATTTTGGATGAGAGAGCAAATCTGTTCACTTTTAAGTAACTGTTCACTGTAAGTAACATTTTTGACAATTTTATACACATTAATTGTAACATTCATTGTATTGTTCTTGGTTTTGTATTATATTGACAGATACACTTGATAAGGACCAGATTCCATGGTCGAAACGTTGTGCCTTTAATAAATGTATCGATTGCCAGTTTGCACGTCATTTACTGCCTCCTCTTTTTCTTGATTTTATCATCACTGGCGAAGAGAAGATTATTTATTTGATCTGTTCACTTTTGTTTTTATTTGTAATAAATTCTTTATTTATATTTTTTGTCATCCAATTATTAGTTCGTTCACTATATATTGGCCTTTCTTGTTGTTATTATTTATAACAAACGTCTTAAATTTTCTAGTATAATAAAAATATATAATGAATATATGTAATAAATAAAGCATAAAAACTGTTTTAACAGTTAAAATAACAAATAATTTGAATGAAAAAAATATGTCATTTGAGAATGGATTCAATCAATAAATCAATAAAGCAATAAAATCGAATAAAAGTAATTTATTTTTTATTTACAAGATACACAGCATCACAACACAGTTCTTCGATATTATTTTCTTCGATATTATCATCTTCGATATTAGATAAAAACATCAAACAGAAAATGATGTACAATATAATAACAATGACATTCTTAAAAATTAAGAGCCAATCCTTCCATATACCTTTGAGTGTATTAAACTGTGAAGTTGGTTCTTTCAAATAAACGATTGCAATAGTGTTGCAAATAATTTGTTAAAGCGCATATGGATAAGTCAACAATTTTATAATGTATTAAAAAACATCCACTTATATAATGTCCACAGCACAGCAATAAAGATGAAAATTTTTACTGTTGTGGCGAGCAGGTGTACTCTAAAAATAAAATAAATATGATTAATATACACATTTTAATTACTTTTAATTACTTTTTTTAAACAGAAAATTATATTTAATATTATTTATATTTAACTGTACTGAAGATTTTATATCAATGATTTTCTTTTGTTTTTTCTCAGAATTATTTACATCATACAACACACATTGATAGCATGTGTAATTTATAATTAATATAATATTAATATAGGTAAGTATTACAAATGTTTTATTTTATTATTCAATTAATACATATAAATACATATATATAAATTAACATAAGTAATAAAGATTTTAATGTTTCGACATATTTATTTGATAAAATGTGACTGCCAAAACTCTCTTTTTCTCTCTATAACTATAAATCATATATGTGTCTACTCTTTAATACATTAGATTTGGTTTGCTTATTAATTTCTAAAAGATAATTAGATATTTATTTTTCTATTGTAATTACGTATCTGATAAAAACGGATTTTTTTAATACGATAAAACTATAAACATGCGTAATTAATAATAAATACTGTTTATATTTATACCTTTTATTATGTGCTTGAGCTGCATCCAATCGATTCATGTCTTCATGAAGAAGAAACTTTTTGCTACCAATTATACAATTTCTTCATATATAGGATAAATATTTATTAGTTTTAAATTATCTTCAGTGTATGTAAACATTATTTAGAATAAAAAAATATAATAAACTTACTTCAAATAACGTCTAATATCGAAACTATCCAAAAAAAATATATCTTGGTTATCTTGTGGCACTGAAGATGTCAAATGCAGCATATTCGTGTTGCTGTATTTCCATTCGTGCAACGAAAAATAACTTACAGCACGATTGGCCACATACAGTTTTCTCAGCAGTCGCATTAGCCTAATTTGCATGTTATTTATTAATACAAAACAGTTTAGTTATAACGACATCAACAGATATGTAAAAAAGATTTTTATAAATATGTTGTTGCATTATAAAATTATTTATAAATAAAAAGTAGAAAACATAAATAAATGAAGAAAAGAAATAAACTCAAAATTTCACTCCAAATTAATTTATAATGAAAATATTTTTTCATTGAAAAGAAAGCATATTTTACACACACACACACACACACACACACACACACACACACACACACACACACAACACTCAACTCACTCACTCTCACTCACTCACTTTCTGTCACACACACACACGCACACTCATACGCACACACGCGCACAGATTGTGGAGTAAATACATTAATTATAATATCAATTAAATTATATATACATAGTTTAAACTTGAACAAAAAATACTCCGAATTTGCTAAACTAGTTAAATATTAATATTAAATATTTAATTTAAGAACTTACATAGGTTGATGTCTAGATAAATATAAAATCAGATCTATTAATATAGCTGGCAGAATATGCAATAATATTGTTAATATATAGAACAGAATAAAATTATCGGTCAATATTGTATGAGGAATCCAGACAATTCCTTCCAAAGGCACTTCATTTGCGACACTGAATAACAATTTTATAGCAGTTTGATGTGTTAAATGTTTTTCACTTGTACAATTTAAAACAAAAGGTGTGGAACTTGCTGGAAAGCTATTAATAAACAAAATTATATATTATTATAAATATATAATTAAAATAAATAATAATAAATTAGCAATTTACACAGAATTTCAAATAATCTACAGTTTCGTATAATCTTAAGTTTCAAAAATAAAACAATCATTTTATTTTTTTTATGAAATCGAATTGTGTGTGGACATACATATAAACATTATTAAACATATAAACATATAAACATTATTAAAAAGTATTAATCTTTTAAGATGTTTCGATAAATTAAATACAAAAAATAAATACATGAAGAACTATTATTAAATTAAAAACTATTATAAAAACTATTATTAAATTATTTAAAAATTGTAGGCTTTATATATATATATTACATGAGAAGAAGTTGTAGATAAATTTATCAAAAAATATGCTTCCAATAATTTTTAATGGAAAATAAAAAAACAAACATACAATTGAAAAGAATCTAAAAATGCAGATATTTTCAAATATTCTTATTACGAATATTCAGTAAAAGTTATATTTTTGATCACATACTTTGAATTATGTGCTGTAAATATTGCATAGTATACCTATGTACATACATAAAATAGTACGTCTATACACACACACACACACACACACACACATACGCACACATAAGTCCGGACAACACCGGATAGTTTAAGCTAGCTCCTAGTATATTGCAAAATAATATTAAATTTGCTATTTTTCTCATATTCAATTAAATATTTCTCTTTAGAGCTAATAATATAAATAAAATAACATGTGTTATGATCATTGTAAACATAGATTGATATAATTTTATGTACAGTATTTACAATTTTCCAAGGAGAAGAAAACAGTCAAAATAATGTCAATTTGATGTCTTAGTGACTAAAAAGTATAGTTGGATAAGGTAGGCAAATCTGTCCCTGCACATATCAAGTCCAAATTGGTATCATAGCTATTCATGCGATATGCAATTACTTCAAACAATAACCTTAAACTCACATTTTTGTAGGAGCTAAAGAGAGGAAATAAAATAAAAAAAGTAATTTTCTTGAAAACGGTTGAATCAATTTTGATGAGAAAAATATATGTTATAGAAATAAAGAACCATTGTTCCAAAGAACAATTGTTTCAAAAAAATTGGAAAATTGTAAAAATCCATCCTTATTGCACTGTTTGCCATCAAAGTTACCTATAGTAATCCAAAAAACTATAGAATACCTGGATTAAAAGTCGTATATTGATGACATCTTCAAACTTCAATACTGTCACAAAACTTCTCGGTCTTACTAATATAATCAATACATCATCCTTAGAATTAATTTTGAAAGAAACAAATATTATAAATGATATTTTCTAGTATATGTGTTTCAGAATTTTTTTTATCTATTTCTTTTGATCAGAAAAATTTTCCAACTTTTTTAAACAATTGTTCTTTGGATCTCCACAACATATATTTTTTTCACCAAAATCAGCTCAACCATTTTCGAGAAAAATCATTTTTTTTATTTCCTCCATAACTTCTACAAAAATGAGTTTAAGGTTATTGTTTGGTAAGTATATATCACATGAATGACTACTTATGACACCAATTTAAATCTAATGCGTGCGGGAGCAGAATTGCTTAACTTATCCGGTTATACTATTTACGTCAAATGTGTTTTCTGATCATGTTTTGTTAATTTTGTCAATATGACGTCAAATTGACATTATTTTAATTTTTGTCATCTTTGGGTCAATACAGTTAAAATTAAAGGTGCATGCATTATAAACGTTGATGATCATACGTGGCTAATCCTAGCTTCCAAATTGAAATTATTATAGCATTGATGACAATATCTACTGGTATTATATTTTCAGTGACATCTTTATTACAACAGGCTACTCGTATTGCTCCCTTTCCGCCAAAAATGTAAAGTCCTAATGGACCATAAACGTTATCTATCCATCCCGACATTGGTTCTTCTAGTGATGGCATCACTAAAATATATAATACATTTATTAAGCTATTATTATAATGTCATTTTATTTTATTTTAGTAATATTATCAACCTTTCCAATAAATTACCAAAGTGAGAAAAGAAAAACTATAGAACTTTACAAACACATGTTCAATTTTGTTTATTTAATTTCTCATAAGAAATGTTAAGCATGTTAATTTATTTAGTAGCAAAAAAACCTTTGTAAAAGACATATATTTGACGAACTAATTTACATAGATACAAAACATAGAAATAAATTTACTTTTAAAATATATTAAATCTTAAAATATACTTGCAATTTTTTCTCTATTTACTTTCAATGTCTTTACTATTTTCACATAGTCTACCAGCATAACTATTATATTTTAAAATATAAAATAAAATAATAAAGATACAAATATTTTGCGCATACTTCGTAGAAACATATGTTTATAAAAACATACCAATGGAAGGTCTTACAATTGCGCAAGGCAAAGAGGAAGAATATTCTGTTATAACACCTTCCGCTAGATTTTTCGAAAAAGTGTACGTATTGGGAACGTAATCCAAACATCTATACATAATTTTTAATGTATGCAAAATTAAAAATATGAATATTATTAAAAGTAAACATTATATTATATATTTACAATGTAAGTATAAAAATATAGTTTGAAGGAGATAAATTGTTCTAGTATATCTAACTACAAAAAATTTGCAACTTACTTAGCTGTAAAAATGTTTAAAGTGTGCTCATCCAATGACTCGGCTATTTCGATCATCTTCTTCCAATCGGTTACAGGTGGATATACTTTGTCTTCAACGAATGGTTCATTTGTATGTACAAATAGTGTACTTATATACACTAATCTCTTTAATAGATAAGAAAAAATATTAAAACAATTTTTTTTCAATATACAAAAACTTGTATTATAACACTAGATAAATAATTTATATTAATTAGATAGTAATATACATTATGATTGCTTTATATCTTAATCAAGCCCTTTAAGTCGAATCAGATTCTTCCAAATTTATTCTATACTATTAAAAATATTAAGTTTTTAAAAGATATGCCATGATATTTGGAAGAAAATATGTAATTGAAATATGAGTTGATGTTCAAAATATAACTTAATCAATCAATCAAATATCAATGTGACACAATAAATTACTAATGAATGCACAATTTGATTGATAAAATGCACAATTTTACTTACTTTTTTAAACTAAAATTACCTACTTTTAAATTCGTCATGCTTTGAGCTAAAATACAGATATCTCTCGTTCCTCTAGTATTAGTTAGTATGGCGTATTTTAAAGTATCATTAAATCTCACACTTGCCGCCCCATGTATTATTATAGTTACTCTTTCAATCAACATTTGCCTGTCCGTAGCCGACAAACCTAATCCCTTTTCACTAACATTGCCAGAAATCGGAACTAATTTCTCGAAACTTGAAGGTCGCTCATTGCGCAATTTTTCATATAACTGAAAGTACGTTATAATTAATAAAAAATTTTATTAGAATAATTTCAATATTTTTAAAAATATTTTGAATACACTTATAATAGAAAGAAATTGTACATATATATATATATATATATATATATATATATACAGGGTGTCCCAGACTTCGCGCCCCATAGGTAAATGGTGAGATTCCTGAGATTATTTCGAGACGAAAATTCTAATATATATACCACAATAGCGAGGGTGCAATAGTTGACTAATCAAGTCGTCCGAAATTCGCGCGCTCAGACATGGCACACTGTACAGTAGTGAAGGTGTTTTCAAGCCCCAATTCTATTCTCGAAATTGATAATTTTGCATACGTTGTTGTTATAATTGTTTCTTATTTTATTGTATTTTATTGTATTTATGTTATAATTCTGATAATTCATGTTATAATTATGATAATTAATTAATAGTAAAATATGTCATTATTGACTTTGGAACACGAACTGTCAAAGCTGTTACATGAAGTGTATCGTAAATAAGTGACAATTTCACATGACAAAATGTATAAAATTAATATCAATGAATAATTTTTTATTTACGGTTGCTACGGCTATAAAGTTCTCATTTGTAAAATAATCTCTTAAAAAATTTATGTAAATATTCCCTGTTAGCCTTATAAGCATTTCAAAAGGACCAATCTGAAATTTAATATCACTATTGTACATACGCATCGAACTGTCAAAGCTGTCACATGAAGTGTATCGCAAATAAGTGACAATTTCACATGACAAAAATGTAAAATTAATATCAATGAATAATTTTTTATTTACGGCTGCTACGACTATAAAATTCTCATTTGTAAAATGATCTCTTAAAAAATTTATGTAAATATTCCCTATTAGTCTTATAAACATCAAAAGGACCAATCTAAAATTTAATATCACTATTGTACATACGTATGTGTAAAGTATTATTGCATACGTGAAGTACATTAATAACATAATGTTAATAACATAATGTTTATAAGACTAACAGGGAATATTTACATAAATTTTTTAAGAGATCATTTTACAAATGAGAATTTTATAGTCGTAGCAGCCGTAAATAAAAAATTATTCATTGATATTAATTTTACATTTTTGTCATGTGAAATTGTCACTTATTTGCGATACACTTCATGTGACAGCTTTGACAGTTCGATGCGTATGTACAATAGTGATATTAAATTTCAGATTGGTCCTTTTGAAATGCTTATAAGGCTAACAGGGAATATTTACATAAATTTTTTAAGAAATTATTTTACAAATGAGAACTTTATAGCTGTAGCAACAAAAAATTATTCATTGATATGATTAATTTTATACATTTTGTCATGTGAAATTGTCACTTATTTACGATACACTTCATGTAACAGCTTTGACAGTTCGTGTTCCAAAGTCAATAATGACATATTTTACTATTAATTAATTATCATAATTATAACATGAATTATCAGAATTATAACATAAATACAATAAAATACAATAAAATAAGAAACAATTATAACAACAACGTATGCAAAATTATCAATTTCGAGAATAGAATTGGGGCTTGAAAACACCTTCACTACTGTACAGTGTGCCATGCCTGAGCGCGCGAATTTCGGACGACTTGATTAGTCGACTATAAACCCTTCTCATTTAAAACTATAGCACCCTCGCTATTGTGGTATTAGAATTTTCGTCTCGAAATGATCTCAGGAATCTCACCATTTACTTATGGGGCGCGAAGTCTGGGACACCTTGTATATATATAATATATAGAACACGTATAATGACGTTCACAACATTTTTTACTCTAAATATATTCCAATACTTTATATTACATATGTTCACGAAGTATTAATATCAAAAATAACTTTCTTAAATAATGACGTTATAATAGTGTTTAGAAAAAAAATCGTTTATCTTTAAATATGATAAATATATTAAAGCTCTTAAAGAATTGCGTTATTACAAAAAGTTCCTCTTTTTAATATTACTTACTGGTAAGTTTAACATATTCTTGAGCTTTTCGTTAACATTTTGTTCCTTTTTTAGACGCATTAACAGAAATATTTCACGAACATCTGGACACGATCGTAATATCTTTTCAATAAACACTTTACCGAGAAATCCTGTTGCACCTGTCAAAAATATACTTTGTCCAGCGTAAAATGCAGGAATCCACTTGGCTGGATCAGTTGTCATTTTGTTTAATACTTCTGAAACAGTTAAAAACAATAACAACTTGCAATACAACACATAGGTATTTAAATACTTGGAATCACTGGAAACTTTTGTTATGTCGAAAGATTTATAAGTGAAATATGTAGATATTTGAATAAATGTAACTCATACATAATACATAATTATTAATACACGAATTGAATTACAATTCTGTCATAGCCAATGAAATCTCTAGAACCTCTATGTGTATTTTTGTCTTTTAGAACAAGAAATTATGTGCAAATAAGGTTGAAAGAGCAAGCATATAATGTGTGCATTACAATATGCATCTGGTTCACAATGAATGGCAGCGATGTAAAATATACATATAATGCATCTTACATTGCAATAACTTAAAGATATAATGCAATATTTTACTTTGCATTTTAAATGATATATGATATGCAACATTGAAACATTTGAAATCGTTACCACTTTTATTATATTTCTGGAAAAAGTTAAATAAAGTTTGAACAAACATATTTACAACCATATACGTATACACGCTTTCTATTTACATATTAAGTAAATATTATTTTTGTACAAAAAATAATAATGAAATCTCTGGAACTACTTTTCTTTTAAGAAACAAGAAATGATATGTAAATGAGGTAAGATAAGTTGAAAAAACAAGCACACAATGCACGCAATAATATATGTAAAAATATAATGCAACGTATATTCTATATATTTTATATTTTTACATCACTGCCATGTATGAAACAGGTACATATTACACAGTTAAAAAAAAAACACGAGAACGAAACTATTCGTTTCTTATAGTTTTTTGGACGCTGAACATAAATCCGTTTTCCGAGTTGTTCCATCACGTCACAATTTTGAGAAATTTGCAATTAAAGTTGCAAAAAAGAGCTATTTTCACAAACTTTGTGATATTACAGCTACAATATGTGACATGCTAAAAAAATGTTATTGCAATCAAAATAAAGTATGTTAGGACTTTCAACCCTCGAAACAAATTTTTGGTATCGTAAAAAACTATAAGAAACAAATAGTCTCGTTCCGGTATCCGAAAAAAAGTCATATTTTGTTGAACTGTGTTGCACGTATTGCGTATTTGCTCTTTCACCTTACTTCATTTGCACATTATTTCCTGTCTTTTAAAAGAAAAAAGATCTTGATAATATACAGGTCATTGAAATCGGTGAAGATCTTTATAAAATGCGTCATTACAAACGTGCGTCATTACAAACGTGCGTCATTACATCGTTGATCTTATCATTTATTTTTTTGCAACGACGCATTTTATAAAGGATTTTAAATGATATATTCTTTAATATACTACATCACACTTAAATGTATGGTAAATGTATGGTAAAATAAATTTTTTGAAACGCTATTGTAATGCCATTACTAAAAGAGTTATTTTCGACGTTAAACCACGTACATTATGTCACTCAATGTAGAAAATAGATATTGAATTATTTAAAATCACTGTCATTCTTATTATATTGATAGGAAGATGTAAGTGAAGTTCGAGTAAATATAACTAATTGTAAGACTGAATAAGAATAAGAAGAAAAACATAGAAATATGTCTGGGAGAAATGTGAATGATAAATGACAGAGAAAACACTGCAAGAGACAAGACGAGTGTTAGGAAGAGGTAAAATGGAGGAGAAGAAGGATGAAAGAATTGTGTGTGAAGAAGATTAAAGAAGATAGAAAAAATGTGCAGAAAATGAATTAAGATTGAAATAACAAATAATAAAATATATGCAATTATATTGTATATCTATTGTATATCTGCTTTGCAACATGGCAGTGACATATAAAGATATATTACATTATAAATATTGAAAGAAATGATATATCGAGCGGAATTATATTCTACATATATTACATTATGTCATATATTAGATTAAAAGTTACAATAATGCAATGTATTTTACATTCTAGATTAGGTTAAACATATAATAAGACCACCAACACACCAACATTTGAAATCAAATTGATTTTAAGTTGGTGATTGTGTTTGCGTTAAAATTCAACAATGTCGACGCGCATCTTGTATTTAATTGTGTACTGCAATTGCGCAGATCATTGATTGACCAAAAAAGATCCAGGCTCGACCATAAAAGACGAGTTGAAGTTTACTTCTTACTATTAATTATTATTAATACTATAATACTATTAATATTTATTTAGTAACTCACGGTCAAGAATGTATTAATTGTTTATTGTTTCATATAATAAGATATATGAATGTTGCAGAAGAGGAGGGGCTGTGGCAGTGTCGGACTAAGGTATACAGAGGCCCTAAGCTATGACAGTAAATGGGCCCTGCCCCAAAGACCTATAATAAACATCGCTATTAAAAGATTCCTCTTAGTCAAGTAAGCTCCATCACCACGTCAAGGTGGGAATCTATCGATGGGGATTTTAAAATTTTTTTTTGTATTTTTTAATTTTTTTTTATTTTCTTTTACTTTAAAATTTTTTTTTCTTTTTAAATTTTTCTTTTTTACTTTTAATTTTTTTTAGTAGTTATTGACTAGGAGAACAAGGCCCCCTTCGCAACACGGGGCCCTAAGCTTAGCTTATTTTGCTTATGCCTTAATCCGGCACTGGCTGTGGAGAGACGAATGGAATTGGTCGAAGGAAAGAAGAGTAAAATAGAGGAAAGAAATTATGTAAAATTCTTACACTTCCTTCTTATAAATACACAATTTATTGCATACGTAGATACATGCTCTTATTAAGTATGCAAGTATGTAGTAAGTTGTCTTTTATATTTTATATGCATTTTACTTTATTTGGTACATATAAAAAAAATTTTGTTTATACCTTTTTATAAACATACACATATTTTCCAATAAATATTCCACTAAAATATTCTCGTTATTTTAAAAATACATTTAAGTATCTAACGAAAAAAAAATTTTTTTGGCTACAAAATTATTTTTCTTGTAAAAACTATGTATTATATTTAATTACAATAAATTGTAGTTTATACTAAACATAAATAGTCAGCAATTTCATAATGTGTGAAAGATCCACTTATATATTATCCACAGTACACCAATAGAGATAATAGTTTCCAGTGTTTTGACGAACAAATACACTCTAAAAATAGAATAAAATACGATTAATATGTATTAAATTTCGAGTGTGTCTCTTAAAGAAAGAAATAATACTTTCAAATCTTTCTATCGCCAGTGAGAAAAAAATTACCCAGCGAGAAATGACCCATCGAATCAACATCGAAATCGATCATCGATATTTCATCGAATCAAAATAATGATCGAAATTTAAAGTTCATTTCGAAGTGTATGTTTTATGACATTTTTTAAAGATAAATATTATTTGTGATACGTATTCATCATCAAGATCTTAAACAAGTAAATTTTATGTTTTTTAGTAAAATATCGATATTTCATCATTTCGATAATTATATCAATTCGATACTATTTTCATTCGCTTCTTACATGAATTTTATACTTACTGTATTCTGAAATGCATTGCCAGTATTGGAATTCTATGGTATACGTAACATGAACTATAGATTTTCAATACTAGCAGTGAATTTCGGAACGCAGCTTTAATTGAAAAAAATTTCAACACCAAAGTTCTTGTTTATAATTTGTCAATTTTGTCGAAAATTAAAATAAAATATTATATTTATGCATCTAATAAACAAGTTAAAATAAGTAAGTAACTAAATATTTAAACAATATAATAATAGTAGTATTAACATTTATCAATATACAAAACGATTCAAAAAGATTCGATCATAATTATCCGCCGTTCATGTAAGCGTGTTTTTTTTAAGTGAAAATTGGCGTTTTGTTTACTTTTGTTTTATAAAAATATTCTTCTATGTTTAGGTGATATGCTCCAGAATAATCATTTAAACATGTTTCTGTTAAATTTTTATGTATCTTTTTTCATAATAAATATTGTTTAAAAAACGGCGGATAATTATGCATCAACCCAATAAAATAATTATTTTGTTAAAAATATATTGGAAACTTGTTAAATAAGGAGTTTTTGATATATTTCCTATAAGTCTATTTTTTGTACTGACAACTATTTACTTGAAAATAATTTTTATATAAATGTACGTTGCAAATATTTTTATTTTTTATTGTAAAATAAAATTTGTAAAATATTAATGTAGTTCAACGTATTTTCCAAAAATTATTATATATTTTCTCATTTCTGATATCCCAATTAAAGATACATAGTGAAGAAACAGCTTTTAAAAGCAACTTTATAAATACAAAAATATTTAAACAAAATGTCAAATAATTGATATTGAATCGAAATTGAATCGATATTGAATCGAAATTGTTCTTAGTGTCAAAAATTCATCGAAAGCTGTGACATAAATCAATCGAAATCGATGAGTATTTCAATCCAGTTTTTGATGTCGATTCGATATCAATTCGATGGGTCATTTCTCGGTGGGTATGTATAAAATCTTTTAAAATGTATCAATGAATTTATAACAATTTCTCTTTTTTTTCTTCTACGCTTTTTTCTGAATTAATACTAATGTAATATTTATGGTAAATATTTTACTATATAATTTAATTATTTAAAATACTTATTCTAACGCTGAGATAATAAATATAAACTTAAAATAATGAATTAAACTTTTAATAAAAATTTTTGAAGTTTTTGACATATTTTCTAAAATGTGATTGCCAAATTATAATTATAAATCATATATTATAACTATTTTTTTATACGTTAGATTTATTTCATCTATTAGTTTCCGAAAGTAATCAAACGTTTAATTTCCATTATAATTAGATAATCAATGTTATCTATAATAAAAGTCAACTTTTTAAACATTATGCATAAATAAGTGTGTATAAACGATAATAACTTGTTCAATCTACTAATACCTTTTGTATTGTGCTCTGGCTGCATCCAATCGATTTATGTCCTCGTGAAGAAGAAATCGTTTACCACCAATGGCACTATTCCTTTATATTGTAAGATAAAACATTTTTTATTTACTTTAAATAATCTTCATTGTAAACATTATTTAGAATAAAAAATATAACAGACTTACTTGCAATATTCTCTAAGATCACTATAGGAATAATCAAAAGAAAACATATCCCAATTATCAGGTGGTATTGAGGAAATTAAAACAAATCTATTTGCATTGATGTATTCCCATTTATGAAACGAAAAATAACTTACAGCACGATTGACCACGTACAATTTTCTTTGCAGTCGTACTACCCTAATTTGCACATTAAAATGAAGATTTATTTATTTATAATAGATTTAGAATTTGCAAAAGATCTTAGATTTAGAATTTGCAATAAAATATATTTTTTAAAAAGACATGTATATTTTTATAGATATATTGCTATGTATAAAAGTTTTTTTCTGAATATCTAGAGAAAATAGATAAATAAAGGTAAGAAATATACACAATGATATTTCAAATTAATTTATAATAGAAATATCTCTTTAATGAAAATGAAATATTATTTCAGTATGCAAAATATCTAAATCTCACCGATTGAATCAAATATATGCAGAAATAGATTGAATTTATTAAACTAGTTAAATATAATACGTAATTTAAAGACTCACATAGGTTGACGTCCACAAAAATATAAAATCAGATCTATTAATATAGCTGGCAAAATATGCAATAATATCGTTAATATATAGAACAGCATAAAATTTTCGGTTAATATTGCATTAGGAATCCAGACAATTCCTTCCAAAGGCACTTCATTTGTGACACTAGATAACATTTTTATTCCATCTTCATATGTCAGGTGTTTCTGATTTATACAGTTTAAAACAAAAGGTTCGGAACCTGCTGTAAAGCTAATAATAAACAACATTATTAATCAATAACTAAAAAACTAAAAAAAGTAATAATAAAGGACCCCGCACAAAACCATATGAAAATGGGTCCCAGCTAATTTAGCTGAATTTTTGATATTTTGTAGTTCTGATTGTCCTGATCAAAAGTCTCCATAGACAAAGTAAAAAAATGAGTAGTTTTTGAGTTAGTGTACATCAAACTCTGCCAAAATAGCTAATTCCATATGCTTATTCGAAGGTACATTTTCGTGCCTGTTACTGATTGCGCATGTGTGTGTACATTCATAGCATGTATATATATATATATATAATAAGAAAAAATATGTAATTGTTAGTTACAAATTGCATATTTTTTGTTAAAAACAACTATGTGTTTTCTTTACATCAATTAATTTCTCTCATTATTCTGTGCATAAAAGTATTGAGGTAAGGTCATCGATAGGTGAATATTTTACGAGATATTTTATAGTTTATGTAAAATTAAGAAATTATTTCAAGCCTTATAACTCGAAAAATACTTAACGAAAAAACATTTATTTATAGTGTTTTGGAAAGGTCTCGAAATAAGCTACAAGAATATGCAATAAAAAGTAGGCAGTTCCATTTAAAAAATTCAATTTGACCTTCATATGATCTTCGTCCTCCACCCAAAGTCAAATTTTTAGCCATTATTAGATACATTTTATTAAGCCCTACAACTTTGCTACTTACATATTTTTCACTATAGTTGATCCTTTTCGAGATATTTGACCGTTTCCGGACTTTTACCCAACCCTGTATATATATATATATATATATATATATATATATATATATATATATATATATATATATATATATATATATATATACATGCTATGAATGTACACACACATGCGCAATCAGTAACAGGCACGAAAATGTACCTTCGAATAAGCATATGGAATTAGCTATTTTGGCAGAGTTTGATGTACACTAACTCAAAAACTACTCATTTTTTGACTTTGTGTCTATGGAGACTTTTGATCAGGACAATCAGAACTACAAAATATCAAAAATTCAGCTAAATTAGCTGGGACCCATTTTCATATGGTTTTGTGCAGGGTCCTTTGCAATTTACACAAAATTTTGTAATCTGTAAAGATAAGATAACTTAGATAATAAAAAAATAATTTCCAAAAAATCAAATTCAAATTATGCAAACTTACAAAACATTATTAGTTATTTAATGTATTTTGAGAAATTAAACATCAAAAACATAAAAATATTATATAATATATTAAAAAACTACTTTAAAGTGACTAAAAATTATCAGTTTTATTTTACATTTTGCGGAAGAGATGTAGATATATCTATGCAAGAACAAGCTTTTAAACTTGCGAGTACAATCTCTGTGGTGTAAATAATTAAAAGTAATATAATGAACATATCTGGTAAAGAATAATTGCATAGAAGTTTCATTACAAATATTGAGTAAAGCTTATATCTTTACTGACGTTCTATGATCTACGTTCATAAATTCATACTCGACTAAACATTCTTCTTTAGATCAATTTAGAACAAAATAGATTTTTAAAAATACAATATTGTATGATATAATTTCAAATTATTCAAATTATAATTCAAATAAGGAAAGAAAGCTTTTGCATTTGTAATTTATGTACTTAAAGATGCATATTATATATACGTTGATGATCATACGTTGTTAATCCTAGCTTCCAAGATACAACTATTATAGCTTTGATGACAATGTCCACTGGTACTACATTTTGGTTAACGGATTTATTACAACAAGCTGTTCGTATTAATCCTTTCCCACCACCAATGAAAAGTCCTATTGGACCATAAATATTATCAATCCATCCTGGCATTGGTTCTTGTACTGATGGCATCACTAAAATATATTTGTTACGTTATTATTATTATGTCATGTTATTATTTTATTTTACCAATAGTATCAACTTTCCCAATAAATTATCAACCAAAGTGAGGAAAGAAAAGTTGTAGAACTTTATAAACACACATGTTCAATTTTGTTTATTTAATTTTTTATAAGAAAAACGTCAAGCGTGTTAATTTATTTAGTAATAAAAAAACTTTTGTAAAAGACATATATGTATTTGATGAATATATATATACTATATTTTTTTTTCATAAATATAAATGTAGAATAATAAGTATAAATGTAAATCTACTTTTAAAATATACTAAAACTTAAAATATGCTTGCAATTTTCTCTTTATTTACTTTCATTACCTATATCATCTTCACATACCCCACCAGTATAACTCTTATATTTCAAAAAATGTAAAACAATGACAACAAATGTTCTGCATATTTCATAAAAACGTATTAAAACAATTTATTTTTAAAAATTAAGAAAAGGCTACATACCAATGGAAGGTCTTACAATCGCGCAACGCAAAGAAGAAGAATATTCCTGTATTACACTTTCCGCTAAGTTTTTCGAAAAAATATATGTGTTGGGAGCATACTCCAAACATCTATACATAATTTTAATACACAAAATTAAAAATTTGAAAATTATTAAACATATAATGTAATAAAAAGTTCTAAAGAAACAATTAGATAACAGTAATGATAAATAAATATATTAATATATATAATATAATAACAAACATAATATAATAATATATAGTAAGAATTAAACTTTAATTCGCCTTTTTACGGTCGCACCAAGATCTTTTTGGCCAATCAATAATCTGCGAAATCGCAGTACACAATTAAACATAAGTTGCGCGTCGACACTGTCGCCCTTTTAAACGCAACCACAATCACCAACCAAGGGCGACAGTGTCGACGCGCAACTTATGTTTAATTGTGTACTGCGATTTCGCAGATTATTGATTGGCCAAAAAGATCTTGGTGCGACCGTAAAAAGGCGAATTAAAGTTTAATTCTTACTATTTAGTAATACGCGGTCATGATTGTATTGATTGTTTATTGTTTAATAATATATATGTATAATATAAATAACACCTCTAAAAAAACAATAATCTAATTATGTAAAATTTGTCATTATTTTCATTTGCAACTTACTTAGCTGTAAAAATGTTTAAAGTATACTCATCCAACGATTCCGTTATTTTGATTATTTTCTGCCAATTAGCTATAGGCGGATATGCTTTTTCTTTAATGAGTGGTTTATTTACATGTGCAAATGCTGTACTAACATACACTAATCCCTTTAACAGATAAGAAAAATTTTTTTTTAATTTTCTGCAGCAAAAGTTTATGTAATAATAATAATAATATGTATGTGATGTAATAATAATATGTATGGTGTAAAACATTACGTAAAATATATTATGTAGTACAATAAATTATTCATGAACGCATGTTCTTTGTTTAACTTACTATTAAGTTTCTCATACTTTGACCTAAAATACAAATGTCTCTTGTTGCTCGAGTGTTGGAAAATATGGCATATCTTAAACTGTTATTAAATTTCACACTCGCCGCTGTATGAATTATTATAGTCACTCTTTCAATTAACATTTGCTTGTCCTTAGTAGACAAACCTAATCCTTTCTCACTAACATCGCCAGAAATCGGAATTAATTTTTCGAAACTCGAAGGTCTTTCATCGCGCAATTTGTCATATAACTGAAATAGAAAAATAGAATAATTTATTAAAATGTTATCGATAATAATTAGAAACATATCTTTAATAAACGATACGATTTACGACATAAAGGTGAAATGATAACGTGCATAGTGAATGTTTTCAGTGTATATTTTACCTTAAATGCACTCCAATATTATTTGTAAAATATTATTGTTATTGCAAATAATTTTCTTTAGTAAGAAGACATTTGTAATTGTATTTATAAAAAAATTATTTCCACTAAATATTTAAGTATGATAATGTTTTTAAAAACCTTAAAAAACGTTATAGAAATATTACAAAAATGTTTCTTCTTTTAACTCACCGGTAGATCTAATATTTTTTCTAGCCTTTGCTTAATACTTAATTCTTTTTTCGGACGCATCAATAGAAATATTTCACGAAGATCTGGACAAGATCGTAGCACCTTTTCAATAAACACTTTACCCAGAAATCCTGTCGAACCTGTCAAAAGTATACTTTGTCCAGCGTAAAATGCAGGAATCGATTTGGCTGGATCAACTGTCATCTTGTCTGTTACTGTATTATTTATTTTATTTTATTACTATTATAACAAAGTTAACATAAGTAACAATGATCTAGCAACTTAACACAAAACGAAGATATAGAGACACTTGAAATCGTTGTCACCTTTCTTGTAGAGAATCGATATAAGAATAAATGTTTACAATATACGATATAAATGTTCTTATATACGAATTGAATTGCAATCATCTTGTAAGCCGTAAGCCAATCAAATTTGCGGGATTATCTGCTTTAATGAAGAGGAAGTGACTATAACCTTGCAAGGTTAGGTGAAAGTGCAAACATGTAGTATGTAATAATGCAACAGCAATATGTGACACAGAATGAGCATGGATCTCACAATCTTAGTTACTCTTTTTCCGACTTACTAAATTCTTCGTACTTAAAAAGCTATAAATATTTTGTCAAATAACTGAAATAGAAGAACACATTACAATTTACACAAAAAGGTCTTTCTTATAATAAAATTCTATTCTATTTTTAATAAATATTTATAATAAATTTATAATAAAAAATAGAATGTTTAATAACATGACAATTCTACTTTACTTGTATTCTACTCTTTTATTACAAACTAAGTACAAAATTTTATTGTTAGAAATAACTTTTTTGTGTAACAATTGTAATTGCAATATATTCACAAAAAAATGACTATAATTGCAGCATATTTACAAAAAAAATCTTTCTATTATACATCTGTTATAAAAATGTAATATAACATATTAATTTTAAAAATCTTAAAGAAATGTGTGATTGTACAGGTTCTCTTCTAATCTCTTACACCAATAAATTTAATATTTTTTCAAATTTTTTATTAATATCTAATACTTTTTTTGGGCTCATCGACAAAAATATTTAGTGACATCTGAACAAGATCGTATACCTTTTCAATATTCAGAAATCTTGTTATATCTCAAAAATACTTTGTCCAGTGTAAAATTACAAGAATTGATTCGGCTGAATCAGTTGTCATCTTGTTCATTACTTTTAAAACAAAGTTAATATAATAATAATCTAACAATGCAAAACAAAGGAAAATACTTGGAATCATTGTTAACTTTTATTCATTGTCAATTGATGTAAATTAAAATGAGTGAAGTTTGAGGAAATATTCATAAATACTTGTGCATACTACTTACGCACCAATTGAAAAGCAATTGTTTTATAATTTCAAGTCAATTAAATTTGTTTAACTATTAGTTTTAAATAGGAAATATATGATTATTCTGCGGTGTAAAATTGAAAGAGCAAGCGTTGTATGTAATATTATGCGTTTGCTCAGTTATATAAGAGTGAAGCAAAATATAATGCAATTTATTTATTTAATAATATTTATAATAATTATTTGCAACGTAGATTGTTGTTTTATAAAAATTTAAATATAATATAGAATATAATATAATATAGAATTAAACCAAAACAGAAATGTAGAAAGAGAGAGATGGAGAGAGAAAGAGGTCTTTTGAATTTAAACAAAATTCCAGATTTAAATTGGTAATTAACCCTTGGTCCCGACGGTTCTTTTCGGCACCTTTAATCCCGACTCATGGGTCATTGCGTCTTTGCGTTATTTGGATCAGTAAAACGCTTTAAAAATCTGAAAAATTCATGGAGCTTCTTTCAACCTTCAACTTGAAGTCCCAATCATAATATTTCGATAAAAATTATTTTTATATAGTTTGTTATTAAGAAATGGAGGTACCTAAGGTACTTTGAAATTTCGCTTGGGTCGAAAACGACCCATGAGTCGGGACTAAGGGTTAACTCCTTGCCCTACGATTTAAGTTCCAACAGCGTGGGCCCGAAACGAAAACAAGACCGCCCGTGATGTTTACATTTGGCCTGATGTACCACTGGCCAGGCTCGTGATAATCAGTTTTGGCCTGAATACCTGACCACGAGTCTCACACGTGGTTGTAGGGCAAAGGGTTATAAATTATACAATGTATATATACATAAATAATTGTGAACGGAAATGATAAGCTGCAGAAAGTAACAATCACATCAGTTCTATTTACGTTTGATTTAAGAACGGCGTGGTTATATGGTATATAAAGTGTAGTAGATTACCTGATGCAGATCGATATTACGTTAGCATTTAAAGATTATTGATAATCAAACTTACCTGATTGTGACAAAAATATGTGACAATGACGTGAAATGTGAAATAGAAACGCTTAAAAAGATGATGAGGATAATCAAGCAAACAAGTGTATATATCACTGAAGAAGCTGAAACTATCAATAGTGAATATAAAAAAAAACATGTTGAATTTTGGAAAAAAGAGGCGATACTCCTTTTCTAAAAAAAACATTTTGGAAAAGTAAACTCTTCGCGGCTACTGTATCGATGGAAATGTTATGTACAGAAAGAAAGTATCCATAAAGAAACTAATGACAAAAAGGAAATTATAATATATTATGATTTAGATCCGTGAATCACGATTCTAGAAATACAAATCGATCTTTCTTCAATTAAAGTAGAAACAAAATGGATATTAAATTTTAAAAAAATATAAGAAGGTATGAAGTTTAAAAGAAAACACGAGTTTGTGTAAAAAAAGCAAATGGAATTTGTAAATTGTTCAACAAACCAAAATTCAAATAGATCATACTATGTGTTATTTACTCACGCATAAAAGAATTTAAAATAAATTAATTTAAAAATTTAAAATAATTCATCCAACAACTCAGCTTTTTCGATCATGCAGTTATTTAAAGACATATCAAAAGTTTCAGGTACAATATAATTTATCGATTAATTTAATAACTTTTAAATAAATACTTTAAAAAAATCTTGTTGGACTGTAACATAAACTTGTAAAAATATACACCTTTACCAGTATAAAAACACAAGAATCAACTTAAGTTGAATTGACTGTTATTTTATTCATTATTTTACGAACTAATTCTCAACAAAGTATAAACTATATATGTATATACTGAAACAATCTGAAACATCATCTTCTTTATCTTTAAATCATAAATAAAGAATACATCGAATTAAATATATTTAAATGGTAATCGATTATTATTGATTAACACACTATTTAAATGATTTGTATGACAAAGCATAATTAATAATTCTGAAGTTTAAGATTAAAAGAGCAAAAATAATATACACAATCATACGTATTCATACGTCTCAATAACAGCTGATGTACTGTTCATAAAAATTTGAATATAATGAACATATGTAATTATGATAGTTTCTAGAATTGAAATAAATAAAATTTTGATTGAAAATTGAAGAAAAACAGATTTGAATTGGAAATCGAACTGTGGGAAATCGAAAAATGATTATATGCATCTGCATATGAATTAAAGGAAATGATAAACAGTTTAAATTATGCAGCATATATTTAAATAATTATTGGATGATTAATTCTAGCAATTCACGTTATTTTAATGAAATTGTCTGACGAGTATATTATATTTCTAGCTATATGTACATATTTACAAAAGAGTGTCAGAACACAAAGAAGAAATGTTTCAAGAGCTACGTGATATTTAAATATTTTTTTATTTAGAAATTAAAAAATGAAGAAAATCTTATAATTTAATTAATGATTGTTGTTATTAATCGGCATTGATGTGTCAATACATTTTATACGAAAAAAATTGAAAACGTTTGAACGATATAATTGTACTCAATCATGAAAAAATGGAAGATTTTTTGGAAGAGCAATATAATAGTTCAATGTACCAATGCAGATGGACTTTAAAACCGTGGCTAAACAACGTATGCTATTATTCCATAAATCATTATCAGGTATTTATTCAACTTTGCCGTTAATTATTTAATTTACGATCTAGTATCTGTTGTTAATTTTTAGCAGCTATATGTATTATAACAATAAGATAATTTGCTTTTTATCTGTCATTTTATTTGATTCTTTCTTTTGCTTCTCAGCAAGAGCTTTTCAGTCTCAGTGCATGGGCTGTGAATATGTACTAGTTGTGCAGAAAGAAGAACTTGAAAGAACATACTATATACAGGTAAAGGCTTAGGTCTTTATTGTAGGGATATACAATTTGTTTCTTAATATCGTGTTCACCTCCAGTAATAATGTTACCGCGCTGACACGTATGCACGGCTTTTAGCAATAAGGGAAAAAAACCGCCAAAATTTGTATCCAGTCATAAAACGAATTCGGGTTTAACGTATCCTCCCGAGACTCAGTGTATCTTGTACATCACATTTCATTTCTACAGTTAACAATTTATTTTCACGTTCTGTATAAAGAATTTAAACAGTAAATTAAACTTACATTTTACAATAACAGTGATAATAAGATATATAAATTAACTTTTACAGTATGTTAAAATCAGCAGAATTTATAAGTATTATACAAGTGTTCTTTATTCACTCTATTCTTATTTCTTTTCTTCTTTTCTCTCTCTTTCTCTCTCTCGTTAGTGAATAAACATATAACAATATGTGGTAAAATACATCTAAAATGTATATATATAATATAATTCAACTTTTGCTGTAATAAATATGTATATTTACATGTAACGTATATATGTGGATATACGTACATTTGGCGTAACTGTCATAAAAGTATAGTATAATATATGCAGTAAAAATAAGGCTTCAACTACAACTATAAATCATCACTACTTGGGATCCCTATTCTACCTAAACTATCATACCAAACGAGATGGCATCATGCGTATGCTAAAAATGTAGGTCTCAGGAGGATGTACACAAACGCGATTCGGATTTCAAGATAGAATCTTTATACTCTTTTCGACAGATTCATTCTTCTTTCTCAAGGCGCTCGCCACTCATATGCGTTTGAGCAACCTGGTGGATGGGAAGCTGGCATTAATTGTGTGGTTGATCTTCTGCTACAACCTTGTCGCGTTCCCGATAAGCTTGCTGTAGTCGCCGAAAATTGGTGCATCATCAGCGCTGCTTTGATGCTTCTATAATTAATGCATTGACTTAACATTTACGATATGTACATACGTATGCAGAGGAATCTCTTGCTGGGATTACTGCTGGGTCGTTACTTGACAGAGAATGAAAGGAGCCTTGGATAAATAGTGCTAATCCACATATTTCTTAAAATAACATTGACATACTGTGCATTACGCTTCGATTGTTGCCTGTTATTATGAGTAAGTGATAGCAAAAAATTATAACAACTGAGGACAAGTGTGAGTTAGTCCTCAAGATCGACAAAATTTTTATCTGTTAGTAATTTTTCCAAAAGAAAAATTACCTCTACAAATAAAGATATTTAATTTACCGATGTTTATCAAAGACAACAAAAATTAATTATTGAATAGAAAGATTTTTGTGTTGACTAAAATCTAGCTCAAGTTTTATTTTTATATTTCACTATGTAAAAATGTGTTAAGTATTCA